>RSEF01000002.1:26900961-26920436 GCA_003993805.1 Himantopus leucocephalus
AAAGACACTGAAACTGCCTCTGCCCTATTCACTCAACCCCCACAGACCAGGATCAATCCTAAAAAGCTCTGCACACCAGAGCCTTTACCTAAGCCTCATGAAGTCAGTACATGTATTTAACTGGCTTTGGCTCAGATCCAGAATTTCCTTTAATTTGAAAGGGAGTTTCACCTGTGACAAACTCACAGCATAGAGTTTAATATTCATGTTGTGCAGAACAGAAACAAATGAGACTAATAAATCTTCAATAGAAATTTACAAGATTTTTCTGGCTTAATAAATTTAGCCCGGGGGCAATTGCTCTTAAACACTCGCTACATAAAAAGGGATCCTCGTTTCCATTAGCATGCAAATTCCTTACACGTTTCATCAGAATTTAAGATGTCCCATCGTACAAGTTTTTAAAAATGTGGACTTCATGGCTGCTCTTCATGGCTGCACTCACAGTCATTCACAGGTGGCCGTACAAACTCCTTGGCTGTCACGTCATTTCTTCTACTAAGCTGTCTTTTTTTTTTATTTATTTTATTTTATTTTTAAATTAATTCATAGCACATGCAAAGAAAACTAAAAAGGTCTATTTCTGTAAGATTCTCAGGTGCTTTCATCCTCCAGTTCTTCAGGTAGATGTCTAATACACGTTTCCTCCTTTTCCAGCCAGTTTACACGGCGCTGCGAGCCAGCCATTTAAAGATTAATGCACACGGAGTGAAGTAGTCTACAGGCTGTACAGCTCTTTAAGTATTTCCTTTAAGCTCTTGCACACATATGTAAAAGAAAACAAATTAAAGATTATTTGCAGGGTTTGGCAATGAAAATGAGGTGTTAGTAGCATTTTGAGCTGGCAATAAATTTTATTCGACTGTTTTATTACTTTGGGGCAAAGGCAACTATTTCTTTTGGGGCGTCTTTTAGCAGCGTGAGATTAGGGTTTACATTTTAATGCACGGATAGTTTTGAAATAAATTCAGCAGTTTGTAAATGATGGTGTATGTCAGATGTAAATACATGAAAAAAATTGTATTTTGGTTGTTTTGCAACAATGTCTTCCACATTTCTGAAAGAAATGAGCAAACTATAATAAATCTTGCAAAACAAGGTCTGGTTCCTGGCTCGCTAAAACATTTTTACGTCTAGGCAAAATGAAAAGATGGTACATCTACCCAAGCTCTGCGAGCGCAGGAGAGCGTGCTCTGCGACGTCCAGGCAGCCGGTGTCAGCTCGGGCTGAGCTGAGGAAGATCTGAGGACAGCAGAGCGTAATGGCTGAGGCTCCGCAGCGCTAACTAACATGGCTACGCCGCTTCCAGCTGGCTCAAAGCACCGGCAGAGCGAGTAGGCATCTGCCTGGGAATGAGGCAGGGCTGGCTCACATCTGCTTGCAGATGCTGCATGGACTTACAAAGCAGTGGACACAGATTACTTAAGACCGTAGAGCAAGTCAGTGTCAAAACTGCCGAGCCTTAATTTGCTAGAAATTACGGCTTCGGGTCTGTCCTGCCCTTACACCATTCCCCAAGCTATCTGCTCTTTCTCACTTCAGAAAAATACTGGGGTAGGTGGAAATTGTTCTAACTTTTTTTATAAGCCATATATGAATTGTTTTATTCATGTAATTATTTTTATTTCAAGAATAAGTCAAGAGACGTTGAGGGCTGAAGGAGCTGGTCCTCATTATTTTCTCTAATCCATCCCCAAACCCTACAATCATCCTGTTTACCTCTGTTCGGAGAAACAGCACAGAAGCTTACACCACAGCTGATGGTCTGGAGCCTTCGCACAGTTGACTAAACGGGCAACACTACGCACCATACAGGGCCCGCAGAACCAGCACAGTCTGCAAAAGCCTTTTCCGGCTGTGGTCAGCTTGTCTATTCCCATGACACGCTAATGGTTTTTTTTTTCCAATTTCCGCCTCTTTTTTTCCTAACAGAAATAATTACCCCTCTTAGATCTTCTTTAGAGCTTCCATTTATCTTCTATTTAAACATGTAGTCAAGGAAAAGCCAAATTTTCACACTGTGGAATGTATCTAATCAGACTGGACATCTTTATTTATGTACTTTTTTATATGAATTTTCATGCTTATTGCACCACAGGCTTTTAATTAAGCTGCCACTGGACTACCAATTATATCAATTGCTATATTGTGTAACTTCAGTCTGTGTGCGGGTGAACACCTACCAGTGGCACTAGTCCGCAAAGACAAATATGTTATCACTCACGTGGCCAATATACACTGGAATAGCAGAGGTCAGAAAATAAAATAAAGATTCCAAACTCAAGGAGTCAAGAGTAATTAAATTGAATAGATACAGGGAACACATTAAGGAAACGTACGATCTTAGATAGTAAAGATATGGCTGCATTAATTGCAAGGGGTAAAAAAGGCATCATAAAACTGTCAAGATAAGTTAAGTGATTTAGGCTCCAAGGTTCTAAATTACCAAATAACCTAGGTATTTAGGGTCATCCGTACATTTGAGAATTACGGGACTCGTTGCCCAAAGTGCCACTTTTCAATGGCTTTCAGTTAGTATCCCAACGTCTAAATCATAAGAATATAGGATTGGAAGAAAAGCCCGAGATTAGTTGCCTGCATTAATAAGTACCCACATGACAGCCATTTATGAGGATGTGCAGACAACTGCAAGCCAGAAGATGCTTCCTTGCCATCCCACACCAAATGCAGAGCTAGAAGGAGAGCTACGGCCCCGAAGCTTTTCCTTACAGCACATTTTAGCTGGAGAGCCTCACCGCCACCCCAGGTCCCTGCAGCAGTAGGGTATTCATGAAATAAAACTCCAAAGTTATTCCAGGAAGCTGACCTCTACCATTTTACACAGGATATTAAATAGACCCCAGCTGTCTCCACTTAGAAGTGACTTAGTTCATATGTTTTATAAAGGTCCATTCAGCCGCCTTCTGAGTTATCACAGAATTGAAGTGACTTTCTGTGAAGAAAAAGTCAAACTTTCTGGTGATTTCCCTCACCTACTTTTCATGCAGGCATGCCTTGGTTTTCAAACATCACAACTGGCATCTATATGTTCTGAAATAAGAATCTGTGTCTGGATTATGAAAATATTTGACTGAGAAATAACCGTCTCAAGTCCATTTGGAAGAAACATATACAGTAGAGCATTTTTTTTTTTTTTGCTAAATCCAGGAAGACAGTAGTCTTCATTTCCATGAATGCCTTTGTACACAGGCCCCTATGGTATATGACTATTGATCTAAGTGCGTATGGTCTGCGTGATTTCACTCCAGAAGGCAGAGAAGTGACATGGATTCAGATTTTCCAAAGCACAAGAACACTTTTCAGGCTTGTGAAAATGACAGTGATCAATATATTGGAAATGCCATCACAATCATGTCCATTCAGAAAATGTTAATTAAGCTGTTTCAAGAACTCAACAGTCTTTTGAAGAAGAGCCTCCATTTAAAAGCCGACAAAATGATATTGCAATGTTTTTGTATAAAGGGTGTGCTCTGGGATGAATGAGTTCTGGAACTGAGTGAATAATGCCATTTAAAGAGGGGAAATTCATGCTTGGAAGAAGAAAGATCAAAGTGACCTTAAATTTTACAAGATTTGATAAATTTAAAAAAGGGTCAGTATTAAAAGGAGACACAAAATCTCATCATCTAAATATTCCCTAAAACCCTTAAAAATATATATTTGCACTGCACACAGGAGGAAAAAAAAAAAGCCATCTGTTTCAAAAATTAGTTCTGCTGCTTTTAAATATTGACATCCCCCGTCCAATTGCCTGCTGCAGTGGACTGTGCCCCAGCTACGTTAAGGCATTAGATGTTTACTCTTTTGGATATTGCCTGGGCTCTTTGCCACTCACATCAGGCTTTATAATTTTCATTTACTCTTTCCAGAATACATTTAATAAAATTTACTATTTTATTATACTTAGGAGTGAGATGGCATTTCAGTTCCAAGTTCCAATTTTTAATGTCATGTAACTTTTTAAAACAATTAGCTTTTGGGATTGTTTTTTTTTCCTGGCTTGCCCTTATTCCCTTTCAATTTTTTCTTTTAACTTCAAAAAAGAAAACTGTTCAGACATTTTTAAGGCACAAACTTTAAACTAATTGCAGTCCTACATGTCTAACAAACCTCATCCATGTTACAAAATAATAATTCTGAACTTCCTGGTGTAAATGCAGTCAAATCTTGAAATTTTCATGGTTTTTCTTTTCCACATATGCACACACACACACGTAATATGCATATCCAAACAGGTTAATAGAGCAGCTTATTCGCTTCACTACAATTATATTATCTTAGCGGTTCCATAATAAAAAAAGCTGTTTTCAAGCTTTGTAAATCAAGCTAAAAAAGAACTAGCTCCAACAGACATTCAACATAAAAAATGATGGAGCAGAATCTGTTAGCATTATCGATTGATTTGAATTTTGCAGGCTATTACTGAGCAATGTAGGCTGACACCTTTTGAGATTATGGAAAAATAAATCTTCAAATTAAAAAAACAATATTCCAAGAGATAAAGATATAGTACCACTGCTTTCCAAGCACTCAGGTCTTGGATAATTCAGAGGTCAATGTAAGTTAGACACCAGAATTTTCCAGCTACTTGCAACTGTACTATCACATAATTTGCTCGCAGGGAATTTGAGGCAATGAAACTATGTGTAGCATCAGAATTTTACCAATAATGGTAAACTTTGCATTAACCACCTGCTCTCTCTGCAGTCAACAAGAGAGAGGCAGGCGTTTCTAGATGGAAATTCATTCTGCTCCAGGGTGGGTATGGAGGGTGAGTGGGATGAATTATTCTCAGAAAGTGCATCCTCTCTCTGCACTCCCTATGGGAGGACTCCAAATGACTAGGATGGGGTATGCTGTTTATACTCAGATGGTTAAAGTTAGATGTCTGCTCACAATTATCTTATATTCCTGTTTTATTTTTTTATGCAGGGCTATGTGTAGCTTCATAGAAGCACAGAATGATTTAGGTTGGAAGGGACCTTAAAGATCATCCTGTTCCCACCCCCCTGCCATGGTCAGGGATACCTTCCATGAGACCAGGTTGCACAAAGGCCCTTCTGTGCATCCATCATGATATACTGGAGCAAAACCATAAAAGCGGTAGAGAAAGTTTGGTGTCTCCCTTTGACATCCCCCAACCCTCCAGAGAGTTTGAGGAATCAAGATGTTTAAAATGTCCTGCTATAACTAGAGCCCAGGAAAAGGCTATAGATCCAAAGCAGCAGCCAGGACAGAGCATCACACCAGGGAAAGATGTATGACCCAAGTGACAAAATGTGCTGCTACAAATCTCCATTTAAGTACCTACCAAGTCAAACCTACGCATTTTCATATCCTTCCTCTTGACTGTTGAATTTTTTGATTACCTCCTGTTTCTTAATTTCTCTTTTCTAAAGTGTACTGTTACTACATCAAGTTTGGGAACCATCCCTTTCCCAAAAATATCAGATTTAATTATTGCAGCCACTATGACTGCGTGTCTTCACTACGAGAATTTTTTAAACCAGCTATTACACGTTACTTCAGGCTATGCAGAGAGCGATCTCTCTTCCTAGTACTCAAGGAACAGCTGCTTCATTGACAATGTCTGTGAGTTTTGCCTTTAAACCTTGTCTGATTTGTCCACTTTATTATGAACAGTGGTTGAAATTGTCCTTTATTACTGTTTTAGTAAACCTAGTTGACTTTACAGCTTCTTCCAGAATTATAGGCTCAATATCTTTTCACTGACCTTGAGGACGGTAGAAGATTTAAATTTGCTTTTTATGACTTAAGCTTTGTTTCTGCAGAATGGACTTGTCCACTCTCAATTTTGGGTTACTGGAAACCAAGCAGTCTTTGAAATGTATTTTCTTATAGACATCACAATATCCTATTGACTTGGGACATTCCAATATACTTAAAATGTCTTCTAAAAAGACACCCTCAACAGTGTTACTCACTTATCTGGGTTTTATCTATAGCCACAAATAGCTTTCATTTTTAGTCAAATGGGTTACTTGACTCTTCTGTGCAACTCCTAATTATTCTTGCTGTTGTACTGCCATAGTCTTCAGTGCCAGTCTCATTTCTGTTTGTATTTTTTCACTACTGCATAGAGATTTCCTTTTGAAATAACTGACATCTCTAAAAGATGTTTTAATCCGACCAAATAAAATTAAAAAGTAATAAAACCTTCTTGATTTCTTAAGAGAGAACATGAATAATAAGCAGCATAGAATTAAGTAATGCCAGGTAACTTTTTTTTTTTTTTTAAATGATGTTACAAACGTAAAGACAACGTGATGAACAGGATTCCATGCTATGAAGAGATACAGGTGCTCAGTTCTGCAGAAGTACTAACTTGTCTGGGCCTTTCCAAGAATGCCAAGTCTTTTAAGTTTAATGAGACATTTAATTCTGATTTTCAGACTATAGTCATTGATTCAAACCTGTCCGGATATGGGTATTATTGCTTTGATCAAAACTTGTTGCTCAGCATTTTATAAAAAGCAGAGATGAACATTAAGGCAACAAATTGATTAGAGATGTCTGCGAGGAAACCACAAAGATCAGTGTGTAGGCCTATCTCCATTAACAACCTAAAGGGTTATCTGAGGATAAACAACACGCTAATTAAAAGTACAGATGCTGCTCAATCTCTATGTCGTAAAGATCACAAATACAAAGTATGCTGTTAGATAAAATTAGCAAAATGAGATTCACCTCGTAACCTACTTCCTAGTAGAGAAAAATAATACAGGTCGTTAACTTTCAGCGTCCTGAAGAAACCTGGAAATCAATAACAGAGGTTTTAGTGCTGTGCTGGTGAATAACAAGTTAGACATAAACTAACTGTAGCTATAGAAGCATTTTCTCTTGATGAAGGGAGATGTACATAGCACTGAAATAACCATCTCTGTGATGCAACCTGGTGTTCGGGGGTGAGCACAGCATTGTACAAATTGCTCAGGTGACAACATAGAGATACACATTAAATATTTCAGAGGGTACGTGCTAAGGTAGAGAGGAATTATTTGTGGTGCTAAAAGGGAATGTAGTTTGGAGGAGTGAAAAAGGTCAACAGAAACTCTGAGTCCATATCAGTGAAAAACCTCCTAATGAAAGAACTATTTTGATACCCAGTTTGGTGCGCTTGATAGTTGCAGCATCTAAAATCTGAGTGGTAAAGTCTCAAACATGCATGCTTGATGGGACACCTCAGCACATTCTGCCTGTCCTAATGCATTTTTGTTCATCCTCACTTTAGGAATTCATGATTTGAACAACCAGAGCTGTTTGAATCAGTGTAGCTCTATTGATTTTAACTTCATCAGTGGAAACTCAACCCTTAAATTTGCAACTGCATTCTTGGACTAGCTGGAAGACGTGGATGCAATTCCCCCGTTAGTAGTGAGTGTTCACACAGATGAACAGTTAAGCGTGCATATTGGTTTTCAGAACATAACACAAGAACCAGAAGATCTTCCTTCAACTGTAATCTTCTGGTTAAAATATTGTATAGATGATGACCCACTACTGCAAAGTCAGAGCACTTAAAAGTCAGACCCGTCTTTTCTGGAGAGTACCATCTGACTATAATTTATTGAAAGGCTGTCATTTATTATGAGACACATTGATATTCTGGACAGCCACAAGAGTTTTTCTAGGAAAATGATTTGATCACCACTGAGGGCAAGTGAGAAGCAAAAATCATACCTAATACATAATACTGTAAATCTGAAGAATCTAATATTCATCTTTAATATGCAACATAAAACCCCATCACAATACACTTATATGATGAGGAAAGGGGTAGAAAGTCAAAGCTAGGAGAATGACAGAATGTGGGAATCTTACTAAGACTTACTAAAAGGGATACATTGTATCAATGGTAAAATTGTATCTATGAGAAACCCACCATATTTCTATTTATATGTTGGATTTTATGATAACATTACTCAAAATGGTGTTGCTAGGGATGTTTAAGTTTGCTGTAAATAAAAGACTTTCATATCCTATATCTGTTTCTAATATCATGGGCTTTTTTTAAAAAAATGTATGATTATTCATTTCTATGCATTAAATGTTTCCATTTTTTGGTAGAAACACTCAAAAGGAGTCCAATTCCTTGTCATAATGAGTGAAAGTTAAATGTGACATTCAATGGCTTCACAGCCCTCCCTTTTTATGGGGCAGGAGCAGAGTGGGCAAAGTCCTCTAAGGTTGTTTCACTTCGGCGGTAGCTGTGTATCCAAACCAGAACTCCCCCAAACATATAAGTACAGTCAGTACATTCCCAGCTCCTACTGCCAAGTTAAAATGAAAACGGTCTTAGTTCAGAAATGATTGAGGTGGTTTGCTCTAATCAAATTAAACCAGGCAAATGTTCTTTTCAAAGGTAACTGTCTACTCTGCAGCTGTATGCAAAATACCACATCAAATGTGAAAAAAAAAAAAAAAATAGTGATAGAATTCTATCCTTACAGTACGGCCCTGGCTCCACAGATGAAGAGAAACAAAAGCACCAGTGCAGCTAGGAATTACGTTCACAGAAAGCTCCTAGAAATATGCTAACTTAAGAAACAGTGAACAAAGTACTGAAATTTCCAGTTTATAATTAATTGATTTCAGGGAGAAGGGAATTCTCTGGCATTTTTAAACAACAACAGACACCTTCAGTTATTTATCATAGTGATCACACTTCAAACAGATATTAAAAGATTAGCCAAAGCTTGACATAAAAGAGAGAAAAAAAAAGAAATCACATAGACTTTTCCATTCTATTTCTCACTTCCTTTCTCTATTTCTATCAAGAACATGTAACACTCTGCACTGACTAATGTTGCAAAAGTCCAAACTCAAGAGGTTTCATTTAAACTCAGTATGATTCATCTGCACTAGAATTGAGTTTTCAGTCATTAAATATGGGAAATTCCTGCAAGATGAATTCATATGTGAGTTATTTTATTTTCTTTTACTAAGAAAAGATCAGTCACCTGTTAATGATAATCCAAACCGATAACCAGTCAGTGTTTGTATGAACACTTTTAAAACAGTATGGAACTTTTTGCTAAGTTTGTAAATTGTTTGCTAGGTATGTCGTGGGGAATCTACCCCAGGGCAACTCTACCAATATCAGCAAATTGGCAAATTCCAGTACTTAGGTACTCAAAATCGTCACCTGGTCCTAAAATTACATGGGATGCTTCTAAGGTTAGAGACTCATCTTCTTCTAAAACCCTAAAAAGACATCTAAAGCATCATATGGAAGAGTTTCTTATTACTCATATAAAACATTCTTTGTTCCGCCTAAAGAAAACACAACTATGTTAGAATTTTAAGGCCTGATTTTAAAAGGATTGTTTAGCAGAACATTTCCCTGTGAACTTTTTCTAAGGATGGGACAAATTTTCAAAGGCTAAGGGTAAATAAATAAACAGGAAAATCAATACAATACTTTGGATGCAATGAGGTATTTTGAAACAATTTGGAAATCAACAGTCACATTTCCACTCTGATGATCATCTCGTCAAAAACTTCCCAAATGGATGTTTCCCAAATGGAAAATGTCAAAGTACACCATGGAAAAAAACACTCCTTGGAAAATTCTAAAGTGGTGTGTTTGTTAAATACAAACGCTTTGTAGTTTAAAGGTATAGCTGTTAAATAATCATGCATGCGTAATTTAAAATATTTTTCAGAATACAGGAAAAATACATGAAGAACTCATATAGAAGGAGAAAGTTCCCCACTTTTGAATGCAAAAATGCAGCCAAGTTATATATGTATATGGCCACAGTTATCTTCTGATAATTTATTAGGTCACTAAGAATCAACTTGTAAAGCAAAACTGTAAAACAACTAGATTTCATACAAAAAGGAAAAACCAAATACTCTACGTAGAGCTGCAAAGTTTTGGAATGAACAGCAACTTCTACTTTATTTAGGGTTATGCAGCTTTATAAAATAATTCTAAAACTTCAGAACTAAATTAAGTCAACTAGGAGTTACTACAAAGACAAATAACCACCCTTGATGCCAAATTCACACTACTGCTATATCAGGATAGCTATATTATTTATTCTGCATGATATAGTTTAACTTTTAATAGAAAAATTCTCTAGAAATAAGGCTTCAGTTAATGTGATAACGTGAATAAGAATCAATATCTGTGAATCATACTCTTATCTATATTGTCCCTGAACTCTATGCAGAAAAGCATTTTAAAATTCAGTTCATACTTAATATCACAGTTATTTCTATTTGATAATGCACTTACATCTGTGCTAAACTTCAAAAAATTACTTAAATCCCACTGGGTGTACCTGAGTGACTTACTCAGCGCTTTGCTAAGTCGCAGCCTGCAGCCTACTCTCTTTCAAACACCTGGAAAGTGAGCACTTTCCTTCTCCCTGCTCTGTTCTGCACTTCAGCCCGCAGCAGGTACCATGAAGCAAACTGGTCCCAATTAATCTACCCTGGCCCCTGTTTGCTGGGGTGGACCATCCACTCTCCTGTTCTTTTCAAGGCTCAGTTTTGAATCCTGGACCCCGCTCCATTAACTCAGGGGATGCTGATGCCTTGCCTGGCAGTCACAGGCTGTCACCAGCAATGGTTGTGGTGAAACAAATTGGTTTTCCATTCTGGGCAGGACCCAGCAAGAGTAGACCTCTCCAAGAACAGCACAGACGCAACCATCCACAGATTTAAAGAAGGAAGGGAGCACTGGACATAATCTAAAATGACTAACATTTATTCAGACAAAGACTGGAAACATGTTTTTTGTAAAAAGCTTAGATTCAGAATAAGATAAAATACTTTTTGAAGAAAGCTTGTACTCACTCCAGAAACTGAGTTTCCTAAGGCTCAGATGGCTATTCCATATTCAACCCTTCCTTCCTGACATGCTCTTATCTTGTCCTGTTTCTGGCAGACCATGCACTCAAACTAAATCATCACATCCATTACTAATAAACAATTCATATGGACAGGAAGAATACCACTTATTTTCCCTGTATGTGCTTATTCTGCGTACCGTAGGGTTGCGAGCAGACAATGACAGGCCAGCACTCGTGTGTAGTCACTTCACAATGTCCTCTGCTAACTTAACAAACTTCTCCAAATCCTACCTACTGCCAAACCCTGTTCAGTGTCAGCCACATCATTCCCCTTTGCCCTTGAGCCATCAGAGAAGCCATATTTCCAGGTAGGCAGTCCCTCCCTCCCTCCCTCCCCAAGGCCTTTGCAGCGTTCCTCCTTGCAGCCAATGCAGAGCCCATCTCCCTTACCCTCCGACCACCACCGCTCTCCGGCCTGGAAACGCCTCTCTCCTGCCAAGGCGCTTCCTATCTTCACATCTGCCTTGAAGACCATCCTGTTTGTGTTAGACTGAAGCTGACTCTGAAGCTCATTCAGTTTTTCCTTCCCGTTACTCATCCACCTCTTCTACCTCAGCTGAGACTCATCTGCCAGATTAATCCCTTTAACCTGGGCAAGTTTCAGGTTTGGTTTCTTCTGCTTCACTCCATCCCTGCATCTTATTTGACTCTTTCTGCGTGCAAGACAATCCCTGTACCTACCAACACAGAGGTAACCATTCCGTTCTCTTCACGGGGCCTGCCAGATGCCATGACTGGTGCTCCACAAAAATAAATCGTATCACACAATACAGCACACTGCTGATCTGAAAGAATGATGTCACACACTAGAAGTTTAACATTAGCTTGGCAGAAAAAGGAAGTAAGGAAGGAAGCAGAATTCACTGGAGACAAACACCCCCTAAAATAGAAATGTTTCACTTGACGGGGTGGAACATCTCAATGATTTTGAGATGATCATCCTTTAAACTTATTACCAGCACAGTAATAAAGCCAGCAGCCAGTATCAGCGTCACCACGAACTGGAATGAGAAACAAAATTAGCTACTGCATTTTGAAATGCTTTTCTTTCTGAATGTTCCCGTATCATTCCAGTTTGACAAACAGAACAAAGCAAAACAACTACGAGTCCATACTGCCTTGCAAAAGGTTAGCCAGGTATTGATGAGCTGTTACAGATACGTTCTGAATGCTCTATCAGGTTAGACAGGGAATTTCAGACACTTATAAAAAGACACCTTCTATCTTAGTATAACGCAATTTTAAGCACCAAGCCATTATACACTTCTGGGACCCTTGAGCAGAGTCAAGTGCTGGTCTTTATGTCTGAGCACATGGGGACGGGGGAGTCAGCTGTGCCCCAGCCTCTGCCCGCCACACTCAGGTTGCCTGGCCAAGGGAACCCATTGACGGGCTCCAAAAGTACTCAAGTGCAAACCAAGAGATAAGAGCATGGCCCACCGGACGGCAAAAGCAGGGAAAAAGCAAAACGACAGTATCGCTGTACGACAGAGGGCAGCTTACTGTGTCATTCACATTTCAAGGGATATAAAATAACATAAAACTTTGAACGTGGCATAACTGCGGAAATACTCATAATTAGTGCGTTTCCCCCACACTTATCCATATACCAAAAAGAGAGAGGAATAGTTACACTTCCAGCTAGGTGGATCGTGCTGCTGAATCTAAGTCAATTAGCTGGGGCACCTATTCTGCAAACTAACAGGAAGGAGAAAACTAAGATTTTTAGTTCCTTACTATACGGTAATGACGACCCTGAATGGCAAAATTTCTGACACTTATCTTTGAAATAATAACCCAGATTAGATTATATTCAATATAAATTTGGTTATTTTAAAATTGAAGATTTACTAACCCATGAAAATACTAAAAAAGTTATATTAAACAAAAAATATGAGCCAGGAAGCAAAAATATACAGCTTTGCAGGTTTGCTCTATTTGCTTAAGGTTTAACACTATTAAAACTATACATATACATGTTAGAAAATAAGAACTGCAAGAATTACAGTATTCTGTCTTGTATATCCCCTTCCCACAGCGCAAATTCACAGTTTGATGGATGATTAACATTAGGGGAAAATTATTCATCTGATTACCAGCAGGAGAAAGATAAAATGAACACAATATATTGCTGAATTTAGCCTTACAATCACAAGAAGAATTTTTACAGATATATTACAGCAGGGAATACTCCCAGTTTTACACACAGGAATTTCCTGAATCTAATATGTCATTTATTCCTGGCAAAGTCTGTCCTTTGTCTACATATATTTCATTTTTCCCAAACAGAACAGCACTAAGCTACATAAGTGCTGGACTGGTTTTTGCCAGATTCAACTACTGTATACAGTAAAGCTTTAATAAAGCATTACGTCTTATCATCTGAAAGGTGAGCTAGAGGAGCACCTTCATCATCCTACCAGTTACACAGGACATTTCAAAGCCTACAACATACCTCACGTCACAGCAATTCACAGTAAGATTTACTCTTGAAGACTCTATTTTTCACTTTGTTTTGTGAAGATAAATAGAATAGAGTTAGGTGTCCTGATGAAGTGGAACTCCATACAAGGGAAATGTGAACAGGAGAGGATTTTAATCATATGGCAATCATCCTTCTAACTGTATCTCCCCCGTGCCTTTCTCAATACTATTTTTGACAGTCTTACAAAATTGTAGTTCAGTCCACCAGGCCTTATTCCCATTATAGTCAATTGTCCAGAGACTTCCACTACCATCACTTTTCTGATGAAGATTAGACTTCCTTTCACTTCTATTCTTGCAGTTCTTTTTGCTTTATTCTGCAGTGAAGTCTTATCTAACTTCATTATCTATCGTTGTAAACGCAACTGTGCCGTGACAAACGCTTCCCTTCCTTGTACGAATATGGAAACGGTAGACTTGGACAGAAGAAACGCAGAACAAAGCTCTCATAATAGGCAAGCAGAAAAAATATGATAAATATTTAGTTTAAAATTATTCTATGCTACTTGGACATTTCTACTTTATAGAAAAAATTCTTTTCCATCCCCAACCACTGGAAATCAGTCATTGGCTCTAAGTGTTTCTCAGGATTTTAGAGGAAGGGAATCTACGACCGCTATGACAATCCTGGGCTGCAGTGGCAATGCTGATCCTGCATCATGGCTCCATGACCAACAAAGCCATGGAGCTCTACCTCTGCCTAGCAAGTACTGGGTCTTTTCCTTACCAAACTGTTCTTCACGTTCAGCGCCACTTCATGGAGGCAGAGAAGCCCTGGGCTGCTGAGCTCCAACTCTCTGGAGATGCCCAGACCCACCGTTTGAGTTCAGCATGACATTCAGCGTGAGTTCATGCGCCCCGTGATTTCTGCCAGTGCTGTCAGCTGATGCCAGGGTACCACAGCCCAGCACTGGGCGTAGGCAGCTCATCTGTTTGAAGTCTGTCTAAATTTTGACTCACAGAATGACTGTTGGTTTGCATTGAGCGACTCATGGATCACACACGCCATTACTCAGAGGTATCAGATTCAACATTATACTTGCAGTTCTCGCTTATTTCTCTCAGGCTAGTTGCCTGTAATATTCCGAAAAAGCTAGATGTCCCCTCAAAATTAAAAAAAAAAAAAAAAAAAAAGATTTTGAATATTTGTGGTGTTATCCCAGTGCTCTGAAAATTATGTACATTTTAATCCAGTATTTAGACAATGCATTTGACATTATTTTTATTTAGTAGCCTGGCCGTGATACCAGTTTCCCGAATGCATGCCCAAACAACGAACATTTTTGTGAGCATATGTTCAATAATTACAGCTAGGTCAGCTGCTTAAAATTGCAGATCTTTTACAGTATTTCCTTTTCTGAGCATATTTACATAATACAAAAATAGACCTTTAATTTCAATAAATTACAAACTCTTCTACCGTATTTTGTAACGGAACTGAGGCATTTAAATATTTTCAAATAATCTTTCAGTATAAGGAGATGATTTCAGTCACTCCAAAGTGCTACTTTTAGCTTCATCTGCTCTACAGATTAAAAACCACGCACACCAGAGGTGAGTTTTTAAACAGCAATCCTCACATTTTAGAAGAGATCATGTTTGAAATTGCTTCTTTTATTCCCCTGCCTGTTTGTGGAAAAAGGTGTGCAGCCGAGGTCCCAAGCATCCTGACACATCACAGACCAACCCCTTGCGTCTGAAATGCTGCTTATGGCAAAAGGTACAGGCTTCACAACACCACTATGAGGACATGGAACACACTTGCAGAGATTTTTGTGTTGAAACTTCATTCTCATATTGCCGGTTGAAATAGTTACTGCTTGCAGAGGATGAATTTTCATTCAAACTTGGAAAAAATTTTTAAGCTTCAATGTATTTATGCAACGCTGTGTCAAGATTGCACCGCACTTAAACCCAAGCAACGTAAGCCTGCAGCTGCATAGTCAGTTCATCAAACAGCTCTTTGGAAAACAAGAATTTTATTTCCACGATTTTGCTGAATTCAGGATTAGAAAGCTCTTAAAAAAATCTTTTACTTCATAGGGAAAGATCTCAATGGCAGAAAAATTCCTAAGTATTGTCATGTTGAATTATTCCCAAGCAAGGTTTACAATTTTCAAATACGTAAATGTCTAAACCTGGACAACTAAATCCTCATTTACTCTCATACATTATTGGTCTGGATTTCAGAGATTTTGAGAACTCTCAGTTATCTCTACTGCCAAGGAAGAACTTTGTGTGCGCTCCTCTGTAAACCAAGCCACTTGATTTGGTGATCAAATACGACATGTTGTCCACACAAAGAAGACTTCACTTTTGAAATTTATTGACCAAGCCTCTGATATTACTAGGTGCTGGTCAAAATAATGGTTATTAACCGAATTGTGGATTTACTTGAAAAGTGTGAGCTGCAGCCTGCATCCCATTGCTCGCTGCAGAGACACCGATGACCTGCACTCCATTATCAGTATTTCAGAATATACATGCTTTGCCTATTTAGTTTAGACAGAAATTAGAGCATTGTATTACGCTGCCTTGAGATGCACAAAAATTAATCTATCTCTAGCTATTCGCTTTGTTATTTTAAATATTATTCTTGGTCTCACCTTTCCTCTTGAACCTGCTATAAACCCCCTCATCTCAGTCCCTAAAGCAGGAGGATCACAGCTAGAAGCCACTTTGAAGGTCACCTTTAACATCAGAGCATCTATTTCTCCAGGACCAAAAGACGCTTGGTGTTAGTGAAGTACCAAATATTTCCCTTCTGCTATGCAATAGGTGCACACGATAACGCAAATAACAGGAAATATTCTTGTTAATAGAGCACCATCAGCAAGATGCTGACCAGTTTCAAATCATTGCCAACCCGGGTATCTGCAAAGTGAAGCTTACTTCTTAAAGTTCATAATATTAATAAAAGACGCTCACAGGCTGCTGGAGGTTTCCACCTATAGAAAAATGTAGGAGGTTACAGTAGGGCCACCCTTACCGTTGAGAGAATCTGTTCAAGAACACAGGATATTTATCTGGGGTTTATGCTACCGACATCAGAAAGGACAGCCTGGGGCCACTGCCACCATTTTGCAAGGGAGACCTGACGTCTGTACTGTTGCACTCTGGGTAGCACAATCATCAGCACGCGGTGAAATTAGTACCAGTCAAACAGTATTCAACCCTGAGGCCGCCTGCAAAGCTTGAAGTCTTAAGCTGTTACTTCTCTTTAACACTATAATCTACAGCTCTCTATAAAAGCATCCAAAAAGGTGGAACGCGCATCGTACTACCACTCTCATAATCTTTGCCATTTTGATAATGAAAAGAGCTGCTAAAAATCAGCTGCAGCTGGCAGAACTAACACCTGAGACAAAACTAGGGAGACGTTGGGTTTTTTTCATTCTCTTATGCCTGAGGAAATAGTGTATATATGGCTCCTTGCCCATCCACTCAAGCACTTAAGTCACACACCTATGCCTCTGGAGATGGGTGTTTGTGTGTGTGGGAGGCAACGCACAGGGATGAGGTGAGGTCTGGCAGGCGGCACCATGGCCTGCTGAAACCTCAAACCACACTTCTTGTTCATGGTTTAGTGCTCACTTCATCCACAAACCCAAACTGGTGTCCAGTCCATTTACGTACCCAAACTCTCGGTTGCCCAATCCATGTACAAAAACCAGGACCCCACTGATCGGGACGCCTGCCCCACTTCCTCACCTGACCACGTTGGGGTGCTCGAATGTCTCCAGGTGCCTCAAAACTGCCACCTCTCGGATGGTGGACAGCGGCATCCCCTCCTCGCTGGTCTGCACTCGGACCCGCTTCAGCGCAACAAACCGACCTCCGTTCTTCAAGTCTCGGGCTTTGAACACCTTCCCGTAGGCTCCTTCCCCAATCTCAGCCACACATTCATACTGCTGGTCAGCTAGGTTTGTGCTGTCCTTATCCATGCTGGCGCTGCTCCTCTTCCTCCCGTGCTCCAAGTGCTTCGGAGCAGCTCTCCGTCTCTCTTGCTTTCTGAAAACTAGTACTTTGCTTGCGTTGCAGATACACCACGCACTTGCTACCTCTGCCAGAGGGGCAGTAGGAAGCTCTTGCCCTCCTGTTCCCGTTTCTCTTCTGCACGGGCCCCAATGTGCCTCCTCGTTCAGCCACCGGGAATTATCATACAGTCTCTGGGAGCATTGTCTGTGTAAAGTCAATTAGATCTGGAGGACAAACCAAGCAAGAAAAGTTAGTTTAGTTTACTTCATTACTTTGCATTGTTTAAAATCAGAGAAAATTAAGCTAATATAGTAGATAGCTACATGCAAAGCAAAAACGTGGTACAAAGGAATATGTGAACCACCAGGGTGACACATGTGTCAATGTCCCTACACGCCTGACACAACACTACGTAGTTATCACGGTCTGCACAGAAGGCTACAACACACAGCTACAGAGCAACCGTGGGATTTTACTGAGCAACGGGCTGAATACGGCAACCCTGCGAGACACCGATGATGGGGATGGCAGAACTACCCATGCCTGTGTGAGAGGAAGTTATGTCCGGGAGCTTATGGCAGGATTGCGGGACTCGAAGATTTCTTCAGTGCACATGATGGAGTCTTGGAAATATATGCCACACTATATTACTGTTACTTATTTGTAAATGATAGCACTTGGAGGTGAATTCAGCCTTGATCTGCTCTCGCCTCTGCTAAGCCCTACATCAACACACTGCAAGAGACAAATTCCTGCCTCAAAGCGCCTGTGGGCAGAAGAAATATGTACATATTTAAATTACAATAATAATATGTTACCGAGCATTGTGTGCTAGAGGTAGATTCAGAAATGTACACTTCAGCAAACTTATGAACATGCAAGGGGTTTTGGCCGCGGATACTGCTACCACTGGATGTGTGACTGGCAGTTCCTTGCAGAACAGCGTGATGAAAGATGGTCTTCGGGAACAGCACGCTCTGCTGTGTAGTGCATGGGGCTGGAGAGCAGAAGCGCTTCCTTCTGCATCCAGTTTCATCCACACCTTCTGCAGGACTGTGGGCAAATCCTCTCCCCTCACAAAGCTCCACATCAATCCTCTCCTTTCCCCCTGCCCCCTTTTAATATAATGACATTGTGACCTCCGGGGCTGTAACCCTCTCCTACACTGCATTTTTACCGTGCTGGGATTAAAGAACCCCAGATAGCTCAGCCGCGGATCCCCCACCCTGAATCCCCGCATGAAGCCAGAGGTGTTTTGCACATTTATGCCGATCCGACACTTCAGTTGCAGACCAAAAGAAGAGCAATCTGAAGGAAACCTGTGCCCTCACCTCATCACTCTTCCCCGGCTGCAGCCACACGCACCACCCTGCCCCACTGACTTCAGCTGCCACCACCAGAGCTGCCACCGCACCGCCCCCTCCGGCGGGCACCCCCGCGTCGCGCCCCCGCACCGAGCGCGGACCGCCNGCCGCCCCCGAGGGGGGGGGGGGACGACACACCTGCCCCGGAGCCCCACGGCCGACCCGACCCGACCCGCGCCCCGCACCGCGCTCCGCATTCCGCCCCTGCTCCCCGCCCCGCACCGCGGCCCCGCGGAGGGCGCCCCCCGGCGGCGGGCAGCGGCGCCACGCGTGTGCGTGGCCGCGGGGGCGGCGGGCCTGCCTCGGCGCGGCCGCTGCCCCGGGTGGAAAGTTACCGCTCGCCCTCCCCGGGCACGGCGGGGTACCGGGGGTGCCCTCCGACCCCCACCCCTCCGCCTCGGCACCGAGCTCCCCTCCGCGGGCGCCCCACACGCGGCGGAGGGTGGCGGCGGGGGACGCGCGAGGATCCGCGTCCCCTCGCTTCCTCTCAGGGGACGGAGGCGGGGAGGGGGGGGGACCCGGCTCGGCTGCTCGGCAGGACGCGGAGGGACACCNGGGACCCCCCCCCCCCCTCCCCGCGGCGGCTTCCCGGGAGGGCAGCCCCCTCCCCCGCGGCCCCCCTTCCCTGCCACCGACACGGGGGGCGACCCCACGCCGACCCCGAGGGGGGTGTGCGGCGGTACCGCGGGGCGAGCTGCCCCCGGTCCCGGCCGCCGAAGGGAAGCGCGTTCCGCCGTGCCGTCCG
>RSEF01000002.1:26920536-27021476 GCA_003993805.1 Himantopus leucocephalus
TTTTTCCCTTGCTTTCCCACGCTGGCTGAATGTGACTTGACCCCGTTTCAAAAAAGTTTGACATAGTGCTTCAACATTTCCGCATTCCTCCCCGACTACAAAGGCTGCAGCCGCCTCCTTCTGCTTTCTGTCTCTGCTCTCTGTCTTCACACTCAATGAAATCCTTCATGTGCCTCTGCCAAAGGCAGCCGCATACCGCAAGGGTCGCCGCGAGCGCCGCGGCCAGGCATGGCCCGGGGCGAGTCGCCCCGGGGGGTCCCGGCAGGGCCCGGCCCCGGCTCCGGCCCCGGCCCCGCCGCCGTGCTCGGCGCTGCACGGACGCGGGCTCAGCCGGCTGCGGCAGCACTGAGAAGCCTGACTCATTCCTGGGGCTCGGTGTGCGAGGCGCTGGGAAATAACCCTTTGGGGCTTTTGGTTGTTTTGGTTTTTATGTGTATTTTGGGTTGCCCCCCCCCTCCACCCCCCCGCCTTCCTGGGAAATAACCATATCTTTTTACTCCAGAAAAACGCGGATTCTTCTGTGCTTTTTTTGCTACTTTCCATTCACAGAGAGCGCAGGGCTCCGGCAGGAAGTAAGCGCCCATGAATGCTTTCGGGAAGCATCAAGAAACTTCGTTGCAAAAGAAATTCCCCCCAGCGAAGTCTCTGCCCCGACAGGCTTGCGGCTGGAGATGCGCGGGGCAGGGGGGCGAGGAGGGCAGGGTGCGCGGAGTCTGCCCGTTCTCTGATGCGGAGAACATTTTGTACACAGCCAATTCCTACAAATATTGAAATTCACCGCAGAAAAAAAATAATCGCAAAACGTGCTGATCTACTCCATCTCTGTCGGGGAAAACACACATCTGGAGTACCTAATTCCCAGTTCTCCCAGCTGGTACCCTCCAGCACATGCATTTCAGGACCTCAGGGATGATTATGGTCCAGCTCCCGAAACCAGCTCTTTTGGTGGTTTAACTGGGAGGGAGTGGACAATGGGAAGTGTAATTTAACTAAGTGGTTTATAACTCAAAAAGTGTATGTCAAGGACTTGGCATCATACATGGATTTAGAATAAGTAAAAACATAGATATGATACTGTACAACCAGAAAGACTTCATAACAGAAAGAGCTGTCACAGTGCTACCAAGAATATATGAAATCCTATAGCTTAAATAAAATAAAATTTGTTTTCCTGGCTTGAAAACTGCCCCCAGCAATTCCACACGCCCTTCCTATTTCTGAGAGGTTTATAGGCAGCACCTTGGGGACTGGTGAGGGGAAACTGGCTGAGAGCAGAAGGGACACCTCTGATTTCCCCTGGAGAAATGCGGGAGCTGGTACCACTCGTACCTTCAAGGAAAAGGCCAGTGGCATGTGTTTGCAGAAGACCATGCATACTTTGCGAGAACTTAGTTTATGCTCATGGTATATTTTAGTTTAAATCACAGAAGTTCCTCAACAGCTTCTGAAGTCTATGATTTATCAGAAAAAGATGCTGAAGTTAATGACAAACCCCATAACCTTTAAATGTGAAAGTGTCAAAGATTCAAATACACAGATCAAATCTTTTTTTTAAAAAAGATGTGAAAAATCACATCACATTACAAGGTTCATATGTACGTACACTACCTCCCTCTGTTTCTCTGTTTTGTAACATTTACAGTTTTCTTAAATGTCTGTCTTTCTCTTTTTTTTTCCTTTATTTTCTTTCTTTCTTCCTTTCTTTCCTTTCTTTCTTTCTGCCTTTTTTTATTTCTGCCTTTCTTTATTTCTTTCTTCCCAACTTTCTTTCTTTCTTTCTTCCTGCCTTTCTTGCCTTCTTTTTTAACCTAATATTTAGGCAGCTTTAACAAGCTTGGTACAGAAAACCCTCCTCAGGTTCCAGGGGCATTAGCTGTCTCACTTTGCACAGAAAGAGCTTCACTTTTGGGGAAGGAGAAGCGAAGCCTTGGTTGCTGTCTCTCCCTGAAGATCTCTGGATCTTTAAACTCCAGTTGGGCTCCGTTCCCGAGAAGGGACTGAGGGGCACCGGGTCCTTTGGCCAATAAATGTGCAGCTTTGCCCGCAGGATGAACATGGAAGGGAGATTTCTGCAGTCCCCTGACATTTACCTCTGTGCTCAAATGTGCCGATCTGTCATTCTCCTAATAAAGTGTTCTACACAAAATCCTCCTTTCATCCCATATTCTCCCAATATTTTGAGGGGAGTGTATGTAATGGTTCTGTCCTTTAGAAGTGTTCTATCTGCCTTTCTGTGTGGTGATGTCAGTAGGGATTGCCATGGGAGATTACAATGCTCATGCTATCAAACTGAATGATTTTAAACCCTAAAAGTGCCACATAGTTAATGTGGCTTTATATGATCCTCCGATTTTTTTCAGGGACTTCTTAAAAAAAATGATGTGACTATTTTTTTTTCTTTCTCTCCACCTGAAGATCAGGTAATCAAACTACTTTGTCTCCCAAGGTACAGAGTTCAAAGAAGCTACACAAACCTCTAAAATGACCTCAACCAATTTTCTCAATTTTCTTTATATCAAAGTTAAGTGATTTCAGGAAGGAATTTCCAAACACAATTAAATATAAACATCAGCTAAAATGGATGATATTACAAATAATTGGTTGTAGAGGCTAAAATTACTTACCTGAATTGCTGGAATTCTTTGAAAATATACAATCTACTGCATTTGTTTTAAAGCTCAAAGTCAAGAAGATGTTTCAAATAAGACACATTTTAGAATAGTTATGAATCATCAAAAATACACTTTAAGTAAAGTTTTTCTTTCTTTTCATAACAACCTTTAAAAATATTTAATCTTTTGTTTTCATGAAAGCAACATTCTACTTTCAACTTTTCTGATTTAGAATAGGTAAGTATACATTTGTTTTTTATCAACAACAGAGGTTTCTCCATAGAGAAATTAATAAATCCCTTACTTTTTTTATAATTGAAAACATCCTAATTTTTAGAAATATACAGCTATTTTGAGAAATTAATGTTTTAAGAAGCTTACCAAATATTGTTACGAAATGAATTCTGAATAGCATTTGTTGCTAATTCTAAACTTACTTAATTCTAAAGTATTTTTTGTTCTGGAGAAACACAAATTTGGGAATGTGTATCGAAAGAGGAAGAAAAGAAATTTCTTTCTAAATCACTGTTTTCTGATTTTCCATCAGCTTTTTCTCTGTGAAAATTTGTTTTCCAATATTTTTCAATTCCAGTATTTTTAATTCTAGTATTTTTTAAAATTACAGTGAAAAAGAGAAACAACTTATACTGAAACACCTTTGGTAAGGAAAATGCTAACGTATTATTTGAATTGGAATTAAATTGCAATCAAACTCCATTAAAACAAAAAAGAAATTATGTCACATACTGTATAGAAATCATTTTCATAAAATGAGGTCTGTAATGTTTTGCTGGAAATAATGAATAAGCCAGTGGTGTGGAAATGGATAACAAGCAATTACCAGAATGAGTATAAGGCAGTTGATTAAAATAAGCTGGCAGTGGTGGGCAATACCAAGAAGTGTGATGAATAGACCAAGACTTTCAGAAAGGATGAGACACAGTGTATTGTTTTGCTTTGTGTATTTTATCTGCGTTTCGGGAACAGCTGAGGTTCTGCTGGGGATTCACAGTTTGATCTTGCAAGAAGTGTTCTGCAAAACAGCATGAAACTGCCTTTTCAAAGTACAGATCTTCATAAAGCTTTCGGAAAATAGTTTGCTTTGATGAGGATGTTCTTACTGGGTTTTGTTTGTTAACCTGCATCTTCAGGCTCAGTTAATACAATTTTTAACCATTTTTTCTGGGCATTTATCCTCAAGAAAACACCTGGAATGATGAGACACCAAGTATTGTTGTAGCAGAGAGACATCAGTCAACTATTGTGAATATGAATATTTAGAACTTGCAGTAGGCAGAATTTGTTTCAAAATGGTAGCATAAATTATGTTTTTTTAGAAGTTCCCTTTAGCAAGCCGAAAGAGGTTTCATAAACAAAACAATCAGTATTTATACTGCCTTGAAAATTATTCCTGAAAATATATTTCAGATATCACATCTCATACCAAACTTCGGAAATAATTATTTTCACCTATTGTTATCTGTGTTATATGTGTGTTAAAGTGGACTATAAATATATAGTAAATATTTTAAAGCTCCTTTTAATGAAGCATAGGCATAATGACAAATGTGATAGAACTGAACACTACGAATTAATTCCAATGTGAAAAAATATTTTCCATATGTTCCTTCTTAGATCGTTGAACAAGAACACAAAAAAAATCTAAATCATATTTACAGAAGAATAATTCATTAACATCCACATAATGTTTAACTAATTCAAGTGAGAGAAAATACTGTCTAATCCATGTAAAATGTATGCAGCCACTGCATAACTGGCAGTGATTAAGGTATCTAAGCCAATTACAGTATGATTGTTTAGTTTATTTTTCTTTCAATCAGAGCCTTTGTTTATAACAGATAATTTTATATTTTACAAATTGTATCTTTCCATTATTACAGTAATAAACTATCCTGCTATTGTTCCTTAGTACAAAGAACCATAACAAAATGTTAGGCATTTAAGCATACATATATTTCCCTATATTTGTTTGTGTATGCTTTAGTAATTACTCGTCACAGGAGTGGCCAAGGAACGTGCCATGTGACAAGCATGCCTACGACTAACGCAAGCACGATTGCTCCAATAGTCTCTGAACACTCCAAGGAACGCACCTGAGTGAATCCACCAGCTGTATTTTCTTACTCAGCTCTTACGGCAAGAGCCAGCAAACTTCATTGGCTTTCTTCAGAAAGCTGACTTGGAGGACTATTACACAATGGAAGATCAAGGGCAAAATGTATACCTGCTGTCAAGAAAACAGCTCGCTGTTTCTATTTGCATCGTTCCCTCAAAGCTTTAGCTGGGAACTGGGTCCCCTCTTGCACTCCACGCTATGCAGCGTCGTACTGAAAGGCAGTCTTCGCACCAAATTGCTTGCAGTCAGAGCCAGGGAAATGGAAGGACAGAGAAGGGGAAAGATTTGCTGCAAGTCACACCGCAGATCAGTAGGCAAAAATTAGAGCAAGAAGATGGAGATTTATGGAGCCCCGATCCTATCGTCTAGCACAGGGGTAGATAAACGGCGGCATGCGCACTGCAGATGGTGGCCAAGGTGGTGGGGTCCTGGTGGCATGTTTTCTGCCATGGGACTGGCAGCCGGGCTGTGCCGCTGTGGAAGCTGCTAGGTAATCCAAATCTCTAACAGGAGGGACAGTGGGGAAGCAAGCCAGCGGGGTCTGCTGAGATGGGCACTGCCAGCTCATCCCGAGACCCCACGGCATGCAGCACGAGGTGGGACTCCTGAGGAGCCAGTGCCATCTCCCATCTGTGGTCTCGTGCTGGCACTCTTCCTTTCAGCTCAGAGTGCTGAGCTGAGGGGTATCTGTCTTGGCCTCAAGATTAAGATTTTTTTTTTTTGAATGGGGCTCATAGGGGCAGAAATATTGGCCACCCTGAAGTTGGCAATAGCCAATGATTGAGGGACAGAGTAGAGAAGGGACCTCTGGGTTTTTTTTTTCCAAGTGTTTTCCCTAAATTGCAGTCATTGCTCATTGGCATTATATTTTACATCTCTTTATAGCAGTATTTAGCATAGGTAAGATTCTTCCCCCTTCCTTTCTGCTGTCTTTATTTGTTTTAGTGGCTTTTACAACTTCTTCAGGTAAGTGTATTTACATCTGTGCATATATATTCAGTGCATGGCCATATGTTTTTTTCTTCACACCTTTTGTAGAATGCTCATTCTTAATCTCTGTTTTCCATTCAGTGTAGGAGAGAAGCAGAGACAGATCTTTAGCTGTGAAAACTGATGTTGTCTGTGGAAGCTTTCAAAGAAAACCCTGTTTGATTTGTACACCATAATCCTAAACTTTTTGAGTCATTCAGGTCTTAAAAAATGACTCACAATATGACTTATTTTAGAGTGTAGCTGTGATCAGGAAAGTTGGCTACAGAAAACAGAACTTCACTCAGCTGATCTGGCCCCAAGTAAACAGTCTTATCTGTTGGTAACAGTGACTAATACAAGATTTTATAAATTTTTCTTCTGTTAGTGTTTCACAGAAAGCGACCAGACTTTGAATGTAGATAATGTATGGACCAAGTTCTCAAACGTGTTCCAGTTGTGGGTTTCCTTCTGTCATGCAGAAAGGATCTACCTTATCCCAGAGCCCACATGGCATTTATCCGGTGGGTGGCCAGTAAGACTTTTTTGTGCTGCATTTGGGAATTAAGTAAATTTGATCTGGAAATTGCCAGTTCACCCAGAACCTCAGCATGCCATCTGTATAGTCACATTTTGGAGAGAAATCGCATATTTGTTCCTGCTTAATGAAAAATGCAGTAACATTTGTCATAGCGTGCTGGAAAAACTGGTGCACGAGATAGGAACATGCCCAAAGTAATGTATCACTGTAAGTTAATGAACATTTCACCAATAAATCAAATAGAAATAGGACCACGTACAATCTCTGATGTCAGTCAGTAAAAATAATTGTAACGAAAATTAAGTTGAAATTATGTAGCATTTGACTGCAGAAAAAATGAATAGTGTAAAACTGCTGGGAGTTGGTAAGAAACTGCTGCCCTGAAGCACCAAAGAAGCATTGTGTCACATCAGTCCAGTGATGGAGGGGATAAGGAACGGCTGCCATTCAGCAGCTGCAATAGGGACCTGTGTTTTACTGTGTAGAAATAACTGAGAGTTACATTGTGTCATCGATTGATTTATGCGGATCCATCTGATCTGTGCCGTTTATTGATCTGTATCAAGAAACAACTGGCTTAATTTACAGCACAGATCTATGTCAGGCATCAAAAAACACTTCCTAAAGACAAGCATATAGTTAAGTACCAGTATTCTAGCACAGGGTCAGGCAATCACAGGAGGCAAACATCTTTTGGGAATGATCTAATCCTGCTCCAGAGCACTGGGATGGACTAGGTCATTCTGAGATCATCTCCCGTCTAGCCGTATGCATTTCTGATTACGTACTGTTCCTGAGTACAAAGACAGTAATAGTATATATGCATCAACAACAGCTGTCACAGAATGCATAACATTTTGGATAAAAAAGTCATTTTATATATTCTGGAAAAGCACTGGAAACAGGGAAACCCTGTAGCTAACTGCTCTCTAACATTTAGTGGCAAGTGTTTCATACCGATCACTCTGCCTACAGTGTCACATCAGTGTACCCGCCTCTGCTTCTTCCCAGTTAGCTGGCTAATACATAGCAATGATTTGGTAGGGGGAAAACTTGGTCTGCTTCACACAATTCCCTGGATCAGAACTTGGTCTGCTTTACACAATTACATGGATTAGAAAGCTGGGATAAGAAGGAAGGCAAAACTTTAAGAGCAACCAAAATTAGTAGGAATGACAACAAATTATACTAGCCGGTATAATTTACCTGTATTCGGCATCCAGTGATGCCACTTATGTGTAAACTGTCATAAATAACAAACACAATGTTAGTAAGTGATGTCAATATACTTACCTATCACATCATGTAAAATACCTATGGACTTTAAATTAGAAACTTTATTAGATAAAGATATATATTTATACATTATATATATTTCACCACCTACAAAACTGACTATATTATTCCTATCTCTATGAAGTTATGCCAATGTAACTTTGAAGGAATAGTTGCCTTTTCAAGTTGTATGGAGGCTGCTGTGGATTCTTTATCTCACCCTGGCGCCATAGGATAGGGACTGATGGCTTCTGGTAAACAGTTCTTTAATGTTGCCCATGACATAGGCTTAGAAATACAGTGCTATTGAATCCAAATTTTCACTGTTATTGATTTTATTATACTGCACATTTGTGTAGACCTCAATATTTTTATAGCAGGCACAAAATGCAATGTATGATGAAGTCATGTATATAACGGGCTGTAAAATGTTGCTGTCCACTGTTTTAAAGGAAAACTAGACTTTGCAAATAGTGGGTAGGTGTGTTTTCAGGATAAAAGCACTTCTGCCAGTATTCTGTAGAGTATAATGCGATCTTGTTGCACATGGACTTACATGCATAACTTCTATTAAAATCAATCCATGTTACTTGCATAAAAGCCCTTGCTTGTCCACAGGAAAAATGTAACCCTTAAGGCTGCAATACAGTTTAATCTGTTTATTAAATGTAATGTAATGCTACAGTATGAAAAAGATGTGGGAAACTAATGCTGAGCATGTACTAACTCATTTTAGGAACATTCCAGATTCATAAATACATGAGCTGTTTAATATCCACACATACCAGAAAGCTTCTATCAAATATAATTATGCAGTAGATTATGTACAATGGATGCCTGCCAATATTCCCTACTTGTAGGACCACTGTTATAGGGTGGTCAGTTCTGAGTATGCAGTCTGGCCTTCATCAAGAGATACTCTCTTCAAGCTGCTTTAGCAAATTGATTTTTTGTTTTCATGCCTGCTGCAAGCAATGCGCGGTAGTTATTAAAAGCCAACATTAATGTCAGGATGTCACATTTCTAATTTCTATACCAAGCAGAGGAGGTAAACATGGGATTTTTGGTACCAGATAATGGCAACAGCCAATTAAAAAAAAAAAAAAAAAAAAAAAGCTACACTGGNATATCTCTGTAGTGCCGGCTCTGACAGTGGTTCATAATACATGCCTAGGAGAAGAGTTTAAGCATAGTACTATCGGTTCCCCGTTCTACTATTATTTTTTCAAGATAAAGTAAATTTTCTGATGCCTAGAACTAGAGATTAAAACCCCAAAGTTCAAGTTCCTAGCCTCGCCTCTGCTATTAGTACATAAAGCTGAGCAAATAAGAAACAACGTGTACACCAGCCCAGCCATTGCGAACGTATTTCCTTATCCCTGTTTCACAGGGGGAAGACTGTGAAGGGTCCTACACAAGGGAGCACTGTCATTATTTATGACAGTGAAGTAAAAACATTATTTATCTCTTCCTAGCTAAGAATATCCCAAACTTTAATGGGAAATTGCATCACCTTTCAAGCGTGGGTGTACATAGGCTCACATGCATGTACACACACAGCTCAAATATTTCGCTCTGAATGAGATCTAACATTGCTGACAAAACGTCACCAGATATTAAAAAGAAATGACATTAAAAGGCAAAATAATTACCCGAGGGTTAAACTGTATAATTGCATATTTTGTGATAATGTAAATATATTGAAATCAGGTTTAATAAATGACAAAGTTATGAACAAAATTGCACCAAATGCTTGGGCTCCTTCTAAGCTGAGAGAGCTGGGAGTGCTGCAGTACTCCATGTCAGGGCAAGACCAGGGTGTGTACAACTCCCTCTTCCTCCTCCTTTCCATATTCTCTATGCCCCACTTTCCGCAGAATGTAAACGCAGGTTTCTGGGCTGGACAGGACCTGCGGCACCTTCCCGCCAGGATGAAGAGACAGAACCCAGTGGCTTACTGGGGTTCCTCACTGCAGATTGGCTTAGACATACTTCTGAGATTTCTAACACCCAACTAACATAGCTATTTTATTATCTTTTTATTTCCTAAAAGCTTTGCCATGTCAAAGTTTACTGCACATATTTTCTAAGTACTCAGGGAAAAAACAAACCAGAAGCAAGAACAGAAACCAATAAAGGAGATAGGTGTACAGAGTCTGCTTCATCCAGCTTGTCCATTATTGGTATAAGGGCAGCTCTTACTGAAATCTTTCTAAGTCTCTCTGCTTCACTGATTAAACTACCCTGATCCGTTTTTGTGTCACAACAGAAAACACCAACCAGATCTACCCTTTGGCACAGTTCAGAAGTGAACCTCTCCATACTAATTCTATGACTGAATGTTTCAGTTTATTCTTATATGTGGCTCGATTCCAGGAAAGACTAATGCAGCAAAATGTAACTTGCAAGGAATTTGGATATCCAGATTTATAATCACAGTCCCCAAAACTCCCACTCTCCTACTGCCTAAATTGAAGTGCACCTAATTCAGTAATTCAGGCTTCTGCATTTGGGGGTACAGCTGTTTCCAGAAATGTCCAATAGTAATGTAGCACAAAAGTCATTAAGACAGTAATTTTTAAAATCTACGAAGAACAATAGGCTTCTCATAAGTCTATCTGAAGGCAGAAGTTAGACTGGTTTCTTTCCAAATATACGTTTACATATTGCTTCCATAGTCCTTGAAAGCTCTTAACGGTTATGAGTAACAGCTTTGCCATAACACCTGCCATTCAGAGAAAACCAGATTGCTGCAGTTAAAAATGAAAGGTGTTCTTACATTTATTGTATGGTTAGAGTACTTTCCCATACTTAAACTACTGTTTATCAGAGACTTATTATCCAAAGGATTTTATTGGAAGATAAGAATCTTTTTGTAATTTTCACTTGTTTATTGCATGAGAATGCAGTGGCTAAAATACAAACACATTGCATAGGACTGCCTTTTCTCTTGAAACCATGTCTAAAGGAAAAAAAAGTCATGTGGCATCACAGAGAATATTGCTTCTGTCAAGGTTTCTTCTATCAGCTTCATCTCCTTAGGAAAATGTGAATCTTTTTCTTTGCTGTTCTAAAAGCAGTGTAAAAGGTTGGGATCACATGACAGATGTTTTCCTTACCATGCTTTGCATCACCAAAGAATGCATCCCCTGACCTCTTCTCTTGGCCATATTTCAGTTGAGAAAGCAGTAGAAGATCAATGTTCCCTTCCAGTGTTGTTAATGAAAAAAAATTGAGACAGAGTCCTGAATTAGGGAAAACAGGGAAACATGTGAAAACTATTAGATTTGGGGTTTTAGGTAGAGATGAAGTGGGTTTTGAGGGCCAGGCAATGATCGTTCATACCTAACTTCAATGTACTCTATACAGACACTGTGAAGCCCTGCAACACTGCTAAACTCAGTAAAGACACTGTATGAAATTTATGGATAGGAAAATGGAGACAAAAATACTAGTGCAAGGCAGAGACAGTGGAGGAAAAAATGAATTTTGCCACCTTGATCCATGAGCAGGCTATTCCTGCCACAGGAAAGGGAGCGGCAGGGCTAAGGGACGAGCTAGGACAGGACTCTGCAGAGCTGAGCTAGATCCAGCTGCCACCGCGGGAGGGAAGGGCAGGAAGAGACAGAGGCACCAGAGATCTGTGGCGCTTGGGGGCCAGCTTGCCCAGCACGGCTACCAGCAGTGCCATTGCACCCCTTTCTTGTCAGTGGTTGTCCCTGTCTTCTGGTGTAGGCAAAGCAGGCAGTGAGGACACAGACATTTTGCTGCATCCTTCCTCACCTTGTCTCCCCCCACCCCCATTTTGCCATTTTGCTGTATACTGGGCTTGTTGAATAGAAGCATTTATTGATATAGCCATGCTCACCTTCCTTATTGTCTTAGCAATCTCTTGCTACTGCAATAGCATTTCTCTAGCATATACATGTTCTTTCCAGGACATGGAGTGTGTTCTCATCCCCCAAACACAAATTATCCCTGAATATCAGAAACTACAGTGTAATGACAAGTAAAGCCACTTTCTGAGTGATGGAGAGAAAGGGAAAGGGTACTTGTGTATGTCAAAGACTCTTTCACTTTATACAGGGCCCAGCATTGATGCACTAGGGTAAAAGGGATCATTCTTGAAGAGTTTGGGTTCAGCCTGCCACAAAATTGTGCTCAGGGGAGTCTCAGACTGCAAGGAGGAGCTGAACGTTGAAGGCAAAGAAAGTTCAAGGCTCTTGCACCTCCAAAAGAGGCTTAGTACCTTTTAGGACTGGACCAACAGTTAATTAATAGGGCAATTTGCATTTATAGTTATGATGTTTAAAATGTTTATTGTTTTTTAAGTAGGAACCACCATAATAAGGGAAGAAGGCACAGAGCTAGCTGGAAATCTACAGACACTGGGATGCATCAAAAGCGACAGCTTTTTGTATTGAATGTGACAGCTCCTCTAAAAAAACTATTTAAAGTTTGAGGGAAAATAGCATGCAAATGGGATGCCTGGTTTTCAAAAGTCCATCCAGCAGCTTGCATGAGCTTCCAGGGGAGCTGCTGGGAACTCAGAGGCTTTCAAGGACTCTAAAGATTTTAAAAAACAGGCCTATTATTTAGATGTCTAACTTGAGGCTCCTGCTTCCAAAGTAACATTTTCTATCTCCATAATGGGCTGGGGACTTATTCATGCACCAAAAGAAAGAGATCTGAGAGTAAAGATTATGGACTAATTTCACTTATTATCCATCAATGACATTTTTGGTGCTCATCATCCAAAAGAACAAATTTAAGAGTGCTGCAACAGACTCATTGTTCAGTAATGTTATAACAACTCTTAATGATTCAGCACAGAAAAAACATAGGAATGAAACCAGTAACTGTGGTTATCGCTTATCAGCTACACAACAAGAAATTTGACTCAGCAAAGTAAGCTGTCAGTGCCACACACATCAGATTAAGCACACAACTGCCTTTTGCTGCAGGGTAATAACCGATGTACAAACTTAGAATGAAACTACAAAGTGGTTCTTCTGAATGCCCATCATGGTACTAAAAGATCAACAAAAATTACTGACGTGAAGTGCCTTTGTCTTCCCATGCACTGCACTTTGGATATTTGGAAACTGATTTTTATTTAGTTGTTCAATCCATCAGCAGAAAGGAAAACACACATTGTTCTTGAAAAAGATGGAGTTTATGTGAGCTGTTGCTAAGTTTACCCATTGCAATGAATCTGTAAAATTATAATTTTAAAGTAAATGAACAAGGTTACTGTGAATTCAGCATTTTACTCGGCAGCAAAAGAAACCTAAAGAAGACTCCTGCAGCATATCCATACCAGTTCAGGTATTTGGAATACAGAAGTTGAGCAAGTTTTTATCTGTCTTCCAATTGGAAACAATATCACTAGAGATCTGTATCGTAGTACTTAAAAGCCTGTAGCTGTGAAAGCTGAATCCATGGGTAAACATGTGAGAAAAAAATGGATCTGTATAGCCAGGCTCCCACGAGGTAAAGAGGTCTGTTGAAGTCCACTGAAGTCAAAGGCTAGACCTTTCTTGTTGCCTCAGAAATATACGGCAGTCCTAGCTAATTGAAATAGGCATTGGAAGTGCATAAAAATAACTGAAATGGAGGAAAACGACAAACTTATTTTCCTTAAACATCTATTTCCCCATTTGTCTTTTAAGGTTCCTGGATTGAAAATGCAATATAAATAAATATTATTATGAAATAAATAAGCATTTTGATATGTAAAGGAGTAAGAATGGATCTCTAAGATGTATTCTAGCACAGCAGATACACAAGTTAACAAGGAATTTGCCATGGTTCCGCAAACGTGCCAGCTCCACACTCAGGAGCTGGTCATTCCCTGCCATGCTAGCAAAGACCATTTTCATCAGGCAGAGGCACCTTCAGAATGTTATTCCTAAAGTTGCAGATTATTGTCTGATAGGAGTTGTCTGCTTATGTAGCTATTCTGAAAGACATGCAATAGTCAGATACTATGGAGAGGTCCATCTTCCCAAATTCTAGCTATCTAAAACTTAGGCAGCTACTCTAAACAAACTAGCTGGTTTCCCTCCATAGTTACTAGAGGCTAGGTGTTTCCAGAGAATTATTCATACTACTGCTCTTAACTGTCTATTTTAAGGCAAGATGACTCATGCTATGAGTATCTATCTCTTTCTAAACTTAACACCTAACTTTTAGATCACCAAAATGTAGGTGAGATGAATGCCCTCTTTAGGGCAGGGGAGTGTGCCTTTCCTTCAGGGAACCACGCCTAACCAAAAACCACCATGAATGCTCTGTGCCCTCCAAGCCGGGGTGGGGTGTGTGTGCTGCGGTAGTGAAAAGCAACTAGTCCTTTTTTCAGAGTGGTTAAACTGTAGGATTTAAAAGAGGAAACCAACCTGAGCAGTTCAGCTTTGGAACTTTATCATCAGATGCTGGACCCTAAGCCCCTGATACCTGACGTATCAGTAATAAGACTGTTCTTAGGAGCTTTAAGGGTAAGTTGGACCTTTGGAAATTTTTGAAAATGAAAAAAATTTAGGAGACGTATCTTTATCCCAATACAAACAAAATGATACTAATGTCTTCAGTCTGAAAATCTTTCAGAGATGACAATGCACAGCTTGAAAAAATGATGCATGATCGTAACTCTAAAAACCAAATGGGTTTTTTTAAATGCCTAAAATTAGGTCATTCAGAGTAGCCTCTGGGATCCTCTGCCCAAAGCCTTCCATAGTGTTCTGTTCCCTTGCCCTTTCAGGCATCTCTCAATTCTGGGCTGTTTCTGATTTTAATTAAACCGAAATAATGATACAAGGTATCTTCTTTCATGAACTCTAGAAGGGAGAATGAGAATTATAAAAGGTAAAGGAATACTTTAGACTCAAGGAAGTAGGGATTATGAATTACAGGAAATATACTATTATATAAAACATTCTTTTAAATCAGCATGGTTTGTTTCTTATCAAAGGCTTGCTTTTAGCTCCTGGTTCCACTAACTACCTTTTGAAACGGATGCCAGGACTCTCCGTTCTTTTTGAGTTTGTTCGTTTTATCCAGGGGTGGGAGATTAATGTTAGAAAACAGGAAAAAATACTTTTCCTCAAAGCATGCCAAAAAAGGTAGCTGAATACTAGCAGCTTTATGGGCAAAAATCGGTACTGACTACATTTAGGCAGATCCACTGACTGCAATAACAGTTGGAATGAGTACAGCCCAAAAGTTGGCTCCATTTAATATAAGAAGGGAACCTCTTGTGATTTGTACCTATTTCCATTAGAAAGTTTGAATTACGAACACCTATGTGAATTAGATTTAGCATCATTTGCTTTTTTGTTGATATTTTTGGTTGGAACAGGCTTTATCTAAGTAGAACCTTTACATAACAGGGCCCCACAGTTCAAGCCTTTTGTCAGCGGCGTAGAAACCAGACGTTCATCAAAGTAATTCCTTCAGTCAGGCTTTTTTCAGTAAAACTCACAGGGTAACAGTTAGTAATGAGAGACAGTCTTGCAAAATTTGATGATACTGCAAAATATTGTAGTAATGTAAAACACACAGCTTAGGAAATGCAAAAATTTTGTATTAAACCATGAGGTCAGTTTCTTTGACCATCTGAATTACTGTTGAAGTTGGTATCACATTCCGTGATCAGCTTGGGAAAGAAGCTGTTTTCCAGGTGAGTCTTGCTGTGTAGTTGGACCAGAGTCCTTCTCAGTCCCTTTGATCTAGAAATGCCCCTGCAATGCGGAAAAAATACGAGATTTCTAGATGTTCTACATTTTCAGTTGGGTCAGAAATACCATCAGAGGATCGTCCTTGTGGCATTTTGAGATATGGCATCTAAGAAAATGAAGAAGCAGAGAAGCTAAAACTAAACAAAAAGGAAGGCTGAAGATATTTTTCAAGATAGTAAAAAACATAAACCAATGTAAGTTGAGAAAAACAATAATCACCTTTCAGTTTCAATTACATGTAAATTACGCCTACAAACTGAAGTTGGTTCTCATTGTATCCACAGAATCACAGAATAGTTGAGGTTAGAAGTATCTTTGGAGGTCACCTGCTCCAACCCCCCTGCTCAAGCAGGGTCACCTAGAAGTAGATGCACAGGATCATGTCCAGATGGCTTCTGAATATCTCCGAGGATGGAAACTCCACAACCTCTCCAGGCAACCTGTAGCATTTGTTCATGAAAAGAAATGAATGAGAAGAAAGACTTTGTTTGTTCTTGGTTCCTGCCAGGACTTACAAAAGCACATCTCACTTCTGTGAATGGATGGTTTCAGGATGGATTTCATCAGCTGCTTCTTTCCCTCTATTTCTTCTTCAGGCTTGATTGATATCGATAACCTAATGGTCCCGAGACACAGGGAAAACTGATTTTAGTGAACTTCACATATAGTCTAAAGATACTTGTTTCTTAAGAGGGAACATTGGCTGCCAACACACAAAATAATACTGAGTCTGTGGCTCTGGAGCCACAAATACAGCTTCAAGCCATCATGTGTGGCTCTGATGGAATCCAGAGGAGCTGAGGGATTCCCCTCTGTGCTTGGGGACCAAAGGAGAACCATGCTTGTTACAAGAGTGACCCATATAAAACAGGAAAGAGACAGCTGAGCAAACATGGCACCAGGAAGGACCCTTCCCCATTTCTTCAAGTGGCCAAAATAAGGAAAAGTACAATGAAGGAGAGAAAAAAACCCCAAACCATAATAAGGGTTTGGAGGCGAGACTGAGGAAAATGAAGACTAAGAGTAGAAATGCTTTTCATTCCCTGCCAACATCTACAAAAGAAGGTGGGAGTATGATCAGTGGAGTGGTTGAGATTCACAATAAAAGGCTGAGCTTTGCACTATGGCATCTATGTGTTTTCTCCAAATCTGATGATCAAAGGTCAATGCATTCAACTCTTTGATGGTATTTTTCATAACAGTGAAACTTGAGGAGGAAAACTCTTATTATCCCCATTTCTATGCCCCTATGCAGATCCATTGTGGAACAATTATTAAAAAACCCAAACCAACACAACAAAAAAAACAACCCAGCCTTGAAGTTGGTGGCAAAAAAATAATAACAATATTTTGCTCTCTAGGCTCCCTCTTCTGGCTCTGGACTAGTAGTTTTCTAATGAGCACTGTTCCTGGAATCATATTTGTTTCTGTTAACTGAATGATGACTTCAGTGCACAAAGAAATAAAGAGGAAATATTGAGGAAATAGGAGAAAATCCATTCTTGCCCAAGGGAAGAACTGAACAGGTATCCCAAGAAAAGTTTAGCATTTTTAAGGTGTGGTGGCAAAAGCAATTTAAAAAGCACAAAAGTACTCTGTTAGTTATTAGTAAATGTACAATATGCTGCATGTTAGATATAATGAATGTTTTAGTTGTAATGCATTAGATCCAGTAAACGAATAAACCAATACCCCTCTACAGCTTCTGTGACTCACTTGTCAATGACAGTTGTATTTGGACTGAAATATTTCTGTAGTCTAAATATGGCTTTTTCCACAGTGGCTTAACTAGACCATAACAAACTATCTTGAAGCCTAGAAGATGTAAATCTGGTCTTTGAATTCATAAATAAATGTACTTTCATTGACAAACATAATCCCAACTAAAGACCTAGTCATATCAATGTCAGAATGGCATAGAGCCGCAGCAGAGCACAGGTGCATATTTGTCTCAGGTCATACCAATACACTTTTTTCTGGCCATAAAAATACCCCAGAAAACAGGCAGTTGCTTGAGGAAAAATGAAGTTTTGGGTGTGGCATCTTCCCCCCCCCCGAAAATACTTGATATGTGTACGCAAAGAGAGCTAGAGACTTCAGTAATAATATACCATTTTGTTTTTCTGTTCACTTTTTCCACTTAACACAGTAGCTAAATGACCAAGTTTGCAGTTTCACCCACCTCCAAAATTCTTTCCGGATTTGATAAATCGTGAAGGATTCAAAAAAGTGCCTTAGAAAGCATTTTAAAAGGCATCTTGTACTGTGGGAAAATTTACAGCTAATCGCTGGTCAAGTTTTTGGGAGTGCTGGGTGATTACGTCTCCCACAGGAGTCAGCAGGAGCTGTGAGTACCTCTGAAAATCAGGTCAGAATTCTTTCAAGACAGAACTGCCAGATAGCAGCTTCCAGATTCATTCTTGGGTTTATCATACTAAAGCACAATAAATAGCTGACACCGAGGGATTAATTTGGCCAATGTTTGTTGTTTTGTTTTGGTCCCATAGTCGTTGAATCCATCTTTCTAACCTGCTGGAGAACTTTTGTCCTGATCGGAATTGCCAAGCAGTTACAAAGATATCCCACCACTTGGCTTCCAGGCTGCTGGGCTCCCACTGGGATAAACTGAAACCCATCCTGTCGTTTCAGTGGGGGGGACAGGGAGCACAATGACTGCTATAAAAGACATTGATTTAAAAATAAAAGAAAAGAGGGGACCCCTCCTTAAAGAGAACCATGAAATATAGACTGAAAGGGATCCTTTTCACTGCAAATTCCCTCTGCATTGCCTGATTTGCTTGCTATTAACTATCTGAGAGCAAAGTGCTCTTGACTTAAATGAGTTTCATCCCCGAGCTTTAAACAGTACGAGCATCTATCCTTTTACCTGCCCCTTCAACCTGTATCTTCCACTGCTGCATACAGCTATACATGACTATGTCTATCATAACATATAACAGGGCTGTAATAACAGATTGTTTATTTCTGCATTACAGCAGCTCTGAAAAAAAGATATACAATGCCTATGAAGAGGAAGTCTAACTTTACTCTCTAAGGATCTCTGCTATGCTGTTCTATAAACAGTTGAGCTACAACACAGGGGCAGGACAAGTTTCCCTTATCTCTAGGATGTCTAATGCTTTCAACCACATTAAAATATCATTAATTTTGTTTGAAAAGTTTCCATATCTCCATGGTTTTCAAATAGGCTTTGAAATTTGGCAGCAGTATAGTCTTGGAGTCAAGAAAAAGCTTTTTGTGGGAACTATGTAAATCTGTTCAAAACTAGCCAAATTATAAGATGTCAAAATCCTGACGTTTTCTGTCTTTCAGATGGCACAGCTTGGTTTTGGCTCTGTACCAGAGTTCCCCGAGATCTGCTAATGCTGAATGTGCACTTGGCCAAGCTCTTAGCCTTGCTGTCAGTACCCGGAACAAATACACAAGATGGGACATGCTAAACAGATCCTTCTCCTTATCCTTCTGCCATCATTTTTATGGGGATCCAAGAGACCATTCATTCTCGATCTTTTCTCACTGTGGTGAATGAATTCTCCCTGTACTTTCATGCCGATGGCTTGTTAACTTTGGATTGCAGAACCCACAAAAGGATTCTCATTCCTTCGGATGGCCAATATCGTCTTGAGGTTTTGCCGCTGACTCTCAACAAATCTGAGAAATATGTACTGGCGTACCTAGGGGAAGGGGCTGCTCCTACAGATAAAGCCTACTGTGGTTTGTGTAAGGGGCAGAGCTCCTGTTAGTTAACAATCACCTTGCTAAAACATGTCAGCACTATGTTTTACTGCACTTTGTTATTTAAATTGGGAATATTGTGATTACCTTCTTCTCTCTCTTAAACTTGTGGTGCAGCCCACAACACACTGCTGTTGCTCTCACCTCCAGGATGATCCAGTACAACCCTGTTCAGCAGCAGTGATTATTCTTGAACGTTGTATCTGAGCTACTCACCCAAATTTCACAATGTGTCCCAGAGCAATGCATAGAAATTTCTGTGAATATAGCATTATAGTAAATTCTTTCAAAAAATAAAGGATATCCTCTGAGCAGGAGTAAGAAAAGGGTTTTTTTTTGGCTTGGTCTTGCTATTATTTGTTGTATCTTCACTTAGAGGCAGGCAAGAATGTGTGTGCAGTGTAGTATTTTCACATTTTTTGGTGCAACTGTGATATTATGGACTTGCAGACTTGTGGAATCACATGGAACATAAACCGTTAACAATACTGGCTTTGTTTACATCCAACTCTGCCACAAAATCTCTTCCTTAAACTTAGAGTTTCACGTGAGCTCTAAGGCATTTAATGAATACAGACCATAGAGACAACTTTTATTTTCGGCATGAGCTACACTGCTCTGCCAGCTTGGTCCCTAGTAAATCTCTGTTCATTTACATCTCTGGATGTTATTTGGAACATAACCATTTATGTGCCGTAAGTTAACACAGATCCTGCTATGAAAAGCTTAAAATGTACAAGGCACAAAGAAGTAAAATATTTTGCAGAATAATTGCAAAGCAGATTGGTTATTACCAAACTGGCTCTAAATGGATATCAATACTTTGTGACTCGTCTAACCTTGACCCCTCAGAAATTTGGAAGTGGCTGGGGCTGCTCAGTGTGATCCACTTTCACTTGGTTCTTCTCAGCTGCTTTTCTGAGCCACAAACTGTTTTTCCTGCATGGGGGTGTCAGCTTTCTTAGTACAGGCATCTCTAAAAGCAAGGGTTTAATATATGGATGCTTTGGCCTGTGCTCAAGACTCAGTGTCATTTAAATGAAAAAAAATCCAAAACTTTTTCTGTCTTTCATGCATGATTTAAAGGCTGGAAATAAGGAGGAGCTAGAAGAATATAAGAGGTGAATACTGATCTTGAGCAACACTCCTTGAGTTACTGCCAATAGGCACAGTATCAAAATAAATGCAAATTAATTCATGATGGGAAGTGTAAGCCTATAGATGTAGAACTGATGAAGACACAAGAAGATACCTGGACATCTTCCTGTCCAGGCAATAAACCAAGTGGCATTTCTTTTTCTGAGTCATTACAAGCTGATGGAGTGTAAGAAGTGCTGTAGATAACTAGGTCTTGTGTGTAATTTCCCACATCAGGTATACACTTTTTTCATGCCCAGGGATGAGGCATGCTGAACAGAGAATGTGGGAAAAGTCCTTTGATGGTGATGTTTTAAGACTATGAAGAAAATAGCCTGATAGCTTGCACGAGGAATGAAGAGGATGTGAACAGGAAACAAAGCACAGAAAATAGGGAGATCATAACTGATCGAAAAGGGTAATGGATTCATGTATCACAGGCACGGGTGGAAGGTTTAGAAGTTGGAAAGAGATGTGTTTTGCCCTGGGAATGAGAACAGTTAGCACCTGGAAGAACAGCTCAGGTTGGACAACTGAAAGAGAGAAAAGGGAGAAAAATATATTATGATGATTTTAGGAGACTCTGAATGTTAAAGCAGCTGATAACAAATTAAGCAAATGTTGCACTGTTTGATGATTATTAGATCTTCCTCTCCCACCTCCATACTCTGTAAGATCCATTCACAGAGGCATTTCCTTCTCTTTGGTGTTGCTCTGAGAACTGAACTTCAAGCTGACTGTGCCCATGGGTCGGGTCACATTAGCAATCAGTCCAGCTTGGGGAACCCTGAGAACTGCAACAATTCACACAGGTGGTCTGGCCTCAAGAGCAGGTTTAAAGGTGGAAAAGTGTCAGATTTGCAAGCTATCACCATTTTTAGTAGTTTAAGAATCTTCCCAACTAGGCTTTGCTTGTCGTTGTCAAAAACTATGTATGAAGGGAGGTTTAGTCTTGATTTCCTATGGCCTGAGGTAGGAAGTTTGTGCACTCTTATCACAGGGTTGGCTACAAATATTAATGAACAAACAACTAATGAACAATTATTTAATAAAATCCAACTGCAGCAATCTTGCAACTACCTCCTGCAGTGTTGAATTCCATTCTGGCTGCACACTGCTGAAGGAAATATTTCCTTTGTCAGAAATGCACTGCCTTTGCATTTTTTCTTTTTTGTTCTACCATTGCACAGCTGTGGACAGCAGATGGGTTGTGAGTTTCTGTGGAATCCCTGAGAATCCTTAACATTTCAGTTAGGTGCCTTTCAACTTTTTGTTTTCTTTAGGATTAAAATCATATTCGTCTTTATAAGCTCTGCATGTGCCTGAGACCATTTATCCTCTATGTTATCCATCTTTTCACTCTGTACTAGAGGACCATAAAGTTAAGTTGATACACAAAGGACACCTTACCAGTGTATCTTTGCCAGTTTTTTGCTCTATGTCTTGGACAACAGACAAGTTCTGTTACAACTTGTAACAACAAGGTAAAACAGTATTGCATTTAATACCCTTATACACCCAAATAACAATTGGTAACATCAGTTGCACTAGAAACACATTTTATTGTATTTCTACGTCCTCCTTTGCAAAGAATCAGAATTTATTAGCAGACAAAAGATGTTTTTAAAGTATGAATTCTCACATGTTTATCCAAAAAAGTTTTGATCTCTGCTATTCAATCACCTTCAGCCATTGTACAAGAATTCGGTGAGAAATTGCAGCTGGAATTTCAGCTCCCCATAATACTTATCTATTTTTAATTTGTTCTAATGAAAAAAAATGGCTTGGAAAACCTATTTTATTTCCTTTTTCAGGTCTGAGCAAACCCTTTTGAAAGCCAGTAGGCTTACAAAATAACCAATTACATCTCCTATTCCTCCAGTTGGTGGTTAACTTTGAATATAACACCTTTTCAAAATGAAAATTTACTTCCTCTTTCATGGCATGAGTTCTAAGTGTATCAAATAACACCATTGCCCATAGCAGCAACTGGCATATCTTACGATTTTTCTTATCACTCTGAAGAGCACCTGTTCATTATTACTTTGATTTTATCATTTAACAATTTTTTAATCCAGACAAGCCGTTTGGCCAATGATCCATGATCATTTGACTTCCTTATTAATTTCTTATCAAAACTTTTTGAAATCCACGCAAACTACATCTCCCAGGTCGTTTTTATCTACGGATTTACAACCTACCCAAATCCTATCAGGTTATATTATGTTTACTTGCACTTTGCAGTTTCCGTAGGACTGTGAAGAGGCTGGGTAGTCATGTTGTCCCCAAACCCTTCTTAGATAATGTTTTTAATATGCATACTAACACAATAACAGCAATGCAGCAGCTTTTAAGATTCTAGATAAGACTTCTACTCTGAAAGGTATATTGTTTATACTGTTAAAATTTCAGCTTTTTCACAACTTAATTTCTTAACATTTCCCATTCTTACCCACCCCAGTGAGTAGTAACACCTAAATTGTTTAGGTTGCTCCAGAATATCTTCCAGGACGAAATGTACTCAGATTATTAGTCTATGTGCTTTTGTGACAGTACTATTCTAGAATTTTCTGCTCTGATATTCATATAAAATATTTTACCTGACTTCTCAATTTGGTTAACTTATACCTGTTGATGTGTTCTAGGTCTACAGTTAAGTCTCACTGGAATGTGAGACTGCAAGCTAAGGTGCTGAAGGACAGATATTTCAGTGGGGACTTCTCTACTTTTTGGCTAATGCTGAAACAATACTAAGGGAGACATGCTGTATCTTTTGAATAAGAGGTAAGTAGATATCTTGACCATTAATCCTATGACATCTTGTAAAAATAGGGTTACAACAACCTGATTTTTTAGCCAAACTCTAACTGGGACAACTGTCCTATATTCTGACTGTTCTCTGTTTCCATTAGTGCAAAACTGGGCTTTAACATATCTTAATTACAGATTTTAAGGACTGAGGGGGGCACAGGGATTGTGTTTGACCTCTGATATAGCACAAGCCATATCTTTTTACTCTCACTACCTGCATCACAGTCTACTAAATGTCACTCAGCCTGTGCTGAATGTAATACTTTGCACTTGACTATACTGTAATTTTCACTAAAACTTCTACTCCTTATTTAGATACATCAAGAGATGGAGAATCAATAATTTCTTTTGTACAAGATTAACCCATGCTTTCATGGACAGTGTCATGGAGTCATTAGGCTAACAGTCTGTCCTAAAGCTTTCTACCTGCATTCATCAACTGAAGATTTCATTCATCTGTGCTACCCATCACTTGTTGGGTTTGGTTTTTGTTTGCTCCATTTACTTTCAAGACTGTCTGACCAAGACCAACCAGCTAGATAAATCCCTGCACTGCACAACAGATGATCCATTTTCCAAAAATCAGTAGAATGTCCCTTACAGGAAAAACAGCACATGGCAATTCTGAAATTTTCATTTATGATTCAGTTTGTTTACCAACAGGCTACTGACTACATTGTACAAATATGAAACATGTTGGCGTAGGAAAAACTATGAAGAACCTATTTTAAAATTTTTTACAAATTAACTGATTCATAAAAAATTAAAAGTTTTTGCCAATGTTTTCTGAATTTTTCTATTATTAGAGAAGGGCCAAAATGATGGAAGGGAAAAAAAAAAAAAAGAAAGAAGTAACTGTCTAATTTCTAGATTCAGGCATTTACCATTGACTCAGACAGATACCCAGATGCCATCAGCTGCATCTGTAATTTATTGCAGATAAATGTGGGAACAAATGAGAAACTAGCTGCTTTCTTCCAAGAACTGTGAACATAAAGATAGCATTCTGTTTGCTGCATAAGCAGCAAGGAAATATTATTAAATTGGTGTGTAAAAGAACTTTAGCAAGGTCATTTTATGGCACTCAATAGTAACTTAATTATTTGTGAATTTCCTAGCTAATGTCAATTGAACTAGATAAAGGCTGAAGTGGACTCATTAAATAAAATTGTTGGAAAAGTGGGGCTCATTTTATCAGACACCTTAACAATTGCATGCCACTGTACTTTCCTTTTCTCTTTTTTTTCTTTCTTTCCTTCCTTTATTTTTCTCTTTTTCTCTATCTTTCTCTCTTTTTCTTCCCCCCCGCCCTGATTTTGTATTAAACTATGAAAACTGCAAAAGCTCATCTGTAAGAAACAAACAAATAAAGAAAAAAAAGAAAAAAAGAATAGAGGACCTAGAAACATAGGTGTGATCTACAGAAGATTTTACAAATACTCCAGGGAAATGAATTGTAATTTTTTTATAGATTAAAAATTGACTTGGAAAGTCTCCATTAAATGAATTAGCTAAGTGCATGAGTCTTAAAATTTGGCTTCTAAATTTTGTCTGGAAAAGTTGATGCAATGTGTGGTATGGTTACAGTAAAGCAGAGCTAACATCTGAATTCCACAGTTACTCTCCCAGCTTTTTGGTGGGGAAGTTAATTAACAAATATCCTGGCCTATTTGATTTACTTTCAAGCATCTGAGCATTTGAAGCACTTCCTGCTATTCACCCAAAGCTCCTTCTAATAGGATACCTTTCTTTTAAAAAAAAAGTTAACCATTATATACTCAGAAAATCAACATATGTTTCTAAAAGCAATCTTATTCATACATTTTATAGATTCTTATGAAAGTGTGCATTGTGACCTGGAGCATGAGAAATGTCAGGCTTTATTGCCTTAAAACAAACTTAATGGAAAACTGCCTGTAAGAGGTACCTATGTTCCAAAACGTAGGTTGAAATATGGATATAATTATTTGTGGCCAATCACAGAGACTTTGTGAGAGTGGATGCAATTGTTAAAATGTTGTTTTAGGTTATTAAACAAGTACATGGGTATAGATTTCAAACACAGTATATTATATTCCAGTTTACCTTTGAGGGGGATGCCACACACTAATTTGAAATAATACAGGAGCTTGGTAAAGATGTAAGTGACCTTCTGATTTAATGATTGCAATCCAGATGTCCGCAGAGCATTGCTCCTACCAAGCTCTCAGAAGAAAGAGAACTTTCATAGGATTTCCCTGTCGAAAATTTTGGCTGAAGTAAAAAAAAAAAAAACGCCTGTCATGCCAACACCTTGGGAGATTAGCTCAGTTATTAGAAATCAACAATTACATTTTTTGGCTTTCTTCAAATAAGTGACTGAACTGTATAATCCGAATTATGAGTCTCCTCTTTAATCATGATGTTCTTGTGAGAAATAAATAATAATGATGACCTAACTGGGGATTAAATGAAGGTCTTTTGGCTGCTATTCTTCCACTATTCTGTCAACCAAACTATTAAAGCATCTGTCTGACCTAATGTTTGTTTTGTTGATATCATTCACCAAGCCTATAACTTCAGATGCTCTCTGCAAGAGACAGCCTGATGCTGAGGCATAGCCTGCTTGGGTAAATGAAAAAAAACCCCAACAACATAAATAAACCATTTTAAGAGAGTTTAGGCCTCCCCTCCTGCTTCATTTCAGCACAGTTAGGCAGAGGTTCTCAAGGGTGTCCACAGTTGAATGTTAGTTTGGATGAAAGGAGAATGTGAATTTAGGAAAAAATTATTTTTCCTCATATTCTTGCCGTTTGGACAGGAATAAGTTTAACTAGAACAACTCTTCGTATGCCCAGAATTAAACTAATGATTGAACACAGAGTCATATTTTACTTTATATAAGGGGTAGATAAAGAGTATTCATGTGGGATGTGTAGCAGTTTCACTGATTAGCACTGTCTTCCTATCCATGACATCTTAGTTACATGCTTGTACTACACAAGGGTCATCACAGAGTCATTTAGGCATAGCAGAGCTCTATGTAGACAAACTGTGAGCAAACAGAGAAGCCTTCTTCAAAAATCGCTTTTGAATGGGCTCTATCTGAAGATCTGGGCTAGAAGAAGGAAGGAATCAAATCTGCCAGTCAGCTGCTGACTTCCGTCTCCTTAAATAATTGCCACCATGCCATGTGCAGTTCATGATGCCTGTAAAATCGGGACTTCCCCTGCACACCATAAGGCTGGAGTTGGTTTTATCATTATACTGTGCCTTGCTACAAGCAGGGTCAGCCCTGGCCATTGCATGTGACACTAGAGGTACAATTACCGGCTAATCAGTCATGTGATGGAAGAGATAGGAGCTCAGACTTCTTTAGCTCTCTCTGGGAAAGCTGGGTCTGACACAACCGCTTACAGCCCAAGCAATTTGAGAGGCAACCATCAGTGTCTCATTTGTGCTGACTCCATTATACTCTCCTCTGCTAGTATCAGAAGACCTCAAATACCAATGGGAATCGGACTTGCTATTTCTTTTGCACCCTGCAGCACAACTGGCCCTAGTTCCTATTAGATCTTATTTGTCCTACTCCTTTTCTGCTACTTTCTTCCTTCTGTCTCACAGGAGTGTGTATTAGCCAGCCAGGACAAATCTAATCTTGCGACACTTTGCTGTGATTAGTTTGGCAAGCTACAACCCATTCCCGAGCAGTGCAATCTTGGTTAATAAAACCCTCTCTGTTTTCCACCGACTAGCCAAAGGAAAGTAAGAGCCAGCCAGCCTGCAGAGCCAGCAAAGGAAAGCTGGTGTCCAAGAACGGCTAAGGGATTTGTGTGCCATGTGCTATACCTGCAGTCTTCCAGCAACTGAACTGTGGCATCATGGTTAGAAATGATTTTTTATTTACCTATAGCTGTTCTTTTTGCTTGACCTGTATGTGTGCCTTCACCTTAAGAACAGAGATGGAAGACTCTCACCTATAGTTTCCGATAACATGCTAATATATTTATTGGTGGGAAAAAAAAAATAATCTATTTGTACTATTAGGACATGTTCAGCTGAGGTTATCCCCCACAGAAGAATTTATACAAATGTTGAGAGGAGGAAGAGGACAGCAACATGTGAAATAAATCAATGTCAAGTCAAAACCCTGTTTTTTTAAACATCTCCGTACGCATGAGAGTATTTATCGGGCTACATAAAGCACCCCTTTTCCTCTGCTCTCTTCCCCTTAAGGGTTAAGTCATTTCCTCAATGATTGTCAGGAAGATGCTTCCTTCCCTTTAGAGCTGAACCCTCTATCAAGGGCAGCCTTGTTCTGGGAGAGTGGCACTACAAATTTACCCAGTCAGCATCTCACACCCCTTCCTGACCTACCTAGATGTAGTTCTCTTTCACAGAGCTCACAAGAACAGTCCCATAAGAAATCAAGCTCCCCCTGCAGAAGGGTCAGCGCCAGCCTTCTGCACAGCGGTAGGCATAAAAAATTAGTATGAGATACAGTGTTACCTTTTACACTATTCAACAATTTTCTGCTAAACAGGAACATAGATGAAAGCTTAAGACACACATTGGCTAGACAACCCTAACAGCAAGCAAGAGCCATTGACCCAATGGACAAATTCACTCTACCCGCCAGATATTTGCAAGACCTTCCAAATTTCAGAGACCCTGGACCCAACCATCAGGAACCCACTTCCTTCCCTTCAAAACTGAACTAAGTTCACAAGAAGAATTTCCTTCCCTTCTAGTGTGATTCCCTATCCTCTAAGGCAAAGCCTTTTTATAGCAGCAGCTGCAATTGCATACAGCTGGTCGGCTTCCTGCCCCTCCTAGGGGCTGCCGTTAACTCCTTCTCTGCCTCTCGGTGCGCGTGGAACGTACACAGCTCCTCCTTGCCCTGCTCCTGACGGCTATCTGAGCCTTCACAAACTCTCACTGCAGCACCACTTCGTTATCTCCTAGCTAAAGACTACAAGCGTATCCCCTCGTAATTTAACTTGCTTGATTAAACAAGCAACTTTTCCCATTGAATTTACTCCTTGCTTTTTAAAGACTGAACTAGGGAAAAAAGGCATTAATGACAGATGCTTTGACTATGTAATGATGCTTTCCAGAAAGGCACTGGCACCTGGCTGCAATGTGTTGATACCTCCCAGAGTGTTTCTGTGAGGCTGGGACTGCAGAGGCACCCGGCAGGGTCAGTTCAGTTCAGTCCCATCACTGACATGCATATGCATGCTCATGTATACATCTGGAACATTATTCTTCAATATATCGTTCAAGGAACAGAATATCTTCAAATGCATTATTAGGGGTCATTAAAACCCAAGCTGTGGAAAGACTGACATTTTCAAGGGAAACTGTTTATAAATTGGCTAGAATATATATCTGAGAAATATCTTCACTTGTAAAAAAAATGTACCCCCCTATTTTTTCATGCTCTGATTCTGCTTTAATTTTAAAACAACCAGTTCACTTTTGGGCAGAAAATACCGGGAATTTCAATCTGGTGATCAATTTATTTTTAAAGGCATAACTAACTGAAAAAAACCCCCAACAGTAGGCGAGGATTTTTTTTAAATTATAAAGCTATCAGTAAGAAAACAGCCAACAACTGTCATATCCTCACACTCATACCTCTGATCTCGATACTGCAAACAGTTGCATATCTGATAACTCCCATGAACGTGAATAGTGTGAACTCTCCCACACAGTGCCCTTTGTGCATGCAATTCCAGGAAGCCTGAGGTAATTTGTCACCATAATACCTCCAAAAATCTGGCCCTGAGTGTCTGCAAAATGGGTGACTATATTAAAACATATATTTATAAAAAATATTTTCTGAATATACAAACTCTTAAAAGGACCTATTAAATTTTTCACAATTACATAATAAAGCCAAATTTGAAATTGTTATTAGACACTGAAATATATACTTTATTGCACCTAAAACAAAAAAAATAGAAAAAAGGCTAAAAATAACATGTAATTATCTGCTGGTTATTTCCAGACACACAAAGTGCTGAGGTTTTGTCCTTGTTAAGAAGATTATCTTCGCTTTTTCCTCTGGAATGCATGTAAAACAGCTCTTGCCTTGCTGCAAGCTTTAGCAAAAAAGTTCACTGCAAAATTACCTGTTGTCTGGGGACTTACATTTTGCAATAAGCTGCTGAAATTGCATTTTAATAAGGAGTCTTGACCTGTGCTGTGTATTTCCCTTCAAGGCCCTACAAGCCATTTTTCTTACGGAGGTCCTGACCTGAGAAGCTCAACCTGGATAACCACAGCCAGAGGGGGATAAAATGCAACACCTAGGAGATTTCAGTAAACAGTAAAACCATTCCAACTTAATCTGTGCTAAAATGCTTGGAATGCGAGAGCCACCGATGATGCCCCTTGTCTGTGTGTCTGACTGAATCCTTTCTTTTCTCGGAGGAAAGCAGAGCCTGGGAACTAGGCCAAATGCCTGCCACTTACCTTAAATTGATCAGCCACTTTAAGATTAAAAACACTGAAAACTGCAACACCATGAAAACAAGGCTTCCTTCACATTAAATGCAAAATGCAACATTGGGCTTGCTGTGATCTTTTTTCCATTTTACTCAGTGTACACTTTTTTTCCATTTCTGCTCAAAGGTAGAAGCCAATAGTTACAGCATCTTGGCCAAGTATTCATTAAGGTTTATAAAAAAGAAATTTATGGTTATTTAGGAGTTGGCACAAAAGCACGTTGTTGCTGGAAAAGAAATATGGTTTTGAAACAGTGTGAAACATTGGATGTCTTATTTCAAGTAAAAGCTATATTCTATCTTTGCCTCATGTATTTAGAGAAGTATTGAAGATATGTGCGGGACAATCAGTAGGTAAATTTCTCAGTGGTTTTATGTACTGTAAATACATAGTCACTTTAAGAATTTACTTTGTTCTGCAAGAATTATTTCATTGTTGCAATAAAGATAAGTGTAGAGATAAAATAATGGAACAAAGTCATCATTCATTGAAGCAGGTGCATCTACATAAAATGAGGCGTTTTCTGTTGTCTTTCTTTTCTGGAAGAACTGATTAAAAGTACAGTACCAAAGGCCTATCTGACAGAAAAAACTCAGGCTTGATCCACACTCGAATACGGATATATCCAGGCCACGGTACTGGCAAAATCTTCTAGTAAAAATCATACTTTGTCTTGTAGATTTAATATCACTTCCTCAACTTAAACAAGTCAATCAAACAACACACATTTAAATCAAAATTACTGTGTCTATATTAGGATTTTTCTTTGTATGGAGGTAGCTTGAAATACTTTCTTTTTAACATATGTCGGCAGAAGTGCTAATATGAAATCTGGTGTCCTGGAATTTCAGCTGTAATTTCAGTGCTGCATGGCTTAATTAAATTATTTGAACAGTTTCTTTCCGGTATTGCTTGACGCAGTCATAAAAATCACCATCATGTAACATAACAGTTATTCATGTAACATCACGATGCCATTGCTGTGTGTCTGCAGTCAGTCCTGTGGGACTGACAGTGAGCTTGTGACGGGTGGACTGTGGTGTCCATGCAAGCTCTCCGGGGACCACCCTGAGCGTTCACTCGGGGGCCCAGGATGAAGGCGAGGGGGAGTGCGCTCCTGCTCTGCTGCTGCTGCTGTGTGCCTGCCAGCAGCTGGATTTTCTCCCTTCTCTCTTAGGAGAGTCATTTGCTTGTTTTTAATCCTTTTCTTCTTATTTTAAGGTCAGATCAAGCAGAAAAGACACATGACTTTCTGGCCGTGCATGTCTTAGGAGCCGTAAGATGCTGGCCCTCCAATGGGTTGTCTTAATTAGGAGGAGGTCAGCCAGCGAAAGGCGGCCAAAAGTAAAACAGCATAATATACTCCCTTGGAGGCAGATTAGATTGGTTAAAAGAAGACAAGCTCATGTTAGATTTACAAAACCTAATGCTCAACAGTGTCTGATTTTAGATTTGTCTCTACGTATTTCTGCATCTGTGGCAACATCTGGAGTAACCGAGCAGTATGGCCACAGCACAGGAAGAAAGACAGTTCCGATCTAAGGCCTGGAGCTCTGTACTCATAACCGCACAGCTACTTGGGAGCAGGAGGAGCAGAGACATCTCGCCTCTGGACCTTGAGAAATTATGTTGGTGCCTTCTTGTTTCTCAGGATTAGGCCCCCTACGTGAAAGCAACAGAAAGCAACCATCGCTCAATTTCCTTTTTGAAAATGAAGCCAGTAACTTTGGAGACCTTTTTCTTTTGTCTTCCACCAAGATAATATATAAGCCCACTTGTGGATTTATAGGCTGCATAGAATGTCACTAGTAAGAAAGTGTCACCTGAAAGACATAAGGCAATGAAGAATATATACCTCAGCTCTGGTGTGTGGAGATCCCTCAGAAAAAGCATAAGGACTTTGGGTTAATCAATGGGTCTCACTAAACCCACGGCCAAAGGTGGCTATGGAAAGTAATAGAACAATGGGTGAATATGGGAAGATACTCTTCATGGGACTACTGCTTTTGGAAATCTCTACTTTGGGGAATTCCTGAACTGCACGATGTCTTTTCGTCATAGACTTTCTGTAAATGCTTTTTGAAGCCATTTAGACCTTTGGTCTTGAACAATGATCTGTGGGATGAAACTGCATGCTTTATATTCCTCTTGTTTGTTTTAAATCCGTTGTCTGAGAATTTTATCTGGTGATTCCTTATTCTTGAGATAGGTGTAAATGAGCGAGTTAGTGTTTCTAGTCATCCTCTCCTTTCACCATCCTTTGATTTTCTACTCTGTCCTCCATAAATTGTTCTTTTCTAGGTCTAAAAGTCCTAACTTGTGCAATCTCTCCATGCATAGAAGTATTTCTCTACCTCTGATTATCAATAATGTATCCCTGTGCCTCTTCTAGTTCTTTCATAAATGTTTAGAAAAGGCTTCCCAGAATTGTAAACAATACTTAACTTTTTTGGCACAAAATGATAATATAGTAGCATAATGTTGTTTTCCCACTTTATTCTTGCTTTCTTTCCCAACATGTCTTTTCTTTTTTTGAGCAGTCTTAGGCATGGAACCAATGTCTTCAGGGATCTAACAAAAATAGGCCCAAGATTTCTCTTTTCAGTGCCTTTTTTTGCGCACATTTGCTTTATCAAGTGGTATCATGACAGTCTTCTTTTTTCCTCTTTGTAGGACAACTCTCTAGAGACTCTGCGGGTAGTGAAGACCAACTATTTACTCATACCTTTGTCCCCTGATTGCTAACTACCTTTTTATTCATGGAATGACCTTCCTCCAATGGCATTTATAATAATTTCTGTTGAGGAGCATTGTCAAAGACTTCTTGGAAATCCATTGAAGCTCTATAAACCACCAGTGATTCTCTAAAATGGAGTCCTGCAAAGATCTTCAGTGGCCTGGGGAGGCATGATTTTTCTGCAAAAGATGTGTTAAAGCCTCTTCTAATCTCTTTTAGTGTCTTTTAATTCAATATTTTAATATTTTTACACCATTTTTCTGGTACAGAAGGAAAAGTTGCTCAAATCTTTACTAACACCCCTTTAAAAACTGAAGAATATTAGCCAGCATTCGTTCCTTTAATTTAGTTTGGTATTGGTTGAACTTAAGTGATGACATAGCTAAATAGCACGTCTGATAGTTCAGCAACTTCAAATCTGAGTTCCTTGAGAACATCTGGTTCTGGTGATTTGTTCCTGTTTATTGGATAGATTTGTTTGAAACCTCTTCTGCTGACATGTCAATTTGATACAGTGCCTCAAACTCTTCACTTCTGAAGAAAGGCTGTGTGGATTCTCCCTAAGGCTCTTTGTGATGAATATCAATACAATAACTCATTTAGCAACTTTGCCATGGCTGTATCTTTCTCAAGTGCTTCTTTTAAATTGCAGTCACCCATTTGGCAGAGTCTGACAGGCTTCCTGCTTCTGATATGTTTGAAAAAGTTTTTATTATTCTTTACTATCTGCTCAGCTAGTTATTCCTCAGAATATTATCTAGCCTGTTTCATTACAGCTTTACTGTTAATTTGCTGAATCTTATACACTCTAAGGTTTTCCTCACCTGAACGCAACTTCCACTTTTTGAAGGACCAACTACTCTCTTTGAATTTCTAACATTAAATTTAATATAAGTTTAAATATAATGATGTTTTGGGGGAGGGTCTGTTAGGCTTTTGTGTGACTGTTTAAAAGTCTTTTTGGATTGATATTATTCATTCACCTTGAGATTATAATATTATGACAGTAAACAATCTCCTATGCCATATGCAAACATTTTACCCTTTTAGATTACAGTTTTAATTTTATTTTAAAAACTGCTCTCAATTTAATGAAATGAAAAGAGGGTAACATACTTTGACTCTTGCTGTAAAAAGGATCCTGAATTAAAAAGAGTTGTTATCCCTCCTACCCTTCTTCATTGGTCGCCCTTGCACTGCTTAGGACTACATCAAGAGTTGCTTTTTCTCTTATGAATTGCTAACTAGTTGGTCTAGGAGGGCAACAAAAGATTCAGTCTCTGCACTGTAACATTTCAAGATACTTACTCACGGGATAAATGAACTCTCCATTTATTACTGTGCTTTTTGCCCAGTTGGCTCCCTTGTATCCCCTGGCATGTCACAGTCAGTGTCACTCTCTGAGCTGGGTGACTGGTGGGATAGCCCGTATGTTACACCCTCAATATTTCACCGTCTCATAACTTTCACCAATTTCTGTCTACTACTTGCTATTTTAGTATCTTCATTTATCATCTAGTATTCCAGTTCACCCAGCTATTTTTAGACTTGTAGCATATATGTTGAAATCCATATAAGTTTCTTGTCAGCCTGCTTGTCTGTTTTTACATCCTCTGCTTAAAGAAGACTTTACTTGAACCTGTTCTTCACTGTTTCCTTCTTCAGTTGTATTAACTTCTGTTCTTTCTTTTATTTAAGGATACAGAGTTTTATAACTTCATATCTAGAGGATGCAGCATTCCGAAATCTTCCTCACCTGCCAGGTTTCCTTCAAATTAAAAAAAATTCCATTTGACCTTTTCTATTTTTAGTGTCAGCAGCCTGATTCCATTTTGGTTTACATGAAGTTCATCCTTCCTGCTCTATTTATTCAAAAAATTTCCCTCATAAATCAATTCCTTCTTTCCTTTATTACATTCACTGCCATGCACTGAAACTTAGTTTTCTGTTATTCCTGGTTGCGTTGATAGTGAGATATCTCTACTGCCACAATGCCCAGCACCTCAGTGGGAAGCACAAGAGTTGCTTTCCAGATATTGTAAGGTTTGAAATTAGTTAAGACCTGTATTTGAAATCTGCGGATTTCTTTTCATCTACGATGTTCAACCGCTGTGCTTTAAAATTTACTAAAACCAAACAGCCTAGAGTTTAAACTCCATAACTTTTTATTTCACAAAGCTAAATTGTACAGTCTTAGCATATGTCAAAATCTGACCAAACTTGGACCCTACAAGCTCTCCCTGAAATTAAATGTTAAAACATAAATTCTTCTGAAGACTGGCTAAGGTGTAGAATTAAAATTTATTTTTGTGGGTTTTAAAATTTGTTAAACTCCAAAATTGAATTTAATCTAAGTAATTTCCTAAATCAGAGACTAAAATTTTGCAAGCAGAGATCACTGAGAGGTTTAGTTGGAAACTTCTAGATTCTGAGTAGCTAAACTACAAGCTCACCTAGAGTTCCTTCAGAAGTTTATACTGAAAATACTTGTGTCCATGAACAGGGAACACTGTGTAGGTGAATATGCAAATGTAATGTCCCAGTGGACTTTTGTCTTTGCCCCTTGAACTATTAAAAATGGGACTAATGCAATATTTTTGAAGGCACAAATGTTAGTTAGGTACCTGTCAACGACTGAAAGTTAATGGGAATTATACCCCATCTTGTCTCTTGAGCACTTGACATCCATCCTTTCAGGCTCCTAAGTGACTGATGGGCTTTTGAAAATGTTACCCAGAGGTTGTTTCTTGCTTAAATAAGATCATCTTTGAAAAAAAGTAACAATTCAACCTAATTCTGAAATTAATCCTGAGATTATAATTCTGAAATTATAATCCTGAGATGTAAGGAGGAATGCAAAGATCCAGGGGCTCAGGAAAAGCAAAGGACCTGGAAATCCCAGGAAAATGAAGAAATAGCTCTTTCATTTTCCGACCATATCAGTTTTCTATGAGTAACTTCAATTTTTAGTGACTGACAAGGACGCTATGAATCGTTCTTTGCAATTGGATTTATCTCTAGGAAGTTACCTTCAAAGAAGCAATCATAAAAATGATTGGAAAAATGTTCTTTGCTCAAATTAGGAAAATACTAAAACACTAAAATACTTGTATACTGGTATACAAGTATCTTAGGGGTGGGTTGAAGGAGGATGCAGCCAGACTCTTTTCAGTGGTTCCCAATGACAGGACGAGGGGCAATGGGCACAAGCTGGAACATAGGAGGTTCCGTTCAAATATACGGAAAGACTTCTTTACGGTCAGGGTGACAGAGCACTGGAACAGGCTGCCCAGGGAGGTTGTGGAGTCCCCTTCTCTGGAGATCTTCAAGTCTCGCCTGGATGCAGTCCTGAGTAATGTGCTCTAGGCAATCCTGCTTTGGCAGGGGAGTTGGACTAGATGATCTCTAGAGGTCCCTTCCAACTCTGAAAATTCCGTGATTCCGTGATTCCGTGATTCCGTGAAACAAAACTCCAAAAGAAATAAATCATGGCTTTAGCTTACATACCAGAAAGGTAAGCAGGAATTGTCCAGGATTAATTGCAGTGTTTAATACCCTAAGTCCCCTGAATATGTTTACTGCTGCACAGCACAGTTTGTCTACTGTTTGTGGTATACACAGGACAAATGACGGTCAAGTGTTTTAAAGTTCTTACTTAACAAAGCAAGCACTATGAACAAGAGTTCTTTTTTTTTAAAAAAAAAAAAGGTCACATTTTAAAACTAAATTTAAAAGCAGAGAAACAAAAGGAGAGTAAAAGTAGAACAGACATTGTTTCTATAGCTCTTAATACAGAGTAAAACAGGAAATGACTTGCAATTTCTGGATAATTTTCCGTGGGCAAAAGTGAATGTCTGTGGGTTCTGGACTGGACTTTTCGGACCTTACCTTAGACTTAAGCTAAGAGATCAGACTGAACTCCCTGTCCTAGACCTAGAAATACCTAGAGGGCAATCTAGACCTTAGATGAACGGAACTGCCTCCAGAGGTAAGAACCAAGATTAAACAAGAGCAATTAAGCTTGTCGTTCAGTTGTTTCACTTACGTGTCAAAAGTTTGATAGTTTGAATATGGGCCCAGTCTCTTACATAAATATCCATCCACCTGGCTCATGTTAAGAAGAGAGCTCTTTATCAGTGTCCATTGTGCACAGCCCCTCCGCTATGGGCTGAATGCCCTTTGGAAGTGATACAGCCCAGCCCTGTACACCCTAACCTGCAAGTGCCATTGCATTTCTTGTGTAGGAAATGAAGGGCCTGGACCGAAGTCTTTTCTAACTGTCTCAAGACTGGAAGCTGCTGAAGTTCTTGCTGCCTCTAGAAGTCAGAGAACTTTTCTTTCACAATTGTTTAAGCATCCTGGGCAGGCTGAATGCACTATATCGTTAGACCATGGGATTCTTTTACCTTGAAAGATTTGTTTCATAGCCTAGCCTGAGGTCAACAAGTACTTTTCTTGGGTCCTTTATGATAGGATTTCCCTCTTCCATTTGCTCTCTCCTTCCTCTGTTCCCCTGCATACATTACTGCACACATTTTATAAAGAGACAACGACAAGATGTAATAGATGTATCTGTTTCAGCCTAGGCAATGATGTGAGAGGCTGGTCATAAGAAGTACTGAATGACTTTTGTTGCCATAATACTGAATTTTAGTCTCCAAGCAGAATGGAACGATTCATGCCTTTCAAAATATCACGGCAAGAAGCTTTAGCTGAGATTGTGAAAGGAATTAATACTCTAAATTCTCATGCTAATTTTATAGCCAATGGACACTTCTAACATTTATAGTCATTTTTTTCTATATCCGAGATAGTTCTTTATTTTGAGTGTGATTCAATCAGTGAAGATATGGAATAAAAAAATCTACCCACTTTTCTCATTTATTCTGTTGAAGATAAAAAATGTATGAGGCTTCATGGTTTTATTTGACTAATACCTAGTTTGGTACTCCACGTTTTATGTTACTTCAAATACCCTCATACACCTTTTTTTCTCATATACTCACAGGTTTCTCCCTTGTATTTTTTCTAAATGGTTACCATACCAACTTTTTTCTCTTTAAAAAGTAAAAAAAAATACATCTAAGGGGTGTAAAAGACAGATTCAGAGTAACTCCTGATGACTTGATTTTTTTCTTATCAGTAAAGCCTACACTTTACTCTTCTTTCAGGAAACAAACGTTAAACCCTTGTGTTTACTTGTGATGGATGTCTACCATAGACAGAGGCCAACAGGACACAGCTCATAATAAAACCTATGTGTTAAAAAATAAATATTTTCCATTGCACCATGAAAAAAAATAAAATTCATTAAAAAAAAATTAGGCAGCAATACTCTTCTCCCATTGAATCCTGAAATTTGGAACAAAATGGTCATTTTCTGTCTCGGAAATGAAAGAGATTGTCCTATGTTACAAATATTTAATTGCAATATTCCAGTAGCTGTCACCTTTGACATCTTCCTTGTGTGAGCTGTGGACAGGAAGAAAAGACAAATGTGGGAAAAGAGTCTAGCAAGCTGCTTAGGCCTCTTTACTTTTATCCCTGTTCAAAGTTAGCTTGAAGAAAATGAGTGCCCTGTACCTGCCTTGAGAAGAAGGTAAAGATAGCTAAAAGCAAATTTGCTATGTGAAAGAAACCTTTATTTTTTATTAAACTCGTCACTCTGGAGTGATGAATCTCATCTTCTTCCTATTGGGGAAAGAGGACCAGGAAACTAATGAAGGTCAGAAAGCTCCCTTGGCCCCCTTCAGAAACAATCCCCCCCAAATAGGGTAAAGCTGGGGCTGTCCTGTGTTTTTCACAAATGTTGTTTTGCTGACATATGTCTAGCCTAGTGTGATTATGCCACGTTTCACTGAATTAATCAGTTAGAATGCCGTGAATCATAATAAGAATTGACAGCCTACTCTGTTGTCTTTGTACAGGCTTCAAAATTCAGCAGTAAGCACCACTCAGAAGCTGTAGGTTGAAATCACATGCAGATTTTGGACAGTTGTGAACATGCACAATTGAACATACAGAATGAACTTTCAGAATGAATCTGAACAGTGAACCAATTCTTCCCATTTTCCCAACACTGAACAGAGTTATAGACACTCATGATGGGAATGTCATTCTCTAGGTAGGGCAAAACCAAAGCAATACCAGACAGAAGTCAGAAAAATATTCTGCCTACGTTCTAACTCATGCCTCTTCCAAAGTAATATGAAGGTAGGTCATAGCAGATTCAAAAGTGGATATAAGCAAATGTTTGGACACAGTACAAATTTTTGCTTAAGAGTGGGCAGCTTCTTGGATTCTGTGCCTTTGTGAATCTTCAAAATGATCTTATTTATTTATTTATATATGAACACTTAAAATAAAACCTTGACAGCTCTAGAATAAGAAATATTTTTCCATTAAATACAACAAAAACTTTCACTGACTTCTTCCATTACAAAGACAGGACTGAAATGGATCCCGACTAAAAACAGTCCGACATCCCCTTCATCATTGTGAAGGTATTAAAGAATTGTAAAAAGAATCATTCCTCAAAGCAGTATCAGATAGACTTGTCTCATTACTACCAGATGTCTAACCTGTTATTTCCTTCAACAACAGAGATTCCACACTTCCCAGGACAATCTACACTAGCGTTTCTGTAAGCTCAGAATTTTTTAACTTCCCTTAAGTTAGATTTATTTTCACCTCCCTTAAGTCAGATTTTTTTTCCAGATCTTTGTCTGAAAACTATTCTTTAATCCCTCTTTGTCATTTTTGTCTTTAGACATCCTTCAGTAAAGCCATGAGGTACCAGTAATTCTCTACCCTTAAACCTTCCTCGAAACGTAGCCCTAGCAGAGGTCTTCCCACGCCAGCCTGCACGTTCTCAAGACAGACCTGTTAACAAACAATGAGACAAAACTAACAGTCAAATGTAACAAATTAAAGCTGAAGACTGCAGAATTAATGAACTATGCTATTCAATTCTCTCTCTTTTGGTTATTCAATGTTCGCTTACCTTGCTTGTCGGTAATCTCCAGCATATACAAACACTCCAGGCTGTTGGCTGCTCTGGACAAGGACCTGATTTTCTTCTCTGTAAATCCCTCAGTTATTGTTGGCACTTTCCAGTGACAGGAGTTATGAAAAATACATATTTCATTTATATTGTGATGGGCTCCTTCTCCCTTCTCTGAAGTGCTGGGGAATGTGAGTTGAAAATGCAGAGAAGAAGCCTAGATAGCTGGGCTCAGGGTGGGTGTTTTTTTCTTCTAAATATCCCAATAATTCCACATTTTAAAGAAACAAACACACTTTTACCCTTGTCATGTTTACAATAGAAACCCTGAAGTATGACAGTCAAATCACAGGGGAAAATGAAAACACCATGTCCATTGCTGCCTGGAACCTTTTGCAAAAGCCCATGATGACCTACCTGCAACATAATATGATGACTCTGAGAGACCTATACTGGAAAAGGCTGTCAACAAGAAATACATAAAAGCAAGGAAGATGTCTCTGTCAAGTAGATTTACTATATTTAATAAAGCAAATAGGCAACTTATGCTTTTAAATTTGTTGATCCATGCAAGTAAGATTTGTTTGTATGGCTTATTGCTAGTCTGAGATAAGCAATATCCATCAATAAGGCAGGAAGAACTGCATAGCAACAAAATGTTTTGTTAATAATATATTACTGGCAATACAATTACATGCATTGTTTTAGTACTTGATTAAATAAGTGAACAATTATAACCATTTTGATCTGGCAAATTTTCTTGGTCACCAGCATCCCTTCAAAGGAACTCTGGCTGATAAAGTGGCAATAAAGCGCTGCTGTTCAGGCATATCAGATTGCACTTGATTAGTTAAAAAAAAATATTTGCAGTTGAGGTTTGACATACAGTAAAATGAAGTTACAAAGGAGACCGGTTTTTTGTTTGTTAGCAGCAGCTGCAGTTATTAAATCAGCTGCTCAGAGAAGAGCATAGCTCACAGAGCACTTCAGAACAGCTCATTTTTCTCCACCCAACTCTTTGAATACAGAGTATTTGAACCAACTCATTTAAAACCTGTGAGGTTTTTCCATGGATAGAGAGGGCAAGGAATGATGTGAAATGCAAAGTAGATCTGGGACCACCAAGGTTCAGAAAAACAAACTGTTTTAAGAAAGTGTCCAATTAATAAAAATATTATGCTTTTTGGGCCTTGGTCATCTCCCTGCACTCTTCTGGAAAACAATAGTTTCTCCACCAACCTATATTGAACTACAGTGTATCTTGTAAGTGACAAAGCACATTTCTTCTGGTTAATCTGAAAATGCAGATTAAAGTTGTCAGTGTTCCATTTTTATGTGGTATGTATTTTCCATCCATTTGTGACAAAAATACAGATGGCTGGCTAGAAAAAGATTAGCAATTTGATTTAATGCCAAGGCAATAGTAATGCAATTAAATTAAAACACACACTTCTGCAAATAAACACATGCAGTTTTTCAGTTTCTCTTTCTTAAGATTCATTCTGTGCTCAGATCAACTTTTTTCTATGATGAGTGACCGTAGACTGGAAGATGGCATCACTCTGGGGACCAGTGAAGGATTGTGAAGACTTTCTGGTCCAGGTCACAGATTTATGCATGGAACAGTGTAACACCAATGGAAATTTATTGCTATCTAATGAGCATACAGCAGCTAAATGAAACACGTGTGTCAGTACAAGTGTCCACATCACAAAAACCACAACTACCACACATTTGCTGGCAATCCTCTCTGTGTCAAAATCCCCAAACAGGCACGGAAATTTAGCTGGTTTTACTCCTCAGAGATAGCCCAACCTTTCAGGTTTGAGGGCTGTTAACAACATAATATGGAAAAGTTTACTGACTCATGTAGTCAGTTTATGTATACATAGACATCAGCAGAGCTGAGTGAATACTGCAAGGAGTATTTGTGCAGAGCCCTTTACATTCTGAATACCTCTTTATTCATACACCTATGCAGACACTTTTGAGGGTTTTGCCTGTTTGTTTCTCTTCTGGGTAGGAGAGGGGGGTCAAAATGGCTAAGCATCATAAGATAAAACTGCGAAATGTGTGGTGAGCCTCCTCTCACTGAGCAGCAGTAATGAATTTGAACTCTTATGCAGAGAGCGAAGAAATTTATCAGGCCTAACTTCAGCCATTTCAGCTGTGCCTAGCTGTAGCCAGGTATCTAGAGTCCTTTTACAGTCAATGCAAAACCATGGGTAACTCCAGAAGGCGGTTCATCCAGCCTACCTTACACAATTATCTCAGGGGGCTTCTTTCCCTTCACTCACTGTACAGAAAGTGTTGAGGATGAGCTTAGACTAGACACTTAACTTCTAGGTGGCTAAATGTAGATGTGATGAACGCTATCCACCCAGACAAATGTACTCAAACAGGAGCATTACACTTACTATCCTTCTGATTAAAAAAGTTTGATGTAACCCAAACCTAAACCAGCAACCTGGAGTCAAGGGGATCAGTTTGGCAGTGTGACAAACAGATGGTGTTAGACAGTCAATAAGGACAATTAATAAATAGGGCTATTAATATCCCCTGTTCTGTCGGGTGTGAGAGCATGTTTGTCATTTGGTAATTCATGACCACATACATACACAAAACGATGCCTTTTTTATCTAAATCGATAATGACACCAGATAATCCCACTCTCTGAGAGGTATGCACAAGATCATCAGGATATGATCCATTGTCTTCTTAAAAAAATACATTGTTTTAGAACTGAGATTTTACTTGTCTCTGACATTTTCTGTAACACTACTTTGTAATCCTGAGATGTTATAAGAGGGGGAGGTACTGGGAGGATGAAGGTATACTCCAGGAACCAAAAGGTCCTGCTACAGTTGTGCTGTTACTCATACAAAGTGTTTTACCAACCTTTCCTTCTCTTTTTGGCACCAATATCAGGGACGGGTTTTGTAGCTTCATCATGAAATAACAAAATTGTTATTTAGCTGTGGAGGATACAGTGTAACTTTTCAGTGCCTAGCTCTAAAAAGCTTCTTTTTAACATATCGGTGGGGTACATGTAGAAGTCACTTGGAACAAGCATGTGCACCTCCCTGTTCAAATTGCTGAAGAGGAGCTCCAAGTAAAGAATGGAATAATATCTTCTCTCCTATTTCTCTACCTAGAATAAAGAATAGAAGCACAGGAGTCTTTTCAATTGTACACAACATAAACTTGTATCCCATTATCTCCTAAGAGTAGAGTTGTACCGTTCCAAGAGTGAATGAACCCTATATAACCTGTAGACAGAATTCTATTTCAACATACTACCACACTTTAAAGCTCTTATTTGTACTTCCTCCAGCATTTTATTCTAAACAAAATACTCTACCATTTCAGTTTTCATTCGGCATCTTATACTCCACTTCTCGATGCTATCTACAACAAACTAGATGTTATTTAACATTCTGAGATTTTTCTTAATTCTTTTTCCTTATTTCTCAGTTCTTGATGTTCTCAGCATGTCTTTTAGAAGCATTGAAGTGTCTCTTAGAGGTGTTAGGGGACCCTAACGAGAGGGAGGAATCCAAGCTGAAGATATTCCTTGAAGAAGACAAAATAACGTTTGTAGCCATTTCATGCATGGGCTAATGGAGGTAATTAAAAAAAAGAGGGCTGAAGGTAATGAAGGGTGTGGATCTAGATCAGAGGAAAGGACTTCTTTGTGTTTCTTGGAAGGTGCAACCAATCCAAGTGGCAGGCACAGAACTGGGATTTCTCAGCATGGATCCAATACAAATCATTAGGAGACAGAGTTTATTTCAGTCTCTTTTTAAAGAGCCAGGAGATGTTGGACAAGCCAGCAGGAATCTTATGGGAGACCTGAAACTGAGTCCTGAGCTCACTTCCTTACTACTGGGCAAGAGAATGAGAAAACACGGTAGGTGCTGCAAGCTCAGTTCTTTTCTGTGGCCCTGGCATGTACTGGAGAAATGTGCAACCTACTCTGACTGAGCAAGGTGCAGATTACCAGGTGGAAAAGAAAAAGGCTCTGGAAGGTCCTGTCTCCAAAGAGTGTATATTTTAAGTAACAATAAATCAATATATGTTGGATTTTATTTGATTACTTTCCATGCTTTCCCTTAATACTAATCATACAAGGCATAATCCCCTGTCAGCACTGGAATGGTATATATTACATGAATTACTAACAACTGTACACATCCTAGATCACCTTTATGTTGCACTAATTTAGTACATTCACACTTCTGCCTGAGTGAATCTGAGAGCCCATAAAACTATAGTAAAATGTAACAGAATCCTAGAGAACTGCTTAAAATCTGACATTCAGTATACAGCCAATTGCTTTCATAGCAGTTTATTTTTAAGTAGAAGGCAAGTGCAATTTGGTCCATTAAAATGTCACCTTACCAATAAATGCTGTCTTGGCATCTTCAAAAGACTCTTTTTTCCTCAGAATAAATACAGATTCTCCATTTGTATCATGTCAATGTAATCACCCCAAATAAGAAAAAAAGCAGAACTAATCAAGGTACATAAAGTTACATGGGGAGGGGAAAAAGGGAGAAGGAAGAAGCAGAGGAAAGATCAGATTTTTCAGGAGAAAACCTAAGTTCTTTGAAGTCTGCATTCAAGATGAGGGGGCCATTGACAGACATGTGTAATTACAGACAGAAAACTGATAGATATGTGATTATAGACAGATGGCTAGCTCGGCAGGAGTTTCTGACAGCTGGGCTCCAGCACTTCTTCTCATAAGTCTTTATGACCTGATCTTTCTTCAGCACATAAATATTCATGTACTTACATTTTTATGTATGATTTAGGTGTAAAACCAGTAATGGCTCTGCAAGGTGCTGAACAGCCTTGCCTTTAAAATTAACAATGAAAACTTACGCCAGATGGTTAAATTTAAGCAGTCCTGCTGAGTTTATTTGTTTTCGTGAATATTTCTATTGGATTCACTGGTCTATGTCTCAACCATTGTGGGTAGGTTTTATTTAACCTGATTTTGGCTATCTAAAGTGAGATGTCTATTTTAAGAGAGCCTTTAAAGCACACTTTGACTGCCTGGAGAAGAGCAACAACCTTCAGAAGGAAATTCCTTCTACCTCAGTAGGATGTCTCAAGCATATGGGAACAATCATGCCTGATAAGTAGTTTGCATAATTTTTTAGTTTGGTTAATATTAAATAAAACTAACATTTGCCTAAATTACATGCTCTGGGACATTAAAAAAAACCCCAAACACAAAACAAATACTTTTCTTGTTTCCAGCAAACTTCTCCAAAGCAAATATGGTACAATGGCTATATCCAGCAGAGGCTCTTAGAGCTCTTCTGTGTTCTTCAGTTTGGGTGCATGACATAATTGTGCACAAAATCTGCATTAGGACAAGGCATAGACAGGCACCAGCCTTTCCTTTCTAGGCAAAGAACACCAACATGTGGGTAGGAGGGAAGTGACAGTTTGCTCTGATCAGGTTCCTAAACCACATAATCCATGGTGACAGATTCAGGGGCAAGATAAAACAATTCCATGAGAGTGAAGTCAGCTCTTCCCTTTCCCTCAGACTTCATTTCTTTTATCCTCTCTTTTCATTCTTCCACTCTTCATAACAATTTCCTCAGCACAGGCAGGAAGATGGACTTCTTTGATTCATTCTATAAGAACTGCAAAAGCCAAGGTGCCCTAGACAGAGATGTACCAGATGGAGACTTCTCTCATCGTTACTTCAGCTTTTTGCAAGTAGAGCAAACATCACATTTTTCATCTCAGTAGCCTGAGAGCCTTGACAGCTGTAAATGAGTTAGTTTGTAGATGGGGCTATGAGGTCTTTGGGTCTTGTTACTATGTCAGTTGTCTGATGTTTTAGCTTAAAAAAACCTGCTTCTGCATTTCCCTTCTGTCTCACCAGTTCTAGGTTATTCTTCCTGAAAATATTTTGTCATAAGGTAACTTCATATTTGTTAAAGAAACACAAGGCAAAAGCATCAAACATTTCAAGTCAAACATCTGTAGCTGGTCTAGTTTTGGACCTCTTCTCACATGCATTTAACAATTAGTCCATTGTGTTCGGCTCCCAGTCAAGTCGTGCAGTGTTACATCATGCTGCGGTTTCTATATGGAGCTCAATAGCAAATTTACCAGTGTGAATTTTGAAGCAGCAGCCACTTTTGCAGAGCTGTCAAAACCACACACAGCAAACAAATAGTTTCATACCTTCAATTAAAATGCATCTCATCTTCTCTGCACTCATTAAATGCTAGATCTCCTTCAGCACTTAACTTGCAAGCTCTGCTGAATGTAGTTATTATGTTTTTAGGACAAGACACATTTTCCACACAGAACTAAGCCAGGGATATCTTACACCACTGGATCTCTGCAGTTTGAACATGGTCTCACTTTTGAATTGAAGAGGCGGCTAGCCATACATGACCAGCATTATTTGCTTTCTTTTAATTATGAAAAGCTATCTTTGTTGCCACTGGTTTCGAAGATCTGGCATTAAACTAAATGTATCATATGATAAGGCCCAGAAAGACCAACGTCAATCTTCCTAATTGCTGGTTGTATACAAACTTTTTTAGTTCTATCACAGAGGTCTAGAGCAAAACCCGTGTAATAAAACAAAAGCACTGGCATTATTTCAACTTTCCTGAGCAAAGCAGCAACCGTTCCAACTCCTGAGATGCAAAGTTGCACACTGATATTTTAGACCTGCAAAACTGTTACTCTAGTGGAGACAGTGAAGTCTTCTCTTGCAAGAACCTGTAGTTGTAATTCACATGGTCTCCTGAAAGCATCCAGAAAGACTCTTTGACTGTTGTATACTACTTTCTCCATTTAGGCTCATTGATGACGACCCGCTGAAATGGTACTATATGTTACCTGCCACAGGATAGGCTCCGAATGCAGTCCATGGAAATCTTTACTCACCACTCAGGTAAACGTGTGTCTCTTGGATTAAAGCAAGGGTGAGGAACCTGTGGTCTAGTCTCCAGTGTTGCTTTATATGGCTCCCAATTATGCAATCCTTTTATTCCTTATTGCTGAGTAACCTCACACTGTATAGTATAGATATGCAATTTGCCACGTGTGTCTAAAAGGTCTCAGAAAAGACAGAGTTCCTCATCCATGCATTAAGCAAAAGCAGCTATCGTCCTATCATGCCAGATGTGTTTCAGTAGGGATGAAGATAAAACTGTGCAAAAGAACAGTGGTATTTAAAATTAGCAAAAACAGTGATTAAAAAAAGTTCGTTATTGTATGCAAAGAGCTTTATGTGAGAAGGCCTGTTGGAAAGAGAAGGTTCCTTGTGTGCAATTCCTATCTTTATATATGGAACTGTTTTTGCCGATTCTGTTTAACTGCTCTCATTGTGGCATTCTAGCAAAGCAAATTATTACTGAGCCTGGCTGGTAATTTGTCTGATGCAATGTAGTTCTAGATTTAAGGAGTACTGCTTTCTCAGAAGAATGTAATGATCTTAGACCTCTGTTGTATTGATTGTGTTTGTTGAAAAAAAGTCCACTTTTGTCAGCTATTTAACAGGTATTTCTTTTGAAATAGCAACAAAAGGCTATCAGAAAATAACTGCACCAACTTCATAAACCTCTCTGAAGACTTTTTTTTGAAAGACAAGTTGGGTTTTGTTTGTCTCTATCTAGCGGCGTTTTCAGGCTTCTTGTCTGGTGTATTACATCAAAGCTGCAAGTACAAGTGCTATGTCCATTTTCAGCTGCTTAATTTTAAGGCTGGTTCTGCTCTAGTCCTGGTGCTTCTCACAGCAGAGTCCTCCCTGAGCCTGACTGCCAATTCAAAATGGTTGGGAAATTGTACTGCAGGAGATCCAACTGACATCTGGCTCATTTTTTTCTAAATCATTACAAATTTTAGTAGAAAAAAAAATATCTGTTCATCCAAGGATAATTTAAGGACTCCTTCTGAGTTGCCAAAAGACTTTTTAAAGGTATTGCTAGCTTCTGTGAAGTTATATCCTAGGAACCCTTCAAGTAAACATAAAGGAACACATATGAAAGGCACTGATTGTCCACTCTCATTTCCTAACCATTTGCAAGCACAAAACTACTGTAAAATTAGCATGAGATCATTTTAAAATCACCCTACGTACAGTGGACCTGCCATATCCAATACTTCTGGTCGATCTTTCTCCAGTGTAACCTTCCCCATGTAACAGTGCAGAATTTGTAAAGAGGTATGAAAGGACATTTGATTTCAGCTTACTCAGGATAATACAAATTAGCCAGGCACAGATCTAGTGCAAAATGGAATCAGTTCCATAAAACGGAAAGAGAGAGTTCACCTCTGTAAGAAATACTTACCTCATGATACCTTTTGCCTCAACAGATCCTGTTATTTTTATTGCAGTCACCTGAAAACAACTTAGTTTAGCAAATATTTATAATTTTTGAGAAACTAGATACCTTAAACTGCTTCAAGCTGAGCTGAAACCCATACATTTAAGTACTGGAGACTGCTAAAATGTCTAGTACAGCCCAATTAATTTGTAACCAGCCAATGCTGTGGGAAACATTTGTTCTATATTCTTCAGTGTTGTTAGCCCATGTTCACCCTTTAAATTATCATTCACTCTTTTATATCAAAGCTGTAAGTGTATTGCTAATTTCCTGTAGTAAGTAATTTTATGCGTATGTAAAACATGGCTATATAAAATAAGATGATGAGGAAGTGATATTTTTGGCATGTTCCTCTATAGGGACTAAAGGGTTCAGTGTTACCCCTTTGCAGATACACATGAATATGCTTGTTATATAGAAGTCAAATCCTATGAAAGAAGTTCTTGTGAGAAACTAGTCACCATAAGATGCCATACCCACTGTAAAATGTAGAAGACAAACTTTAAGCTGACTCATTCAAATGCCTCTTCAGGATCAAGAAACAACAGTTATGGATCATGCCTTATTTTTTTTACATCTCTCTCACAGTATTACAGAACAATCTACAATCAAGTAATTCTGCTTGGTTGAGATGAATAAAACTCCTGGGGACCATTTCAAAACTGAGAGATTATCTGCCAATAGGTCGGAGTCTGCATTTACTAATGACATTGGATATTTGCTTAAGCAAATACCTCTCATGTATCTCCAGTATTTAGAATTATTTTAAGATGATTTTTCTTATTTTAGCTTGTAAATGTGCATCATCCAAAACTGACTAGCTTATTTGTCTAAGAACAGCCATTAGCACCAATTTGTAAACCTAATAAAAAAATTTCTGAGATCACATATACTATGAAGTTTTCTTGACTTTCTTGGATTTAATTTCATCCCTTATTTTTTCTGCTATGTTCTCATGCAAAATGTATTTTTTATCTCCTTTTAGACATGGAGATTTTATTAAATTAAAATAAATAAACTCTAATCTTCTGCACTTTAACAATATTCTGTAAACTCCACAGAAAATGTCTAAATATTCATTTGTTTTCTTATCTGTGATCACTCAGCCTTATTAGGGGTGCATCTGTATTTCAGTAACCCATGCAGTTTTCCTTTTTGACAAAATCTGAAGAGTCCATTTCTGCTAACACAATATCAATATTTTGGCTTTGATTGTCCAGTTTGTACAGACCTAGATGTAGATCTTTCAGTCTATTCTTTTTTCTACTAATTTACACTGTTGGTAGAAAAATCAATTACTCTGAATTTAAAGCAGAGTTGTCAGTATTTGAACCCAGCCCCTGATGGCTTTCTCTTATCCTCTGTGAGCCGTATAAATAACAGGGGAAATACAAGGAGGTAAGATTCAGATACCCAGGTCCCTATTTTAAAAGAAGACAATGCTGTTTTTCTGTTTGGGGCAGGTAAGAAAAAATATCCTTTATGTATCTTCAAGATGAGATCAAACGTGTTCATTGCTTGTGCAAATTCCCAGATTTACACCCCATACTTCAGGCTCTCACCTCTCATAGTTGTTATTAAGATAAGGATTTCGGTGTTAGTGTGCAATTTAGATAAGAAGCTCCCTCCTCTCCACATGTATTTTCTGTTGGCTACATGGCTGGTGCTGGACTCAACATGTTTCTCACTGTAATGGAATAGAAGAATTGGGGCAAGTATGACAGGTGTTGCCACTTACACAGAGTAAAATGAGAATCAGGAAAGTTTGGGCAGATGGAGAGGGGGTGACCAGAAGTTTTACATGTTATTTCTATTAATAGCACAGTTTTGGGAAAAGATACAGCCCATCTACAGCCACTGGAAGATGAAAAATAAAATTAAAACAAGGGTAAAAGTAACCAGACAATTAACTTTTTTTTTTTTTTTTTTNCCTGCAAAAGACAACAACCACAAAACAGCCTCACCTCAGCCCAGTATATCTTAATTGACCAGGACATTGTCTCCTCTCCAGGTGCAGTGGAATTTAATCCTATGCATTATTCAGCAAGAAGGATAGGATTTTCTTTGAAGGAGCACTTATGGGTCATAGAACTTTTTTTCTGAGAGATCTTCACATGTCGTAAAAAGAGACTAAAGAAAGTGTTGAAGAGTGCTAAACCCTGAAATTTTGTCTTTCCTTTATTGTATCTGTAGTCTCTCATTCCCTGTGAGGCAGGAGAATGGCATCTCAGACTGTAGCCTACATCCTCAGCAGTCACCATCTGCTAGTAGACGTAACAACCCCCTGTCTGTCTTGTTCTTCTGATACTTGGCATGATTGATAATAATAAGAAGGGAGATGTACTACAGATCAGAGACATAGAATAGATTCTGATCAATGCTGATTTACACCAGCAGAGGACTTGGCCCAGTGCTTCTTACCTAGGGAGATACCAGGAAATACTTGCCTCCCTGTTGAAAACAAAATAATTTAATTCCCTGAATATTCTACTAATATGGGATTCAGGATGACATAGCTGGATGAGATAACCGAATTCCTAAAATGGATCAACCTAATGCAGCTGTCTCATTTAAGTATGATTTAAAGCTAATGAAAAATGAAAATGGCATTTTTAAAAACTTAAACCAAAAAATAACAAGAAATATTGAAGATTTGAATTGACTTAATGAGCATGCATAATCTTTTTTAGGAAACCGGTTGAATTTGCTGATCTGAAACCATCTGAATGAGCACCGAGTTTAGAGTTCATCTCTGCCATAACTCTTGAGTTCTCATTCGCTGTAATTATAGTGGCGAAGGGTACTTAGACAAGCTAATATCACCCATTTAAGGAGCTTGCGAGTCAAACTGGAGGAAATACACTTCATATCTCCCACTAAAAATAGCTGAATAGTTAAAAACTCTTAAATAACACTGTACTCTCTTCTAAACAGACAGAAATTTATCCTGGCCATCATAGATATTATCAGTTGTTTGAGCATTGTAGCTTTTTCTTTGATCTGGTTTTAGAAAAGAAAATAGCAGATTTAATTCTTCAGATACTTCTCAACATACGTGACTTTTACTGTGTAAATTCTGAAGAGAGTGAGAAAGAGGTGGTCAATGTAACCTTGAAACATAGCATTTGAAAAAAAAAATACTTAAAAACAAAGCACCTGTGTTTTCTGGCTGGACAACAGTTTATCAGCCAAAATAGATGTTTTAACAATTCTGGCTGTAGTGAGTTAACTCCCCATAATTCATTTCATAATTGGGAAAAAATGTAGCATTTTCTGACATCATCTCAGTGAAGTTTTGGACACATTGTACTGCAGGGAATCCAACAATAACCACTTAATTTTCCTGTCCATGATTTAAGAATAATCCAGTCACCGGAACTGCATATGGTGGCAATACAGGTTCATTTGGTCTTTCTGGTTCAAAATCTAGACATAAATAATAAATGTGCATTTGAGTAGAAATTGAATTGTATCTATGAACTTGCATTCTTTCTCTTTCCCTGCTATTAAAAACAAAGAATCAGACCCAGAGTTTCAGAGGCAAGAATCTGAAAACTAGATGTCGGACTCTGTGGGAGAGGAGAAAGGTGTCATCTCTCTGTTGTGTGGTGTGGAGTTACATTTAAATGTTATCACTCAGTGGTTTTTTTCTCTCCAGTCCCTATCTCAGCGGTAACTGACTCGTGTCCTATTACTTGTTTATTATAATTTTAAACCACAGGCCCAAACACACAACTGGGCTCAGAATTCCTCTGCGTCACATGAGTAAAATCTGTGAACTTCAGCTGGCAGATTGCCCTCCACAGCTGAACGGGTCATTGCAGAAGGAACTGTTTTTGGAGAGGAAGCAATCTTCCCACCAGCAATTGACTGCAATTTTAAGACAATAATTACTCCAAAGATGGCAGCAAAATCCTGATCCTGAACTTGGCCATCCTGACGAAATCCTGAATAGGACACCCTTAAGTTACTCTGAATGTATAGATTGACAAATATAATTTGACTTTTTCTTCTACAGGGAAACAGGGACCTGTTCTGAGAATGCTCTGGTGCTTTTCATCATGTAAGAACTTTCTGCTGAGACACTAGCAGGTGGCAGTCAGTCTACCATTTCTGGCTTATTTTGCTTTACCTAATCTGATTTAAAACAGACTAGAGAAAGTGATGCAGATGGAACACAGAGGATGCAGCAAATGCAAAGGGGGCAGGAACAGTGCCTGTTCAATTCCACCTGGCTGCCTGACTCCAGGGTGAGTGTCATTATCAGGGAACACAACCAAGTCCTATTTTTAACTTGCGTAAAAAAAAGCAATTGTCCTCTAGTTTATATTGAAAACCAACAGAATAGCAACTCCTGTCTGGGAGAGAACGTTGAAGATTCCGCAAGATCAACTTGTAGAGAATGGCCCAAGAATTACAAGTCTAAACAAAAACTCAGCTGTCTGTTGACATAAATCTTTCCAGAGTCCTTCACTGTCCCTCTGTCTAGCATCATTTACAATTGAGTGGGAAGGGGATATGGAGACAGGAATGAAAAGGAAGAGAAGTGAAATGGACACGGAAAGCAGAAGATAAAAGTAGAGAGCAGCAGAAAGAGATGGAGAAAACAACCGCAAAATTCTGCTAAAAAGATCTTGAAAATTGCATGTCACATCCAATTCTTCAAACATAACCCATGACAGAGCAGCAATGTAAACTTTCTCATGATCCAGTCTTCAGTTTCTTCACATATTGCATAAAAGGGAACATTCATAAAGGGATTATAAAGACTAACAAATGATTAATGACTACTATGTATATGCTACAGACCTGAATGGTATGTGTTACACCTGGCTTTAGGTACAGCAGTGGAAGTGTTATAAATGGTTAGAAGCCACACTATAAACCTCAAGTCCTTTATTAAGAGCTTACTTGATTTTGCAATTCAGCTTTAATGTAATAAGGAGTTAAAAATTGTCAAAGATGAAGAGTTTCATCATCTCTGTAACCAACTAATTGCAGTTGAAAAGTCGTATTTCTGAGGGATTGTTTTAACTTTTACTGACATGTCAGGAGTATGGGATCTAGCTGGTATTTAATGGGAATAGAACTACAGCAAGATTTCTCAGCACTGGAGGTAAAACCAATAACATCACCTACAGCTGAAGCATTCTGACACTTTATAAGACTACTACTAGTTATATATAATTTTCTTAAAATATGATTTCTGGAATTAAATTATCCATATCCTCTGCCTCCGTCTGGTTAGTCTATGTTGCAGTAGAAACATTTCAGAAGTTTCCAAGAAATAGATCACCAACAGTACATTATCTTTCCATCATAAAGTCTTAAAAGTCCTTTCGTGAATAGGTCTAAGTGCCATATTTTGCACCAGGGATGTGTGAGGGACACGAGTTTTTAGAGTCTAGAAAAAACTTACCAACTAAACCAATCTGTAAGAATCTGAACAATTGTTTTGCCTGTTCAAGTTTTGAAATAATCTGTCTCACCTGATCATGCTTACAATCATGCCTATGATAATGATCATCAGAATCTTCTGCCTTTATGCTAATTAGACCATGGTTGAAGACATTATCCCAAGACGAGCTTTCACTGCTGTAGCTAGGCACCAAAGCAAGCAGCCTCCTAATGTTCTGCCCATACAGTTCAGGGAACACCCTGGATGAAGCGACCACTGAGGAGAAATGTGGGTTGTGGCAGTAGCCTATGAAGGAAATGGTAAGACCGAGACTGGGAGTCAGGAGTCTTAGAAACATAATGACAAATTGGGACCAGCTGAATAAGTATGGGGCTGACAGCTGGGACTCACACCAGGAATTAGGGGGAAAGGAGATGGGTTAATGAACAGAGTGAGGAGAGACAAGCTAGTTACTGGAACAAGTAACACCAGGCAGAACTAGGCAGAGTTTAGGCAAATAGGGATGCTGGTGTGTCCACGCTTCCCTCCAACATCTGGAGCTCAGCTGAACATCTCTCTCCTGTCTATAAACATCAGTGGAGCTCAGTGGAAAAAGGCATGTATCATCCCATATTGTGTCTGCTCCACATCATGGATGGCAATTTGTTCCTTTTATCAATTATTCTGGGTTTTTTTTCCAGTGCCAAAGTCATTTCTCTGCTTAGAAAAGGTTCACTCCTATCTAAGGTGATGGTGATTTGTAGATGACCAGTGAGATTTTTCTGTATGGGAGAAGCGGTACAAGGTTATGCAGACCTGAGTGATGTTTGTTGTTTAAATAATTTGTGTTTAAATCCAACTGCACAGCACCAAAAAGCCAAAGACACAGTACTTCTGAAACAGTACAAGGTAGTGGCTATTGTCAATGGTGACTGTGAACACAAATGACCCCAAAGATCATCCACAGAAGTAGGATGGACATGCTTAACGTCTCAGTGGTTGATCTGTGAAAGGCTGTTTAAAATACTGACACATGTGATCAGTTTTTGTTTGCACACTTCTTCATCCTCTATAACAGTGCTGACATTTGAAGTAAAAAATGTGACAATAGATTGTATCATGGCTTCTGTGGTTAAACTCACTGTTTGACCATGTGCTTCAAATTCAGTTTACTGTAATATAGAACAGCGCTGCTTAAAAATGGCCTGGAAAAGGTGCAAACTCCCATGCAGCATATGTAGACTGAGAAATCCGTATCAGAGTACCAAGTTCAAGGTGCTGCTAAACTGAATGTTCTCTAAACATGATGCTGTATATGTGCTGAGTTTCTACTGCTAAATGCTGTTCTAGGAGATTCTTGAGTTAACGGGCACCTTGGCTGAATGGTTGTTCAAAAACAAATTAAAATGCTGTATTTTTCAGAAACTGACTGACGTAGAAGAAACTCATGTAGTTCAGTCTGTATTTGAAACCATGTAACCCTACCTGGAAAAGTCAACTGCAACTCTTGACAGTTTTATCAGAAAATCTGCTGACTGCATATTGAAAAACAAAGTTCTTGTGAATGAATGCAAACAACAACAACAAAAAAATCACAGCACAATGCTAATGTGTAAAACTTCAAAGCAACCACAAAAGACGCATATTCACTTTCAGATCAATATTAATATAAGAAAAAAATAGGGAGAGTTTTCATTTATTTGGCTATGACTAGAAGAATAATGTCCACAGAACTTTAGGGAAATGGGTTTCACTATAGTCAGTTACAGGATGATTCCTTAAATTCAACTGCTAACTCTTATGGCATAGGATTTTTAGACACAGTTTTCTCAACTTCCCTTTGCATTGTCAAATCAAACAATTAACATTGTTGGAGAGAGCTGGCTACAACCATATTTCTCACCTTCTTTCCTAAAGCGCAAGGTAAGATGAAGAACCTTTTTTTTTTTTTAAAACAGTGTAATTAATTTTATGTTAAAAAAATCAAGTTTTAAAAACTAACATTATATCTCATAGACAAAATATTGATTCTATGACAGTAAATGAAAACTCTTTAGGGCGTATGGACAAACACAGAAAATGCGCACATTTTTGAATACGGTCATATGCAAAAATAAACAAATTTGCTGCTATAAATGTCGACAATTGGCAACAAATAACATAGGGAGTAAGTAAGTTAGTAATATACGTGTCTCAAAGAAATTTTAGTATAAAAGTTTAGTATAACTTCACTGTGCTAGTGTAATGATTTTTAAAGTCATGTCATTTATAGAAATCAACAGAATTAACTGGCATAAAATCCACAGAATCTTTACACTGTCCCTATATTTGAAAGGAAGAAATATTAATGGTGACTTCAATTATTTGTTATTTCAGAGAAATAGCTGCCTCTTGATGCTTTTGAATATGTCTAAGACAAATCCAAGACCTTTAACAGAAATCGTTATGGTGTCTAACTTTTGTTCCAGGCAGGCTAGGACTACAGACACAGAGCCAACTCTGTATCTGGCCTAATTCCACTCACAAAATTTGGCCAAAGATAAATTTGTCACATTGATTTCAAGTAAAGTTTGGATCCTGTGTGGTGCTCAGGGCTCTTCCAGAACAAATTGTAATACAGGAAGTCTGTAAAACCACATTTGGAACTGAAGGCTTTGAATTACTATTCTTTCTATGACTTCCATACAAATGACTGAGCTTGCATTTTTCTAGGGTTACTACGGTTGAGTATTTTTCTATTTATCATAGGTATTTACTAAAACAAATCATCATTTGTTTTCATGGATACTATACAAACACCAGAAAGTTGCCCTATTGTAAAGACTGCTTGGGAAGACTGAAGGAGAAAAAAAAAAAAGTAACGTTGCCATATAGCAACTGAATACATTTTGACAATGTCAATTTTGAGAATGTTTTTCTAAAACTAAAAGCAAAGAGACTTCTAAACTCTCAGGTTTGCTATTTTCAATCATTTAATTTATTATTAAGATATTGTTAGATATAGAAATAGTTCTGAAAACAGGTCTTGAAGAGTTGCAGTGCAGAAAATGAAGGCCCTGTGACCCAGCTGAAGAACAAAGTTTATGAAGATTAGGCACAGGAAACACCAGGGAGGAAAGCATGGAAAACAGATTTGAGAGAGGCAGATAAATGGAAAACAAAGGCTGGCATCTTCGATGCACCATATGGACTGACGGGGTGACACAAAAAGAGGCAAAATAGTCCAAATACTGTAGACTTGGTAGGTAAGGCCAACAAGTTTGTTTGCAGCAGTTATTTCAGAGATTCAGCTTGGAAGGATGATAAATATTTATGAGGAAGCTTTTAAATTGCCGTGGCAAAAGAACACGGTCAGTCTGTTAAACGAATGACTGTTTGGTGTCAGCATTGAACACAAGATACTCTGATCAGTGTATATTTAATACCAGATGGTATAAACTGTTCTCTCATTGGAGTAAGGAAACTGTGATCTCTGTACAATTACAAGTTCTCAATTTTTCATTACATCTTCTGAGAATTTGATATTTCTCACACATAACTAAGATCCCAGCAATGTCCATAATTGTGCAAAAGCCCTTTATTTCTTGTTGCGTAAATCCTTCTGCAATGACAAAATGAAAATCTTTCAACCCAGTCCACAGAAGGTACAAGCTGTCGTAACCCACCTCTGCAGAACTTCAGTTTAAGCTGTTGCATTTTATGTTTACAGCTCAGATAATGTCTTGTGTAAGGATCTGAATGCTTAGCTGGTTTCTCTAGGAGTAAACTGAAAGGCACAGGTGAGTTGCGTAGAGGCTTTGGTTGTTTGGTGCTGACTGTAAGGAATGCGAGCACAGGTTTTGGCAAATTCCCTGGCTCTGGGTGATTTCTGAATGCCCCATCTGAGACAGTGGCTGGCAAGTTAGCCAAACTGCATGAGAACAACTTAGGTATCAGTTTCTCTTTACAGGTACTAGTAAGACAATAAAGTGTGAGAATCCATGCAGCATGCCTTAGTACGGAGCAGAAGCAAGGGAGTTTACATAGTTTGTTCAAGAGTCTTAGTGCCAGGCTGCAGCTGGGTTAAGCACTTTTCAGTGCACTCCCTTAGCTTTAGATAGCCCATCTCCTTGCAGCAGGTCAATGCTGCAGTCGTAGGATCCTCACTCTTTAAATGCAAGACTTGTTTCTCTACTCCAAATATATGCCAGTATTTGGGGTAGTTCTGTGGTAAAGGGGCAAGAGTGCTTACACTTTGAACCCCAAACTTTCTCCAGCAGCGGGCCATAGGCAGAATGACCATCATTAGGCTAAAAATACAATTAACTTCCCAACCTGGTGAACAGGTATCACTACTGATCACACCTGTGTGGAAGCTCCCCGTACTACTACAGAGACATCTAGCAGAAAAACATCAAAAATACATAAAAATAGTAAGGAAAAAAGTCTTCAGTGGCCAGCAGACTGCAAGATTCTTTTATCAAGGCAAGGGTGATGTCTACATGCAGTCTGTGTTATCTTGACCCATTGTCCATTCAGAATACAGATGACAAATATACATGGGAAAATATCCAATTCTCACATCCAAGAAGGACCAGAGAACTCAACAGCAGAGAAATATTTGGTATTCTACTGTGTGCAAGTTATTCAAGGCCTGTCAGATTGAGGATATATTTTGTTTTACCAGCTGGGTTACAAAACTTTAGTCATTGCTATGAGCACGTGGATATGCATTTGTTTAGTCATTTTCCTTTCCAGGGAACACAGACAAACTGATCTTTGGATCTGACAAAAATGTGAGTTACCTGGTTTTCCTGAAGTTTCACCTGATGCTTTAAAACCAAACTTGTACCAGTGAAATAATCTAAATTAATCTTACTAGCAGGTATTTTAAACTAATATTTCTTCTCCTTCATAGGTTTTTTTACCCTACTGCCACGTGAGGAGTTGGAGTGGACTGAGTTTCCACAGTAATCCATTTATGCCAGGACTGTATGGCACTGTGTCCTGGCCATTGTGTAAGGCTTCAGCCCTACTTCTAATTGCTCTTGGTACCGTTTCTTCAAGCCTGCTTCTTCCTGCTCTTCTGCCAGACTGGTTCTCATTGAAGCACATAGTTCCTTACTCCAGCTCGTGGTTTTTTCATTCACTATTGATACTGTTTTGGGCTCTGTCAAGCGCTTTTTTGCACATTTGTCTTCACTGCACCCACTCAGTCCAAGAAGCCGTGCCTTCAGAGTTCTATGAAATTGTTAAGCATCTGCCTGAGACAATAAAATGTACTTTCCATCTGCAGCCATACCCTATCTTTTAAGATTGTTTCCAAGATTTTCTCATATGCTTGTTGTTAAGTCTATTGATCTACAGCTTCCTGGTTTATCTTTTCAAGTTTTGGAAGTATGCATTGGTAAAAATACTGTAGTTTCCAGGAACTTGTCCTAATTCCAGTGAATTTTTACATTTTTCATTTCAGAATTTCACCTGTTTCCATGCCAGTTCCCTTTCAGTCATTTTGCTGCCATAGTCAAAAGTTCAAGTCTTCCTTCATCATTTAATTTAAAATATTTAGATATACATTATTTTTCCTTAATGTTTTTTCTGTCTTTAGTGCCTCTAAACTTCTGGTTTGCACATTTCTCCCCCGTAATATCCATAAAATGGCCTCTTCTTAACAGATATTGATCTCCTTCCTATAAATACTGAGTTGGGGATTTGTATTTATACCATCATAAATAATTCCCACTTAAGAGTGATTTTCCTCTTTTGTTTTACTGACTTTATATAGATTTAGATGTATTTTTCTCATCTTCCCATTTCTCTAATGTGGTGATCTGTCTTCTGTGAGCATCTCTTAAGTGTTTTTTCTCCTTTACTTTTTTCCTTAACTGTTTTTCTGCAACTAGAAATTAATTCTCAATATCTATTCTTCCCAAATTCTCTAATGATTTAAAAGTACCCTACCATTTCTCCTCATTTGCTCTGATGTGACATGGTCGTTCCTACTGTATGTGACTGGGTTGGAGTTTGCATAATCCACGCCTGTACTGAATCAGTCCCCAGCTATGGATTTTCTGTACATTACTAGATTCCAACAAATTTCCTTTACCTTCTCATACTGTTCCAAAATCTGTTTACAAACGTCAATATTTTCACTAAATACAGTCTATATAAATCCCAAACAAGTTTTTCAAGCCAAGTGCTCTCCTCTTAGGTCTTAGTGGATTTTCTTCTGACCCACAGCGGTATAAAGCAAGGCTCAGCTCCTCTGATTCACAGAATGTGACAGACTGCTATGCAGAATGTAACAAACTACTCACAGTTTGTTATGCTTGCCTCATTTCCAACTATTAGGTATAAAGTTGTTTCAGCTCTAGTTGGCTCTTGCATGGTACATTTAAACTTGTCTTCGGTTTGTTGGACTTCCCCCAAATAACAAACACATTGTATTCAAAAGCAAAAACTAATATCAGAAGTGAAAAGAACAGTTAAAGACATTTCTTTGGCCTGACTCAGATGAGTAATGAGGATACAGATTTCCCCCCAGACAGATTTGTTAGCTTAATGTTACCCTTGTGAATTGTACTTCAGAAATAAATGCATGAACTACTTATATCAGCTGAACAAAACAGTGAGACTGTTTAAGCAAGAAGGAGCACGGTTTTTAAGCCATGCATCCCTAAAATAGCATCAATTTTGGTTAACTTTGTTCTCAGCAAGCTTCTCAGTTTACCACTGTTCTTCCTTGCCCTCAGTTCCCTGTAAGCTCTAACCCTTCTCAAGGTGTTCTCAAGTGTCCAGCCTTAGAAACTGTAAATATATGAATACTACTGAGCACTGATTATCATGCTACATCAATTAATTTTCATCAGCAGCTGATGCTCTAATCTTGCTCTTTTACAAATGGCCTGCTCAATATTTCAACCTGTTATTAGAAAAACTAAAAATTAAAAAAAATTAAAAAAAAAGGGCTTAATTCTCTTGTGGCTGGTGCCCATGCAAAGAATGACCGATTATAGGTAAGACATGTCTGGAGTATTAACCATACTTTAAAGAAGAAAAAGAAAAAATACTTGAGCTCACTACCAATCAGCATATTTTACACTTTTATGTTTTTTTCTTCTGGGCATCCTGAGACCATATCAACAAGAAAAGCTGGATTATGTCAGCAGAACGCAGCTCAGTGCACGGGTTTACTGCTGTGTTTCAAATGTGATGGAGACAAGCAATATAGGTATTTCTAATGACAGAAAAAAGGCAAGTATCACATTCATTTTCAAGAAGGTCAGTCAGCTTCACCCCCGATCCCAGAAAGACTATGAAACAAATCCTCCTGGATGCCGTTTCTGGGCACATGAAAGACAATAGGGTGACTGGAAACAGACAGTGTAGCTGTACCAAGGGCAAAATAAGTCTGACCAATCTGATTGTTTTTTATGATGAGATGACTGGCTTTGTGGACAGACAGACAGCAGTAGATGATGTTTACGTTGACTCCAGCAAGGCTTTTGATGTGGCCTCCCATAGTCAAATCAGTGAAATATTGTTTGGTTAATGGACAAAAGATATTTGGAAAACTGATTAGATTGCTGGGCTCAAAGCATTGTGATCAAAGTTCAACCAGTGGACAGTTACTAGGGACATCTAGTTGAAGATGTCCCTGCTCATTGCACGGGAGGTTGGACTAGATGACCTTTAAAGGTCCCTTCCAACCCAACCCAACCCAACCCAACCCAACCCAACCCAACCCAACCCAACCCAACCCAACCCAACCCAACCCAACCCAACCCAACCCAACCCAACCCAACCCAACCCAACCCAACCCAACCCAACCCAACCCAACCCAACCCAACCCAACCCAACCCAACCCAACCCAACCCAACCCAACCCAACCCAACCCAACCCAACCCAACCCAACCCAACCCAACCCAACCCAACCCAACCCAACCCAACCCAACCCAACCCAACCCAACCCAACCCAACCCAACCCAACCCAACCCAACCCAACCCAACCCAACCCAACCCAACCCAACCCAACCCAACCCAACCCAACCCAACCCAACCCAACCCAACCCAACCCAACCCAACCCAACCCAACCCAACCCAACCCAACCCAACCCAACCCAACCCAACCCAACCCAACCCAACCCAACCCAACCCAACCCAACCCAACCCTATTCTATTCTATTCTATTCTATTCTATTCTATTCTATTCTATTCTATTCTATTCTATTCTATTCTATTCTATTCTATTCTTCAGGGATTAATCTGATACTGAGGCCAATATTATCTAACATCAAACAAAGACCTGGGTGTTGGGATGCAATGCACCTGTAGAAGCTTCACAGATGACATCATCCTGACGGGAGTGCAGTGAGATACAGTGAAGGGCAGGTCTGCTATTTAGAGCAGCTGGAGAAATGGACTGACAGGAATCTCATGCCTAAGAAAACAGTCCTACAACTTCAATGGAGTCAGCCATGCAGCAGTACAGTCTGAGTCACAACTGGCTGGAAAGCAGCTCTGCAGAAAGTACTGGCGCCCTGGGAATCCCAGTGGACAAGCTGAGCATGAACACTTGGGTTCCTCTTATGGTGAGGAAAGCCAACTGCACGCTGACCTGTGCAGCAGTGTAGCTGGCAGGTTGAGGGAAGTCATTCCCTTATGTTCAGCACTTGTTAAACCAGATTTGTAGTACTGTATTCAGTGTGGGGGCTCACTGGTAAAAGAAAGTCATCGATGTACTATCGTGAATCTGGGAGTGGGCCATGAAGATTGCTGGAGGCTGAAACACGTGATTTGGCCTAAACCACGACACAAGGAAAGGCTGAGAGAACTGTTTTATTTTCACGTTAAGAATAGAAATCTAAGGGGGATTTTATTGTCATGTTCACCAATCTAACAGGAGGGTTTAGAGAAGATGAAGAACTAGTGACAGGACTAGGAGGCAAAAGAAACAAGTTGGAACATGGAAATTCTGATCGGATAGAAGGGGATAAAAAAACCTTAGGATTGTGGCCAAATACTTGAACAGGTGCCCAGAGAGGCTGTGGAATCTCCATCCTTCATGATATTCAAAACTCGACTGGACAAGGCCTAAGCAACTTGATCTAAGTGCTTGAGGGCTGGAGGGCATCTAAATCTACAAGGGGAGATCCAGATGTCCCTTCCAACCTAAAGTCTTTTCTGGTTCTGTGATTCTGTCCTCCCAAATCCTGGCTCTGGTTTAGAGCTTTAGAAATGGACAGGCAAAAAAGACTGTTCCTGAGGCTTTCAAAAAACAAACAAACAAAACCCCAGGAAAACTCTAGCCAAAAAGTTAACGGAGCTGAAAAAAAAGTCTAATGGGACAGCCAGGTTACCAATATTTGTCCTATAAAAACAGTTAAAAAAGGCTTTTCTGGCTTTAATGAAAGCCAAATGTTGGAAGTAGTAATTAGAATGTTTACAGCGAAGTGCAGTTTTAGATCAGCATCATACCAATGCCTGACAGGTTTTGATTAATAATAGGAAGCCACAAAATAGCCTGTTCTTTCAGTAACACACTGCAATATCCAAGATATCCACCAGTCATAGTATGTCTGCTTCCCCATCTCCCCTCCTGACCTTACAGGTTGGTGAATGCCTAGCAGTATAGGACCTATCCAAAGAGAAGACTTTGTTGTCCTAAGCAGTCTCTGGTTGAGCAGGGCGAATATTAAATTTTGATCAGGTTGTGTGGGGCTTTATAAGATAAGTTTTGTATATCTCCAATGATGAAGATTTCACAGCCACTCTGGGCAACAGGCTCCAGTGCTTCATAGCCCTCAACAGTTCTGTCTTCAGAAATACTGCTGCTTGCTTCTATTTCCATGCAGTCTGTTCGTGGTACATTTAGCTCTGTCTGTACTAAAAATCAAAGCAAGGGCAGGGTCCCCAGTTTTCCACATTGTTTAGTTGTTACATTGGCATGGTCTTGATTTGTGCGAGTCAGTAATTTCCCAACCAGTGCTTGGGAAAGGCATTTGATATGCACTGTGAATCATTGTCATAGTGCCTGTCCCCAGTAGGCAGTTCAGATGTCTCTGCTCTGTGGTGGATGAAGGAGAAATAAGATGCATGAACACATAGCTAACTCCCTTTGCTTAAATGATGCACATTTAACCTTGTGTCTTAAATGTGCATCAGAACAAGAGAACAATCCCAAACCTGTTGTTTAGTAGTATAGCTGTGACTCCCCCTCACAAGTCCCCAGCACTTCTTTTATCATGAAGCACTAGAATAGGCAGTTGCTGCTGAATTGTGAGAGTAGAAGTTATTATTAAATAGAAACAGTAAATTTATTCTGAAACAGAAGACAAAACCCATACTCTGACCTCATGATGAGGTCTAACCTGGTGAGCAGGATACAAGGCTAGCTATCCTAGTAGGATACACGGGAGTCATAAAGAGATGTCTGCCAGCTCAGTTCTATATTCCAGTCTAATAGATGTTATTTTATCTTTATCATTGTGTAATCTGGTTACAGTCTGCCCCACATATAGCTGTCTCCTTTTACTGCTTCCATTCCTACTGATTCTTGGCTTGTACACACTGTTCAGGTACACATAAATGGTGCATGGCTATTCATGTAGAAGTGCTGTTATTACACCTATAATGGAAAGTCACACCAAAATACGACCTCTGTCAATGTTGTCTAATCATTATATTAGTAGTGAATCATATACAGATGTAAGACATCATAAATCTACAATTTTTCTATTGATGTGCCGCAGTATTATATGAAAAGTTTTGCCTTGACTTTTACCATCCAGATGGAACTGCTTGAAGATGCATGGAAAGAAAAGGCAGCACACAGGCTTTAAAAACTTTAAAAGAGGTGGAAATGCTGAAGTGTATTGTATTTGATGGTGAATCTCAAACCTGAGAAGTACTGTGTGCTGCACTCTTCCAATAATATGAAAAGACGGAAGTTTTAAAGAACTGCCAAAGTTCCAGTAAGGAAAAGGTTGAAAACCCCTGAAATAAACTATTAATACAGCTGAAGTCCCCATGTCACAGTGGACCAGAAAGACAGTTTCTACTTCATTGCCTAGATACACAACATCTCCCAAAGTTTGAAGTCTCAGCTGAAATATACATGGAATAATGTATTTTTCCCTTGTGATTTCACTGTGGTGCAGTAGTAGCTTGTTCAGTGCTCTGTTTCAGGCTCTTAGTAACGCATAGTACTGCAACAAGTCACAATTTATGCAGCTGAATAGAATGAAAGTCATCACATCACATGCAGTCTAAGAATGTAAGATACATCTGTGTTATGAGTCCATCCACATGCCATGCAACATATGCTTCACGAATAGTCACAATAATAGTGATAATGAGGTTTGTGTAGAAGTCATAAGGCAGAGGCAAAAAAAGGAAACATGTTGCTGCAGCCACATGCGAGCTGAAGTAGGTGTATGGTTTCACTTCACTTTGAGCAAGCCTTACTCAGGACTGCTGCAGAGAAAGGATTCCAAGAACTCAAGCATGTACTGACAGAAGTGGGAAGTTTAGATTGTCAACAGAGGATCTAGCTTGCTACTTCTGTTCTTCTAGCAGGCAGTAGTGGAAGGACTTCAGCAGCACTGCGTATTGGTGTAGAACAGCACAGTAGTTAACACTACATGTTTACACCAACCTTTTCCAGATGCTGTTTCCTTACCACTCCTGGCTACACCACTTTAGACCTCTTAGATATATGTATGGAAAAAAACATCATAACTTTGTCACCGAATATCCTCTGCAAAAGGAAGAAAATTGTGCCAGAAGTACAGTGTGAGTGCAAGTTGGTAGTGGCCAGATTTCTTCACAACCTGTAACTGAGCTGAAAATCAGACCTATCTATGGTAGTGATGCTGCTCTGACCTGGGCAACAGTACATTTCTTCTGGCAAAATTTATTGATCCTCCAGTTGAAAAAAAACCTAATAGCAGACGAAGGGAAAGAAAAAGTGACAAGAAAAGGAGAAAAGAAACAAAATAATTAAGGGAAGAATAAAAGGAATTGAGGATACAACAATAAGAGGAGAAAGAAAAATAGCCTAAGAAAAATTGAGTCAGAAAATAGGGAGGGAAATACTGAGAACAGAGGAGAAAGGAACAGTATGGAATGTAATATAATATTTGTGTAATTTAAAATTGTCTTTAAATCCAAAACCTATTTAAAACTTAGTTGTGCTGTCGCTGTGTACATGCAATACTGTGTGCAACTCCTTCAATGTTTACATGTGCTTGCATGTTTTGGTGTTTATATCGATATGTTGATTTGGATACATTATATTAAGTTAGTGAGAATCTTGTCATTTTTGAATTTGTAATTAAGTTGCTGTTCAATTATTTTGTTAAATCACCTTGCAAACCCTTAAATTGGTTAATGATTAAGTGCTGCTAAAATTTAACCTCTTGATTTACCTCAAACTATTAATAAATTTTGAATTGCTGCTAAATCATAACTGTGTCAAATATTTCTATATCTGCAACAAATACCCACAGTTCTTGCATCCAAAATGCAAATCCAGTGACAAAAACTAGTGTTATCCCATTCCAGTTCTACATGAGCAGAAAGGGCTTTGGGAAGGCAGTTTAGCTAGTGAGAGAAAGGCAGACATAGTATTTTCTTCCACTGAAAGCATTAAGTTCACCAGAAGAAAAAACGCAGCATCTGTAACATGCACGAAGTACATATTACTTACAAAGTGTGTCTGAAAGTGAACTGATACCATATATAAATTAGCTGCTTATCATCCTTCTTTGAGCATACACGCATTCTATCATTGTATGCTCCCAAGGCAACTAAAATCTTGTACAAATCAACATGTATGCAAAAATCTTAAATAAAGTATATTGATTAAATAATTGACAGATATAGAAACATAATGGAGAAAGTGCATGTTTATGAAAACAATCTGAAATCTGAAAAAAAATTCTGAATAACCTGAAGTAGAATTTGTGAACAAAGAGCACAGAGTTAAGTAACAGACCTTCCAAAAGCATTTTTCCCCTGATTACAGTTATCAAAAAAGCACCCAGGACTTTATAAGAAAAGATCTGTTTCCTTTTCTCTTCATGTTTTTATACTGCAATTTTTTAAATCTGCAATTGGGGAAATGAAGTAGTTTGATGGGAACAGTCCAGAAGTTACTGATACTGGGAAAGGGACGAATTCAATTAAACTAAAATCAAAGTTCCAGTATGACTGGAGAGTTTTAAATGTTCTGAATATCAATGTTTTGTCTTAGTATTATCATCTCAAATAAGTCTCTTCTGTTTTTGACCTTCACTTGCTCATGTGACAAAAACTAGCTGAAGTGCTGCCTGTACATCTGAAAGACACCTAGAAATGTAATTATGATGGGAATCTAAGAACCAGAATAAAGCAGAATTCACTTTAGAGTCAACTTCTTCTTTGGTTATTATAAACATAGTCCTGAAGTGAGAGGAAAAAGGTGTGGGCTGATCAGTGAAGATAATCTCCTAAGTGGCCTGCTCTGAATTACCCTGTAAGGCACTATTGACTATAAAGACCTACTAATTTATTAAAATATGCAACTCCCCCAAACAGAAATCCCTGTGCAACACACTGACCACAAATGTGGTCAGGCTGCCTCCTGGAATTGCCTGTGCCCAGGGTCAGGTCAGCTTTTCCCAAAGTCAGCACTAGTCGTGGATGCACAACTCAGAAAGTTAAATCTTAAAAGGTCATACAGACTACCTGAGCAAATATCACTGAAAATACCTGCTACATACTTAGGGAAGTGGGTGGTGATGGTACTTTTACATTTAGGATGTAACTTACATGGATTTGTTTCCATGTGTCAAGGCAACACTTGGGAGCCCAAGGGTGGAGAAGAACCCCATATTCCGTTATACAGACACAGCACAAAATGATGGATCCTGCCTGAGGAAACTTAAAATCTGAGGATGGTGTTTCTGTGGGTTATGTGTAAACTTTTTTTTAATCTAGTAGTTGCATGGTGCAGTGAATTCATTAGGTATTCAGGTAGTAGCAGATAACTGGGCAGTTGCTCTAGGTCAATGAGACATGAAGCAGCTCTGATCCTGAAACAATTACTGTGCTTCTGAGATCCTGTTAAATGAGGTCTGATTCAAAGCTAGAGAAACGTGATTACAAGGCTTCTGGATCAGAGTTGGCTTTCCCTCGGGCAGTGGGGAGCACAGGGGAAGTGGCCATGCAGTTGTCTGTATTTCTTTATGCAGATATGTTCTGCAGATGTGTGTTTCAAGTTTCAAATGCTTTTTTAAATTTTCTTTGGGGAGCAGGTTAGGGTAACATAAATATCCCCAGAGCCTGGAATAATACTGGGTGGGTGGGAACCTTGCTAAGCATGATAAAAGTGTACGTTACTTCAAGTTGACTCAAAATTTATTAAGTCAAAGTAAAAAAATCTGTAAAGAAAACATAACCTTGAGACTGATTTCATGCTATCCAGCACCTACTATCTATTTGAAAATGGGTGTAAAGTTCATGGTGCACAGCTGGCGCTGATCACTTACTGTGTAGAATTGTAGATGACTTCATGCATTGTAGGGCAATACCTCTATAGTGAGTCTGCAAGATAATGGCTTGATCCTGTCCCTTGCACCATCAATGGTAAGGTTTTCAATCCCTTCAGTCGTTTAGGATCCAGACACTAGAATGACATCTGGAAAAAGGCAATCTGATTGTATGAACCTAGATTCCCAAAGCAATCCTTCACCAATTCCTTAGAAATCCCATTCCCTTAACACTATGCTATGGCACATTTCATCCCAACACTGTTTGGATGTATGCTTCACGTCATCCAGAAGCATGCATTCTTTGCATTGCCCTGTTTTCAGGGCAATCACACTGACCCAGAAAGAAAAGGAACCACTCAAAATACGGTTTTGACGTTGAGCTAATCAGCACTGTCTGGGAATTATTATTCTTCACACAAAAACAAACTGAAAGGCAAAAATCTTGTGAACACCACTTGGTAAGGATCTTGCATATAGAATCCCCTTTGACAAACACCCCTTTGGTGGTAGAAAGGGCTCATCTTGCCCCTTTGCACATTAACTGGTGAAACATGCCAAAGACTGTCACGCTCAATTAGAAATGAGTTACAAGACCACCTTAAAATTAGACTAATTTAAATTTGCCTTCATGTGAAAAGAATGGCCTTGCTTTCTACAAACATCAATTGTCAAATTGTATCAAATGATCTAATATTTCCTACAGCTATAAATTCTGTGGATGCTGTGTGCAAGCTGTACAAGCGAGCCTGAAAGATTCCAGTGCAAACGCTAAAAAGAACTCCCTGTGTTTGTGGAGGATCTCGTGTAGCAACAGCCTAAATCGGCCTTTCTCTCAAATGGAGAGAATCCAAAAGTTAAACCATCTGCTGGGGCCTATATTCAAGATTAAGCACTCAGCCTGTCAGCCAAGAGGCATGACTGATTCTTAGTTTTAGGACACAAAAATGTTAATGTGATATATATTTTTTCATATGCTCTTTGTGAACATTTTCTTTTTTAACTTGAACCCTCCTAGGACTAATGAGATCAGCATGGTTTGTTATGCTGAAGTACTTGTTCTACCTGCAGGCATCTGAGACTATTTTCCCTCTATATTGCATATCCAGAAAATAACTCAAAAAAAAAAATGGAAAAAATGGTGGGAAAAAATGTTTGCATAGAAGATGGAACTGTCAAAGAACATGTATACCTGAGTTAGCTTCTTTTCAGGTGTAAACAGGTCCTAATGCAGCCTGCCTAACGTTTACACACCTGGACTATTACATACCTATGACATTACCAAAGTAAATTTTTCAGTTTTAGGAATGTTAAAACAATTCTGCTTCTTAACCAGGCATACTTTTAACCTTGTTTGCTTGGGAAAAAAAAAAATCTCATCCTTTTGTTGAATAGTCAACACCCTGTTCTAGGAACAAGTGATTCTGAAATAATAAAGGCTTTCTGGCTCTCCAGAGACTCTTAGGTCTTTATTATTGCTTTTGGATGACAGTCACCTTCTGTTTAGATTTGCTGAATGCATTTATCCTGGCTGACAGGACTTCTGATACCCATAAAGTTGACTGCAGTGTTGTGTGGGGGTGTGCAAGCGTGCATGGATTCTAACAAAACACCTTGTTTATATGTTCGGTCCCTAACCAGGGATGTGCTGTTTAAGTAATCACCACAATGACCAATTAGACTAAACGAATTTACACTGCTGATAACAAACCGCCTGAAGGAGTATTGACCACAAATACCAACCCTGATATTTGTGACTCTGTCTTTGTGGAGCTTCCCAGAGGACACTCCATTTCCAGCTACAGTATCAGATCTGCACTGATGTGACCAAGTGGAGCTGTGACTGACGCACCTACAGGCCAACGATGACCTTGTCAAAGCCAGTGCTCAGGCTTTTGCTCACCACTGATCTCTTGTTTTTCTTGCCATAAGCAAGAACTAGATGAGAGGAGAGGACTTAGAAGCTGATCGCAGCAGGACCCTGGCTGAAATATATGTGTTGACTTCTCTGAGGGAGCCTGTCTCTTCACCAATCGCTAGGAAGCCCTAGGGGACCACCCAGGTACCTAAGCAACTGAAAATGGAGAATTTAAAATCCAACCTCCCCATCATGAATGAGGTGAAGTACTGGGGCCTCCATCCTGCTGGCAGATTTTTGTGGGTGAACTCCTGAAAAATTACTATTATTTGTTACTATGTATGGTGATCTTGTGTGATTAAGTTCTATATAAAAACCATTTTAAAGGTGTTTGGTGCAGTTAGAGCTACCACTGCTTACCCGTTGCTAAACCAGCACTATAGTAATGAAAGCCTCCCTGCAGGGACAGTGACTGAAGAAGAAATCACTTGAGGCTGACTGATATGAGCAAGTAGTCATGGAGCATTTTACATGGGAGCAAAATGCAGTCTGTGTGTATGTACATGTGGGGTTCTTTTTCCCCAAAGGAACATATAAAATTAGGTATCCAAAATATCTATACAAAGGCTTGTTTCATATTCATGACTCTAAAGACAGTATTTACTGCAGGCTACTTTTAAGTATAGTGTAAATTAATTTTCACTGTTTGCTTAAACCTAAAACCAAGACTAGTCATAAGTATAGCTTCTAAAGATATTTGATGTGAAAACCACTATAGATAGCTATGAAAAGAATGCATGCCCTCTATGGTTCTCAGTTTAGAGAGCTCAGTTACACCACATATATACATACATAAATATACACAAAGAAATGCTACATTGAATAAAAAGTGGCAGTAAGGAGTTATTGAAAAGCCAGAACTCTTTGAGCAGTTTAATCCTATGATTCAGTTCTAAAAGACGAGTAAAATTATTGATGCGCATTGTTCAAAATGCAGAAAAACTCAACAAATATTTCTGTCCCTTATCTGGAAAGAAGTAAGATTACACATTACTCATGCATTGATGATGGAGTTGTTTGCAGCCCATTAGTAGCTATGAAGGATGTTAAACAACATCTACTAGAAATAAACATTTTTAAATCAGCAAGCTAGATAACTAGTACCCAAAAGACAATTAAAGAGTTGGTTGAGGAAATGTCTGGTATGCCAATGTTGTTCTTCAATAAATCCTGGAATAGTGAGGTAAGTCTAGAAGAGTAGAAATGAACTAACATTGACTCAATATTAAAAAGAAGGACATAAGGAAGGCCTGAGTAATTATACTGCTGTGACATAAGGCCCAGATGGAATTATACGAAACAGGGCATGCAATTCATTTAATAGAGTGAATGGTTGGGAATGAAAGTCATGTTTTTCAGTAAAGTCCTATGATCTTTAAATTGAGGATTTAAAACTAAACTGTTGCTATTTTTAAACAAAATTCCAAGTTTGCTTAGTAAAGGTAACTGGGCAGGTAAAACAGCGTACTTCATAGAATGTTTAAGTCTTACCTGTCATTCTGCTGGGCATTGCCACTGTTCAGTGCATCACACATTAAAACAGTTTATGAACAAGATTAACAAGGGTTTTGGAAAGTTATTGACAAATCAGAACCATTTTTCCCTGGAGACTCATTCTGTCATTATTATACCTCATGCTATTCAGCAGTTTTGCAAATGATCTGGGAGTAAATATGAAACAACTCGTGCTAAAGCTAGCAGGCAAAGAAATGGTTGCTGGAATAATGCAGAGGAACCAGATTAAGTAATAAACTGATCCCATTCCAGCAAGACACATTTTAATACAGCTAAATAGAGGACATGCATGGAAGAAGAAGGCATGATACCACCACCTTCTGCCTGGGGAACAACAAAGAAAATTTTATATGGAAAAGGTAGTTTAGCTGTCCTAGTAAAAAGACAATACTTCTCCCTGTATCTTATCTTGCTCATATTCTTAACTAAATCAGGATTACAAAGCTACAATGTCTATTCAAGCAGAAACACTCAGAAGTTACAGGTCATGCTGGAAATAAAGTTTTACATGAACACCTAGCGTGATACATACGTCTTTAGATACACTTATTTGGAGTATTGAGCAGGACAAGCGACACGAAGGCATCTCTGCCCATTGTGTTGGTGTGGCCCGCATTACGATACTACGTACAGTCCTGTGATTGGAATTTGTCTCACTTAATCACAAACACTCACAGCGTAGACTTCTGCATGTGTTAATCTCTAGATGGCTTTCATAGTTAATGGAAATGAGCTCATTTAAGGTGATGCCCTTTTCATTATAAAAGGCATCCTAAAATAGCTTGAACATGGCTGTCTGTGGCACACCGTAGGTGCTTCTCTTTAGGCTAAATTAATCCCATCTGTGGTGTCAGATACTTTAAAAAAATACTGAAAAACTGGAGAGCATGCAAAGTTATTCCAAGCTGCTTGAGAATTATGTACAAGAAGAATACACAATTTTCAGAAGACTGAAAAATTACTTCTTAGAATAAAGAAGACAGAGAATAACAAAAATATAAATTAGTGGTAGCTAAACAGGGAGCAAACTACTAAGAACAAATGGAGAAATCTCCTGCCTGAAGAACAATCAGATATCTTCTTAGAATACACAGTTTAGCTGAAGACAAGATAGAGAACAGCGGTGAATGAGTGAAATAAAAAGCGATGGCCTGTGATGTACTGATTAGACTGGATGATCTAATGATCTCTTGTGATCTTAACCTTGATGAGACAATGAGTTGCTCAGTTTAACTGCAGGAAAGATAAGGTTCTGATGTAGAAATGCTCACAGTATAACAATGGAGGCATGCTTATTGGCAAATAAAGTTACTTAAGACAAGCTGCAAACCTGTGATATAAAATTCACTACATGTTAGTTAATAGCATTTGTTTTTTTCCACATAGTTAAATTTCACAGCTTTTTGTGGGTCTGCTTGGTGCTAAAGCTATGGCACAATCAGGGTTATATTATGGGGTAGCGACTATATAGAAAAAATAATTTTTTTTTTGAATGCAGGTGGAAGACAAGTCATAATAACAGGCAGATAACTCCCATGTTGGCATGTCTTAACTAAATAGCTATGACTAGTAAACCACTGCCTATATTCTGGAAATGCTTGGTTAAAGATAAGCAGTCTTTTGTGTTGTTAATGCACCAAATAATGAATTACCAAGGCACAGCTTTGTAAAGTGCACCTAGAGAGCTACAGCTCTACCTCTTCAGGCTTGCCTTACGGTGCAGGACAGTATGTGTATGTCCATGCAGACCTCCATACTGGGCTGAAGTCTGCTCCTGTTAGTTCTCCAACCTACAAATGGGGCAGTTAATTGAGTTGGTTGCTTTATTGGTAGATGAACCTCCTGAGGATCAGTGCTTTCTATGAAACTGCAGCAAGCTGTATTCACATCCACAATGCTCAATGAGGTAGTAAGAAAATGTAAGGTGGGTAGAAAAAAAGAGCAGAAAAGATTTGCAGAAGTATGTTTGGCTTTGTTAACTTCATCATATATACATTCAGGGCCCTGTAAAATACGCGACAGATTAGGAACTGCACACAGAAGGTAGCATCAACATAGAGCAAGCCACCTACCACTATCACTTCCAAGAAACATGGACAGAACTCTGGTAGCAGGGAACAAACATTTCAGCACTGAGTACAAAGACCAGAAGAAAGCATATCTGAATGTGATGTAAACACTGATTTACCTGTAACTCACTGCTGCTCCTGATGCATGTCCAGTCCAGAATTCACAGCACAATTCACAATCCCACTCCAAATTATGCAGTTGAATGTTAATGAAAGAGCTAGTCAGAAAATAAAAGTCTCCAAAAGCAAGTTGCATTGTCCCCCAGCTTCTACGATTTTTTTTCCCAGCCCTCGGTCATACTCTTGATTTTCTTATATGGAGTAAGTATCAACCATTGTTTTGCTAGCTTGAGTAAGTCACCCTCTTTGCTTCATTCTGTTCCCCTTCAGACCATGCTAGTCTTTTTCTGCAGCTATGCCATGTAGAGTTTTTCTTGCATGTGAACGACCATGACTCTACCCAGCATTCCCAATGCTAAGACGTTGCCAAATGGAGACCTGATCATGGATATGACAGAGCTCACTAGCCAGGGTGGATGTTGTACACTCTGTAGATACACTATGAGAGAGGAACTCTTCTTCAAAGAGCTGACAACAGACAATACAGCTGAGATGGACAAAAGGTGTGATGTGACATGGAAGGTCTTGCTTCACTACAGTAAGGTAAGAAGCTGAGGGCTGATAATAAAAAATACTTAAGGGTCTCAAGTATAGTAGTAAGAGTTTCAAAAATGCTGTAGCTGACTAGGCACTTAAATTTTGCACTAGAAACTGGGTTCCTTGTCTGCCAATTGCAAATCCACAGCTTCACATTAGCAGCAAGCCAGGAAGTCTCAGAGGCAGCAGAATGAAGCGGTTGATTCCTCACACTTTTTACAATTTTCACCAGTTGTCTTGTCCCACTAGTTTGGGGATGACAGAGCATTAACAGCCACACATTATAAACCAGAGATATGTGTGATGCCAAGTGAACTAACTCCTCAAAACATGAGCTCCTCCCCATGGGGCAAATATTTTCCTGAAAGCCACCAGGCTAGTTTACTTCCTAGGCACAAACAGGACCCATTTCTCTGGAGAGAGATGTTAATACTTTCTCTTATGATGGGGCCAGCATCTATCAACTCCAGCAATTTTAGTTTTAAAAACCTTTACAAACCATCACTAGCTCTGCAGGATCAAGGATACTGTTCCTGAATTTTCAGGAAAAAATGCTGTGTGATCTGGCATTTCCAAACTCACACTCATTTGGACATATATTTGAAGTAGCTAAAGTAGTTTGAAATGGAGGAGGGGAAGGAAACTCCATCTTATTAATACAGTGCTAACTATGTTAAAAAAAGTGAGTACGCCATTGTTAATGCAACATTTACAAAAGTCTTTGCAGGTTTTATTCAAGCTGCATCCCGGTCCAGCTAGTGAAAATGCTGTAACCTCCCATCCAAATATGCCCCTCTAACCCTTACTAATTTCTACATTTTTCTCATTCCTCTGCTGTAATGTTAGTTTGCTTACTAAAGTGTGGGCACCTAACTTGAGGTCCAGCTGCTACTGTTTGTGAGCCAATCCATAGGACTTTGCATATTTTTGAAACACTGAGGCTGCTGTTTCCCTGTAGAAAGTAAAAGTGTTTCCCTGATAATGCACAACCAGCTGGCTGACCGGTTTTTGCCTATGTACAGTTAAGGTCTATTGTTCTTCATTTCACAGTTTTCTGAGAGATTCACCACTGATTAGTGTCCCAAAAGAAAACTTACCATCTCTTAATTGATTCACTCAGGATTCCCAGGAACCCTTAAATTCTTCATGCTCATCAGATCTTAAAAGAAAACAAGAGTAAAAAATATATTACGGTCTGACCTAAAGGGATTTATAAAAGGTACTCTATGCAAGATTTAAATAGATGTTTATAAAGCAAGATAAACTTTGAAAACAGTAACTTTGTATGTTACTACAGATAAGTATGGGTAAATATATAAGGAAAAGTAAATGTGATGAACTACAGTATGAAATACTGTAGTTTTTGTTTAAGCTGAGTTTTAATGTCTTAAAAAGACATTTATGTTGTGGTATGTTTCCTGGACTGAATATCTATGTTATATAAAGGCCACTGAAGTGCTCCCTTCCCCCTTCTGTTTATAGCCTTTTTAGTTTAGATCCATCATCATCCATCTGAACATGAAAAGCTACTTTTGATATTTTTCCCTCGGTGTTTTCTCTATCTGCAACAATCAATAAAAGTAATAAAAAAATACAGAAGAAGAAACCAATGCAATTTTATCAAGTACGAAATGGTGTTTTAACAAAACAGGGGGTTTTGCTGAAGTAATGTTTCAGTAAGGAAGGAAATACCATTGACTTTATTACAGCTGCCTAATGTTTTCCACGAACTGCAGAAAATAATTCATTGTATCTTAGTGACCTACAATAACAGCTGACTGCTTGCACTTGATGGAAATGTGATTTGTGCCTACTAAAAATTAACTGTTTAACTTCTCCATATTCTTCTCTCTGGTAGCACATTAGTTTCCTTTGCATTCTGCTTTAAACTGCTTCCTGAGATGTGAACTCCAGTAAATGCAAACACCAATTACTATGCAATGTTCTTCCAGAAAAGAAAAATACAGGCAGTCTGCATGTTTCTGTGAGCTATAAAACCCATGCCGGTCTCTAAAAGACTGCACTTAGATGAGTCCCCTTGATTTTAACAGTCGTTTTATCTCAAAATGTCAATAACATAATAAATATAGAGGAACATTTCTGACAGTTGCACATGTGCAGACACATGCATGCTCAGCAGAAAGTTCCAGGGTGACCACGTTAGACAAGATGCAAAACCAATAAAGGTTCAGGGCTGGACTGGATGAAGTGACAATGTAAAGGGAAAAGTAATAATTTGTCTAAGTAATGTGGAGAAAAATGAGTGGGAATGAGGCTGGAAGAATGGAAACAAAATCTTTGTCTATTGAGACTCGTTAGATTTACTTCCACCGTTGTTGCTGCCTCTGAGAAACAGGAGATGGATGCAAGCTGTCCTCCTGCAACTGACTCTGCTGGAAGTCCGACAGATTTCATATTCGGCATGTAATACCACCCCTTCATTACACAACTTACAGAATATGTTTTGTCCTTACTCACCAATAGCACCAAGATACTGTACACACATGTATGAAGGTAATACTGTACGTATACACACTATCTATCCACATAGTGTAAAACTGCATATGTAAGTACATCACATACACAATATCTATGAACATATACATCTACATGGCATGTATATACAACTGCTAATGGATAGCTGTGCTGTTTACTAGGGAAGGAGAATTTGGCCAGGGATCATAATCAAATTTTACTTTAGTAGAAGGTGACCTGGGATCCTTCATGTCCATTCAGAATAAACAAGAATGAACATTTCACCTCCAAATTTGACCAGTATTGTATGCCCCCATAATTTGTATGGAAAATAGATATGAAAAAGAGATACACCTACTTTGATTTCTACTGTGTATGGCATGTAAAGACTACTCTCTTCACACCTGAAAAGCAGCTGTGTATCTTTGAAGTGTGCTGCCTGTTTTTTCTAGTCTTACTAGTTCAAATTAGGATAACTATCATGAATCCAGAATTATTTCCACTGAAGTAATGCAACTACACAGAGGTAAAACTGGTGCAAGGAGACCCTGGAGTCTCCATTCTACCATTCCACACTAGTGTGATTTTGTTTTATTCTTTCAAATGTGTGAATGGAGGACCATTTCATATTATTACTGAAATGAAACAAGACTACAAGAAAGGAAATGTTAAGATGGCAGGCTGAGAGAGTTGGGGTTGTTCAGCCTGGAGGAGAGAAGGCTTCAGGGAGACCTTATATCGGCCTTCCAGTACTTAAAGGGGCCCTACAGGAAAGATGGGGAGGGACTCTTTATCAGGGATTGTAGCGATAGGACGAGGGGTAATGGTTTTAAACTGGAAAAGGGTAGATTGAGATAAGATATTAGGAAGAAATTCTTTACTCTGAGAGTGATGAGACACTGGAACAGGCTCCCTACAGAAGTTGTGGATGCTCCATTCCTGGAAGTGTTCAAAGCCAGGTTGGATGGGGCTTTGAGCAACCTGGTCTAGTGGGAGGTGTCCCTCCCCATGGCAGGGGGTTGGAACTAGGTGATCTTCAAGGTCCCTTCCAACTCTAATCATTCTATGATTCTATGATTATTGGCATTGGAGATCATCCCTTTTAAAATGGTTAAACCACTGCATTGTTAAGATTGCTGTATAAGTCTAGACCTCCATTTTATATGCTAGTCAGAAAACGTCATAGTGAACACTACAGTGGCTCTCATCAGCAAAGCAACTGTTTTCCAACTCATTCATGGCATGATGTCAGGGTACCACACACTGAAACATGAATATCCATTCCTGAGATGTTTATGTTTAAAATATTAAGTAGGCCTGCTTATGTGATGAGGTCTTTCAATATCAGAAGCCAGGAAAACATGCCTGTTATTTAATCCATCCCTTTCTCTGTAACATCTATAACAGCTCTATAACTTCTCCACTTCCATTTCCCACCTGCTGCTTAAAGTACTGGATCCATGTGTCAGTTGCCTCTATGCAAGTCAAGATGAAATTGGGCTTAAAGAATAGCTGAAATATCAAAGTGAGAAGGAAACTGTGGTTGTTGAACCACAACAAGCTTATATAATGAAAAGTTTGACTCTTCTGTCACTGGGAGGTCATTCAACAAAGCTCCCAGAGATTGTTCAGTGTTTTGTTCCTGTCAAAGGGAAATGATTGGGCAATCAATTGGCACAGGCTATGAGCAGACTTAATGCCCCCAGACTTAATGAGTACCTTTACAGTGAGTTCACTTTTACCTGGTGAAAATAAGCTTATATTCACATAGACCTACATTTTTTTCTTTTCAGGCATTTAAATGAATGAAGAGAAAACATGAAATGTAAACCTTGATCAACATGTTCAGAATGATGGCCATATACTTAAACATAGTGAAAATAAAATTCTACAGGAGGGGAACACTCATCATTGAGAGCTGTGTCATAACAAGCCTTTCAGATGAACGTGTCTCATAGCTAGCTTCCAGTGAAGGTGGATACGTCTGACAGATTTTGTCTTGCGTAACCTCACAGAAAACACCTATATGATGCAAACAAATGTTTGAACCATTTTATAAAAAATACTGCAAAGCTTTCTGTCTCAGTGGGTATTCCAATAACATGCTTCAGACATTCATTATGTAGAAAACATCACTCACTGATACTCCTATCTACACCATCATTTTCTACACCTCACCTTCTCTAATATCCCTTCTCCCTCAACTAAATTCCCTCAAAATTTTTAGTCTGCCTTTGTGTTGAAAACTTTCTCTGCCCTAGTAAGAATTAATGAGAGAGTAAAAATAAAGTTGTATTTGCCATACTGTTTTTGAGCTTGTGATCTTAACACTCAGGTTAAAGATGTAAAACTGTTTCTATGTGGCATTAAAATGTTTACAGTATTGTTCTAAATGTTTTTTTTAGAGTGACTTAATTTCTTGCTTGCTTTTCAATGAGTCTTAAAAATGGAGTGGATTTTTTAAGTTTATAGTAACACATAGGTCTTCCCAGCTGATTTATATCACATCAATATGCACAAGTAATTTGATTTTGTTGACTCACCTACACTGAATTGCATATCTCATCATGTTTCTACATTTTGTTATCTTCCCTTGAAGTTTTTCACTAGCTTCTTGCCATTTTACTACACCTTTCCACCTATGCTTGTACTGATTCATAAGACTCTCTATTTTTTTTTTCTCCAGGTTAAACATCAGGAGAGGAACTCTAACTTAGAATAAGAACTTAGAGAGTCCTAAACAAATATTATCATACTGCAGAATTTTGTATTTTAATGTTATTATTAAAAAAATGCCTTACCAAAAAAAGTGCACTGAGAAATCTGCACAAAGATTACTTAGAACACCAGCAGATAACGGTGCTCCCAGTGGCACCAGTGCCATCAGGAATAACAGCACTGAAGCAAATATAGTTACAAGACACAGCTGTATCAGTGCTAAGGCAGAAAAGAACCAGTTCCATCATCTTTGGTTATACGTTTGCACAATATTATTCAAAGAATATAGCATACATTCATACTTTGTTTTCCCTAAAGGACACCTTCCAGATGAGCATGTAGTAATATCTTGTACACTTTTTCATTCTTCTGTGCATGTACATTGTCGAAAAGTGTATGTACTGGATGTGTTGTCTTCTACTGTTTGAGAACTTATTTGTTCTTAAAAACAGTTCAGAAGATGAGATGGTTAACTAACCGTGCACTTTCTTAGGTTACAGCCATTCTTAAAGACAACCTGGAAAATCGAGAGATTACCCTTCAATGAATGTACCCTTGTGCGCACCAAAGCGTGAGCGTTTCAGTATCTGATACATCAATGTTTTCTTATTGTAGCTTCTTAACAGAAGCTGGGTATGTTTCTCTAGCAGAGTTAGATGCATGTAACTGCAGTTATGTCAATTACTGTATTGTGGGTGTATAGCAAAACACACCTCCAGTGTTCTGCTTGGCATGTCTTTCGTGAGCTGCCAGCTTTCCAGACAAATGTAAGAGTCTAGAGGGTACTGTAGCAGAGAAACCACAGCGGAATGCTACAACGAAAAAGTTAAGATCGGAAGCCTTACAAAATATAAAACATTCATAATTATACTACAAAAAGCTACTCAGTAAATAACATATGGTAATAAGATGTATTTTTGCATGCTGCACTAACTGATCTTCTGTGGAAAGACAGTCTTCTCTGATACTTGTTAAATATATCCAGACAATGAAACAGCTTGCTTGCCAGGTGGATTTGCCTTTTTTTTTTTTTTTTTAAAATCTTGTGGAATAGTAGAGATGAATCTATGCCTAGATCACCACACTAATTGCTGAAGAGAGTGATGCAAGTCCATATAAGTGAAATATCTGATTCTGAGCCAATATTGTACTTTTCAGGGGCCTTAGCTAAAAGAAACTTGAAATAGACACTGGACAGAGAAATGGGAATCTCTTGCAGGTTTGTCTCGAGAGAGAGTTCAGCGGACAGTGGCTTCCCTGACTGACATCAAGAAGTACCTTTCAGTGGTGTCTGTCAGGTTTACCAGACAGACATGGCTCTGCCATTTCAGACCCCTGTGAACCCCTGCAGTCGGTCCTCTACAATGAACAGGCAAGTGGGACATCTCTTTTTCACATGCTAAAAGGACTCAGTGTATGTATCTTGCTAGGAGCTGGTGCAGGTAAGCAGTTCCTGGAATGATGAGACAGCTCATCTATAAATTGTTTTTGCTTCAGTTCCACAGCTGCAAGAGCAGCAAGCGCTGGAGCCAGATGAGTCCAGAGAAGAGACTTTGCTAAAGTCTGGCCAGGAAGCCAAGCCACAGGCAGAGACACTGGTATATAAAATGCATTCCAGTGGTTGGCATCTGGGCCCTGCAGCTGCCAAGCACACCCAGTGTGTGGCCATGGGTGTTGGCTTCAATACTAGAACATTTTGAGGAGGAGGCCAACAACCAGTAACCAGAGAAGACAGCGCCAAGTTACTACAGAAATTACATTCATGTGCCAATTTGCTTGCTATTTCAAAAGACAAAATTTTATCTCATAAGTATTGTTTTGAACATACCCACATGACAGTTACCAGAAATATGCTGATATTTGCTAGTGGGGGGAAGGGTAAAATACTTATATAAGTGAAACGATGCTCCTTGGGGCACTGGTTAACAAAACAAAACCATACCCATTATACTATTCTTTAACTAATGCACAAGTTTCCTTAGAGACCACAGCTCTGTTGGGGGACACAAGTCTGGTGTATTTCTTTCCAAGAGACAGTGTGGGGAGAGTTATATAAAACAAAGATAGAGGTGAAATGAAAGATATGCAACAAGGCTGAGCAAGTTTCAGCTCCAAAGACAGGCTTTGTGCACTATTAATGTGTACACAGGTCAGAGCATCATGTGAAAACAGAAAGGTTGTATTAAACCTGTAGAACATAATAGAATTGAACACATGGCTTAGAGTATAGTATATCTAATTGGATGCATGCTACACAGTCACAAACTGTATCAGGTTGTATATCCAGCTCTCTTCACTGGAGATTACATCACAACAGATGATTACATTTAATAATGTGTTAAGAGTATATGGGGCAATGCATAAGCAAAACCTTTGCCTCCCTCCTGGGAGAGTTACCTGTAAATAATAAAAGCTCTTAGGTACTGAAAATACTGGAGCTGTGATAGCAAAAACTTCATACAGGCTAATTTACCAATCAGATCACATGTTAATTAGCCAAAGGGATTATTGTTTTAAACACAGCATTCATTCTCCTTTGAACAAGGCTTCAGCATGTTGCTCCTGCACGATTCTGCAGCCCCTGCCTCCCCAAGCCTAAATGCAATGCTGGAGCGCAGTGCTTCTCTGAAGGAGAGCTCTCTAAAAATGGGAGGGTAAGATCCCGACTCAATGCCTCTCGCAGACCTCCCACCAAATCTTCTCACTTCGCAGCATCTGCAAATTCAGTTAAGAATCTGACTGTCAATCAATGGTTTTCTCTGGCTCAGTAATCATTCACAATAATGATTTTGTTATTGAAACTTCAGCACCAGTTCTGTTGAAGATTTAGAGGCCAGAGTGGAATCCAGCTCTCTGGCCTTTAATTATCCTAGCTCTATAGTGCTAAAAAACCTAGGAAAAAATATCAAAAGCCACTGAATTAGGCACATATAACTTTACAAGCTCTTGGGACATATTAATTGAGAAAGACAACATGGCCAATTGAAATAAAAAATCCAAAGTTTCTATCATATATGGACTTGAATAAATAACAACAAAACAAGAAACCTCAAATTGTACCAGAAACCTGTCAACAATCTACTCTCATAATTTTCTTCTGAGATCTCGGCTTTTAAATGCCTATCTTATCTCGTTCAGACTACAATTAGTGGTGAACTCTTCAGCCGTTAAAATGGGAAGATGTAATAGTCATTCTAGTTAACAGGAATGTTTTCTTAACTCAGACTGCAAAGTGAGAAACAATTACCTTAAATCCTAGTTTAACTCAATAACTATTTTGCCTTTGAACATAGTTGTTGCATATTATGTGTTTGATTTTAATCCCTTTGTTATAACTGAGAATTCACTCACCAAATTACCATGTTCGTGTCAATATAAAAAAAATATTGTATGTGTATCACAGGAGAGTCTGTGAATTCAAATGGTAATGAGATCTTTTCTTTTCTGTTTCTGTGTTACTGGTCTAGATTGTGCTGTACTGGGGCTTCTTAACAGTGTGATGTCTGTGGAACAGATGGCTGAGCAGAATGAGTTACTGATGCAGATGCAAAGTTGACACAGAACCATCTCCAGGCAGTGATAATAAAGATGGATGGCTTTGGGAGGGAAAGTTCACACATCGGTGTGTCTTATCAGCACACTGTAGACCCTAAGTCCTTGACATTTCAGCTTATTCTCTAGAAAGATGATTTCTCTGTGCCATTACACTCATTTTGTTTCTTTTGATACTTGCCTTTTCATGACAACTGCAGGCTGAAGAAATTTAACCATAAAGATTAGTTCTATTTTCTTGTTCTGTAGAAACTCTACCTGCAAGACTTGTTACAAACAGCTTAACTAGACAGGACTTTAAAAAGCTGTTTTGTTTCTCCTTTTAACAAGACTCCCATTCCTGCTCAATCTTTGCCTTCTACTTGGCCTTCTGGGAGAGCATGTCCATATACCAACATGTAACTCCTAAATGATCCCTGTGGCCACACTGATCATCATTATCTTGAAATCTCCTATACACTGATGCCAACAGGAGTTTTACCAAGGATCTCAGCTGTTGTTTCCTACGTTCTTCTGCTCTGCAGTCCACTGCTCAATCTCTCATGAAGTGGTAACTCATGCAACATTGCATTCATAGTATTGAGCATGTCTGAGCTATTTTTTGTAACTCTTCCTATGTTTGATTTCATTGGAGCACACACATCCCATCATATGTGTAAACTGGATCCATCTTGACTGCTTGAACTAAGAGTCAGTTTGTGCTCTTTTCTCATTTCCCTGAGTTACAAGACTTAAGTACAGGAACTATCGTTGAAGAAGGTGGGAAGCTAGCATAAAGACAGGTCTTCTTCCTTCTCTTCTTTCTCACTCCTTCTCATTATTATCATTATTAATTCATAACTGTTGCTGTACTCTTTACTATTGCAACTTTCTCCTTCAGTCTCCCATCTGCTGCGCAGCCAGACCTCTCCCAACGCAGCCATAGCTGGTGCCACAGCTTGTCTCAGCAAGAAGTGGTGGAGCCCTAAACTTCTCTCAGGGAACACAGCTGCTGAGTAGGAAAGAGCATGTTTTTCATTCTGAGCTTTTAAGCAACAGCCAGGAACAAGCAAGTGCCTACGAAGAGGAAGTCAGAAGTTGTCTTGTGACAAGTTACATAAACTGAACGTTTGTGGTTCCAATAGGCAAAAACCAGAAAAAGCTTTCTGCAGCAGAGTCCTCAAATTAAAGCAATACGGATTTGTCACGGCCAATACTCCCCTCACTGGAGGGCGGGTGGTGCTTCTAGCTGGGATCAACCCGAAGTGAGAAGCTCCCTGTGGTGCTGGCTCTCCTCAGCCAGGGCAAGGGTAAGTCCCTGCAGCCGAGACCTGCCACCCTCCTCCCATCTTTTTCACTCAGGATGCATTAACTCTTGCCACACTACTGCCTGGATCGGGCCCTGTGTGGAGCAGCCCAGCTGGGGGGTTTTGCGGTTACACAAAGTCCAGGTCGCTCATTGCAGCCCCATCGGTCCCTGGTCCTTCTGTGCGGCATCTACCAAAGCGGTGGCAGCAATGGAGAGGGCCTGCTGCTGCCCTGGCACAGGTGACACCCTCAGACAGGTCCATGCTCAGTCCCCTCATGACACCGCTGGCGGTTACCCTGGCATGGGTTCGCCACGCAGGAGCGAGGCGGTTGGGAAGGGGAAGGCCCTGTCCCACTCGGGATGGATTCTGCTCGTGGGTGCTCTTGTGCAGCTTCTGGAGCCATTTCCCCACAGCTGTGGGACCTCCCCAGAGGTGGCCCCCCGCCACACAGGGATGGCGTTTTCCTCATCCCTCCCACGCTGGACGACCGGTCTCTTGCTACCGCGAGCAAAGCGCGTCTCTTCTCCCCACCCCGCTGGCGTCAGTGGAGGCAGAGCGGCGCCTCTGGCGGTTCGACGGGACACGCGTGACCGCGGCGGCGGAGCGCGGCCCACGCAGAGCCCCCGCGGGCCGCGGCGGGGGGCGCGGGAGGGCGCAGCCCCACGCGCGCGGAGCAACAGCGCCGCCTGCTGGCCGCCGCCCGCGCCGCCGCCGCGAGCCTGAGGCGCGGGTGGGTCGTAGCTCCCCCGCGGCTGCCGCCCTCCTGCCATTTTGTGTCCGGTGCTGGCGCAGGCCGGTTTGTTTAACCATTCTGTCTTCTGTGGCTAAGAATTAAATAAGCGTGGCCTTTTTTTTTTTGTTTGTTTTTGGTGGAAACACGGGTCGTTGCACGTACCAAAAGCCCCCAGGTTCATCTCTGGTCCAGCACCCGCACGGGTGAAGTGTGTGGCGGTTGCTGGTGGGGAATGGCCTCTTCCTCAGGGCCTTCCTCTCACAGCCTTCCCTGGGCTGGGGGCTGCGCCTGGCCTGCCCAGCACTGGGCTCTCCTCAGGGTTTCACGATGGCTGCGTTTTTATGTGAATCATCTTGGTTGCTCCTGCCATGCAAGACTGCATCGGCCCTGTAGATAAGCCCAGCTCTCGCTTGTGATAAAATTCCTCCTGCCTTATTTTCCCATTCCACAGATTCTTGAGTTTATTTCAGCCCTGAGTTTTTTAAGTCTTGTACGCATTTACGTGAGGAAAAACCTCCAACAACCCAAAAATAAACAGAAGCGTACTTGTTCTGTAGAAAGCCTTGGGTCACATCATTTTGGTTTGAAGTAAAAGTGTGAAGCGTGAGTCATAGAGGTACTGCGCCTTCCACCAGACAGGTGGGAGGAGGACTAGGCAGCAGGAGTGGGTTAAATTTTAACGCACAAATATTAAGTTATTCTTACATCTTTCCTATGAGTACTGCATTAATATGTTGTATTTTACAGATAGGAATATTGGCACAAAATTGCTTACCTTATGTCACGTGGAAAATAAATGACAGACTTGAGATTTCAGTTTGGGTGTCATGAGATAACACGTGCGGTACCTGTGGCTGCCCACCTCAAATTGATGAAAAGAGGGGTTTTTCTTATTGAGCAGATATTCGTTATAAAGAAATATCAATAAAAAGAGTGCTGAATCATATTTTTTACTCATATCATAGACTTTTACAGAGATATGCTCAAATCTCAAAGTGAATAGCTGAAGTTAAAGAGGTGCTGATGACAAGACTGTCACAGTCTATAATCACAATGGCCTCTAAAGAGGAAAGACGTGCTCTTGCCACATACTTTGACGCTGAATTACTTATAGATTGTGTATGGTGAGAAGAGGAAAATTTTTCATTTTGATAAACACATTCTTTGCATAGGTAAAGGAGGGGAGTGTGGCAATAAAGCTACCTGATCTTTGCCTTTGAATATCTAGGGGTAGGACTGTGGCATCAGCAGGAGTTGGCAGACGGCAGAGAAGACAGAAACACCAAAATAATTTTCATCTCTGCCTCTAAGAGGTGGCTGGAATCTTCTCCAATGTTGAGCATCCAGGAGATGTCCTCTGTGGATGCTTTCCCCAGGAATACATTTAGGACGGTATGATGCTAAAGTTTTCTCTTTGCTCTGGGTCCAGGATTTGAGGATCTAGGAAGCTCTGTAACCAGCTGAGCATATTTATTACTCTTAGGGGACCTCCATGGCTGCTACCTGGCACAAGTGATTTGACACACTTGGTTTGCCAGCTCTCATTGTCCTCCATACTGGGTCAGCTGCGAGTGGCATCCAGGCAGGAGGTTTGCAGAGATCCAAGATTTCTGACGAATGAGTAGGAAGAAAGCATCTGGTCATTTCACAGTCAGAGATGCCCCAGAAGAAAGGCCAAGAAGAGGAGAATAAGGGACAGCAGGTGAAGGTAGTCCTTGCTGAGCAGCTGGTTCCCAGACCAAGCTACCTCCTCCATGGCATAATCCCTCGAATGAGCATGATTCCTCTGTACCTGTGCAATAGTGCAGGAGCAATGTCACTTCTCATGTGCGTGTATGTGGGGTATGACCACTCCATTTTGTTGCATCTTTAGTCATGGATACATTAATGTGGGGCTGGTCTCATGTTGGTAAGTTCCTTTGGAAGCAATTTGGATGCAACATTATATAAATACAGCTAAACTACTCTCCATGGCTCAGTAGCTTTTCACCATGATCCCCAACACTATCAGTTCTAGATTAAACAAGAGAAAAGTTAATTCAGACCTGCCAGTATGGTGAGAAAAATTACAAAGATAATCTAGAACTCCAAATTAAATTCTAACTAGGAAGAACAGCTGCGGCGTGGGTACCACAGTATGTATACTCTATATGCATATGATATATGTATATATACAAATATACACACTGCAAATTATATTGGATATCCTGCAAAGAAAGTTCAGTGTAAACATTTCAGAAAAACTGTGCACTTTATACCCAATTGATTTGTTTGAGCAGTCTTATATTCGTTTCAGAGGAAAGGCTATGTGCTTCTAATGTTTACAATATGGAGAAAGGATAGCTCGACCTGTGTTAGAAATGGACTTGCCCTTTTCACTTGGCCATAGAACAGGGATGTGAATAGTTATCTGAGGAGTGTAAAGCTCTTTTTAAAGCTACCTTTGCTGCCTGAGCCTTCACTTCTTTTTAGACAGAGGCACAAGAGAAAAGTCCAGACAAAAAAAACCCAACCCGTGCAGTGAGAAAAGGAAGGAGACACAATATGGCTTGATTTCCAGAAAGAAAGTATACTCTGGAGTAATGGTAGAAGATGCTTCATATTGGAAATAATTATTTTTGGCTATCTGGATTAAACTTAGGACTTAGGTATTTAAATATTTGACATATCATGTCTATTAAATAACAATATATTTAAGTAGTTCATGCAAATGAAATGAGACTAATGAAAGATTTTTAAAAATATTTTGAATGTGAGACTTGTATGTGTGGAAATAAGTGTTAAGTATTCTATAGATAGGTAAAACAGTAAATTAAAGAACTGTGGTTGTATTATGGTTTTCCTCAGCTCTTAGTTTACTTTCTGATGCTGTAAAGGTTTTACATGTAAGGATCTCAGGAATTCACTTGAATCTTTATTGGGAAATAGTTGGAAAATTTGATACATAAAGAAGTTGCTTTGTGTTCTTGGATGCTCATTTCCCACTTGTGTTCTGTAGCCTTGGCACAGCAGAGAAATAAAGAAATTGGGTGGGAAAGTACAAGGGGAAAGAGTTAATACAGTAATAGGAAATGTACAGTTGGCACTCTCTTAGGAGAGGAGGCAGTTTTACTCTTAGGAGTGTGCAGACAGTAAGTGGAATCTCCATTCATATGGGCAGAGAGAAGCACGCATTTTTGCATAAATTGACTTTTTAATCTGAAACTATCACAGATACTGGCAAAAGAAAACAAAGTAGTTTCAATCCAAAAAGCAGAGTAAAAAACATGTTTTTTTTAAAATGTCATGATTGAAGATGGAAATGTTATGATTTTGGGGGTCTGGTTTGTAAATTTTTTTGTTCCCTTTGAGGTTTGAGCTACTAAAATACCTGACAGGTGGGAAAGGTAATTTTTAACAAAAAGGTGCTTGTCATGATAAACCGTATTGCAGGAAAAGTCTAAGCTATAATTAAACAAACAAGTGGTGCAGAATTTAGCTAATTCTACAGTTTGTAGCTGATTGCTCTGTGCTCCCGCAACCCATCTCTCCACATCAGTTTAGCTCCTAAGGGATATATGAGGAAGCAGAACTTTTTTTTTATGCCTCCTTAAGGTCAGATGCAAGCCGAGCATCTTTGCAATGGGGAGTTTTGGGGTATGCAGGTCTTTGCTCTCGTGCCTTCAAAGCCACAGAAAATTTATGGGAGACTGGGTAGCTGCATGAAGCATTTAAAGAAGGGCAGTCCTATGCACGGGAGTTTGATCTAGCAGGCATTTCTTATCTAACAGTCATGGAAAAGTAAGTGGAAATTTTACTTTCTGTCACCAGTTATGAAGCCCCCTGCATGTTCTGTACTTCTAGCTGTGATTTTAGTCAAAGAAGGATCCTCGGTACTCTTAACTTCCACCCCCTAAGCTGATTTTTGCAGGCCTTGTGCTCCTCCGGGAGAGGATTCCTCAGCTCTTGTACCTCCACAGAAGTTCATAGTCCACAAATGCTACCTGGGTGCAGTGGGGACCCCAGATGCTCCATCAGCACGTTGGAGGGAGCTGCTGAGATAACATCGCAATGGTTTGTGAAATTCAAACAGCTTCCTGGGCCTCCCTGCCTCTCCTCCTTCCTGCAGACCTGGCTTTGGCTCCGGTACAACCAGGTTGTATCAGGTTGTCTCCTCCAGGTTTCTAGACGCAGCGCTGGCAGTGCAGGGCTGAGCTCTTAGCTTTGACTTGGCCCATCACATCCCGGACCTGCAATTTCTGGGGCTGTCATCTGTGTATAGACTCTGCTGTTAAAACCTAACCTTTCACATGCCCATATATGAATGGCAGTCTTTGCACGCCTTGGAACTTGATAAAATTAGGCTTGTGCAGACAAATGTCCCCTCGCATCTACTCTTTTCTTTCTACCAGAGTAAGCCCTTTTTTAAACACCACTCCAAAGAATTCCTGAGCATGCTGGAAAAAGCTGGTAGAGTTGTTTAACATAGGCAATACAACATATTTTTTTCTTGACCTCACACTTGGAAGCTACTGAGCCCTTTGGCTTTAATTAACACAAAATATGTCTGAGGCAGATATTTGGCATGGGAGAGCTTAGTTTTCAAAATACGAAGATTAACAAAGTTACGAGCCATGAAAAAAATGGTCTTACAAAGTAATGAAAAATAGGAAATACTTGTAAAAGGCAATTCTGTCAGCCTTTGTGTGTGATGTGTATCATCAAATACAGTTCCACACTGCAATTAAGGATGTTATCAAATATCTGTATTTATTTATGAGCTACTGCTGATAAAAATACAATTTTATAATATAATGATACATAGAAACAATAAAATCTTTATTTCTGTAAACTCACACAGGCAAGTAGTGCAGTGTCTAGCATGTAATACACTGTGCCAGATCCCAAGGGTTATTAATAAATGTACACACGTTGTGGGCAAAACAGTCTCAACTTGGGGAGTTTCACTTAATTTATTGCCAATTAACATAAACATTTAATTACTGATTGGGGTATTGAGAAACCAAGAAGACAAACGACGAAGTAAAACCTTAGGGAAATGCCTTTCTTCCCCTTTCAACTTCAGTCCAACACCTCTCCTTCCCCGTTCCTAGCTGCAACTCCCCTTGTTTTCACCTCTGCTCAGTCCTTCCCAGTCCCCCTGCCAAGATGACGGGCCTGCAGCGGAGGAGGTCGGTCTCAGCGTGCAGTGGTTTATTTTTGCCGCTCCTTGCTCCTGATTCTTCTCTTCTGCTTCTCCAGTGCTCCTTCCTTCTTGTTTCCTCTGCCCTGGGGTGGATTGCCCATGGGCTGCAGTCCCTCAGGGGTATCCCAGCCCTGATGTGGGTCGCCCCTTTCCAGAAGTGTGTCTCCAACCATCCCCCAACAATGTCCCCTTCCACATGTCTACAACAGCGTCTCCTCCACCATTTCTCCTGCCCATCATAGCTGCTGCTCTTTCTTAAACTTGTCTGATCACCATGGGCTCCCCTGAATGGTGGAGATTTGGTGGGCAATGGGGTGCTCACACTGGCTGTGACCAGCCCACGGTGGTTCATGGCCTCCTGCCACAGGGCACCCCGCAGCCCCCCACCACCTCACCCTGCCGAGTGTGCCCAATGCACCACCCGCAGCACCCCATACAGATCAGCTGTGTCTGAGCATATAAAAATACTTGCAGTTCTTAGGCAATGTGACTGACTGAGATGAAGACTGAAGTCTTCAATTGCCATGAAGACATGGCAAATTATTTGCTGTAAATCTTTGTTTAGAAGGGTAAATACTTTAGTCATTTATAAATTGTACAGTGATATCCTGAGGACTAACTAGAACAAATAATGAATTATTGTGAAAATTGATTTGATAGCACCCTATCTGAAATAAAAGTATATGGTTAGAAACAAAGTGGATATAGGTTAAAATGAAGTATGCATTCTTGCCAAGAGTACTATATTTTGGTTAGAGTTAAAAAGCAGTCTAGATTATATAAAAAACCTTCTTATCTGTATTTACAACTAAAAGAAGAGCTGCACTACAGTAGAATGCTTTATTCTTTTTTCTTTATGTCAATTTGTTTTTACTAATCTGTTGAGATGTCACTTATTCTTGCCTGCCTCCTTGCCAGACACTAAGAGCAAAAAGGACTGTGGGGTGATGAAAGAGCCACTCTGCAGACCTCTTTCAGGCAGTTAATTGCATTGAACTCCTCTGGTTTTCATGAATTATATGCACATAGTGCAAAGTGCAGTGCTTTGCACCCCCCAGACAGTAGTAATTTCTTGTTTCTGATGCTTCACACCATATCTTTTCCTTTTTTGGAACATTAATTGTGTCTAACATAGCAGGCAGTTTTATACACGAGGAAGGCAATGCAATCAATGACCACTTTAAGTATTTAAATTGCCCATTTTTGCGAGGATCGATGTTGGTAAGAAATTTATCACTGGAAGGAACTAATGGAACTCGTGACCAAACTGGATCAATTTTATATAAAGCAGAAGCAGACCCCACCAAAAAATAATAAAATCTATTTAATGTGGACATCAAATGCCAACTGATGTGTGCTTTTACAGTAGAGCAGAAAGTAGTGGTATCTTTAATAATCACATAGGTATTGACCTGAGAAGGTAAAAGACCAGTGCTTCTGTCCTCCCACAAGATGTACAGCTTGGCTATTAATACAGGCCCATATACTAATGCATTACATTATTCAAGCATGTGCAATAACAACTGAGAAAAAAATGCTGCTTTGCAACTGAATGGTCTTTTCCATTACCCTTGTGCCAAGATGATACCAGATACAATGGAGCATGAAGAAATGTTACATGATATGTCTTTTCTAATGTACAGTTCTTGTTCTTACATTGCTTGTACAAAAGTATGAAAATCGTGGTGAGACATCCTTCATTACAAGTAATGGCAAAATAGCTAGCGAGGTAGGTGGGTTCTTAAAAGTGACGGTATTTAAAGATAACATTTTCAAAACACTCTTTTTTAGAATCCGCTTTTTTTTTTTTCTAATCATTTCTCATGTTGTTAGCAACTACAGAACTTTGAGTAGCTAGTGACCAGTCTACAGGACTAACTGCACCAACATTTCAGTTTGACTGACTGTCCAAACAGCAGTTATGACAGCAAAGACACAATTCTGCATAGGACTGAAAAACCAACGTGGTGAAGAAGGAAATACAATGGACAGCCTGAGGATGTCATTTGCAATTGTTGACTCAAAAAAACCCACCAAACAAGCCAAAACCCAGTTAAAGGATAATTTTGCCTGAAAAAGCCTTGTAGCAATACCTATTGTTTTAATGACAGACTTTGTGTGTTGTATGCCAGGAGACCAGCAATGGAAAACCCAAGGTAAAAAGACACTCTTTGTATGTTTGGGCCATTTTTCAATAGGCATGAGGGAACAGGCTTCACTGGTATCCGAATGGTTTCATTGCGGCCATAGTCTATGTAGATAACCTTACCCTCAGCTCTTCCATCCAAAGGAAGCAAAAGATCTTGAACAGCCTGTTCCTTCCAGATATTTCCACTCTGCCAGAGGGAATTCAGCTCCTGTTCTGAAAGTGAACTAAAAAGCTGATCTATTTTTCCTTTGTGAACAAATCTGTTCAGGCCACTGCCTTTTGCCAGATAGAAAAGAGCCAGAGGGTGCCTGGAACGATGCAGGGTTCCATAGAGCTCTTTGAAAGACTCACTTAAGCGTCTAATAAGGGTTTCCATTTTCCTGGAATCTTCATCTAGTTGTTTTATATTTTGGGGCCAGAACAACAAGGAGGCTAGGAAGAAAGGCTCTACACACTGTGAAGTTGGTTCCACTTCCTGTAGAATGCTTAGAAGCAGATTTCTCAGCACCTCAGAGCGATATAACTTAGCAGATTTAGGTTTAATGCAGTTCAGAACAACATTTGCCAAAATCAAATTCTGTTTGTCTTTCAGAGTTGCTTGTGCATTCTCCTCACACAAAAATGCATATGCTTCTACTATGTCTTCTATTTCTCTGTCAGCATTTTGGGGATTTCTGTGGAGGTATTCCAAAATGCCAGAAAATGAGCCTGCTTTGGAAGCCTCCACAGTGTTCCTGTATGCTTCTATGTACTGGGACATGGTCCGCTTTGAGACCTGTTCATGTTTCAGTTTCTCAAAATGTAAATCAGAAAATATTTCTGTGTATTTGGTAAAACGGTCTTGAACCTTCTCATACAATTTTGCTTCTACAATTTCTTTTTCATTGGTGTGTGGTTTGAAAAACACAAAGTAGTCTTCAAAAAAGTCAAATGCCCTTTTCAACCGTGATTGCAAACTACATAAAAAGCTGGAATGACGTTTAAGAACCTTGAGCATTTCCCTCTCTGTATTAGGGTTATCTACATTCCAACCACCATTTCCTGATAGATACTTTGTCATATTTTTTCTACACTGTAAGTCTTTTTTGCTGAAAAAAGGAACATGCCACAGGACATCAATAACATAAAGACCAGTTTCTATCTCTCCCTGATAACCAGCAGTATTGTACACCTGAAACTTTCTTTTAAGCTTTTGATGGTGCAGATGATGTTCATTGTCTGCATTTTCAGCTTGCTGCTGAGATTCTCTGAAAGCGTGTGAAGCATTCTCAGCAAGCTCTAGCAAGTATTCCAGTTCCTCAGCTGTCAGGACTGCACTCTTTGCTTTGCACTCTACATGGTGTCTTAGCTTACTTTTAAAGACTTGACCTAGTGTGTCGGTTATGTATGAATTGTGTGGTGCTCTTTGTTTGGCTTCTTTGGCCCAGTATAATGCAGAGTCAAAATTCCTTTCTTTAATGTAGAAGTATCTTGCTAAGGCCTGACAGATGTAACCATTTTGCTCAAATCTAGCGGATGCTTTTTTTAACACAGACTCCACGCTACCACGCTTCTCTTCCCTATGAATGGCTTCAATTAAGGGGGAAAACAAAGTGTCTGACTCATCGCCATGTTCCTTGCGCTGTCTAGTAATCAACAGGGTTTGTATATCACGGATAAGTTTGTCTTGCTTTAGCCAAGTCCTATAAAATAAATCTTCTTTCAATAACTGCAATGTAATTTCACTTTGAGGCAAGTCATAGGTTAATTTCAATTCTGTTAGGCAGTGAGATGCTATCAATGGGTGAATGATACGAAGACCTTTGTATCTCGTGTATTCATGCACCTGATCATATATTAGAATATTGGAACAAATTCCCATCTTTTCTATCAATTTGTCTTTACTGCAGCCAATCTCTTGAGAATTAATTCCTAAGAATTCTTCACATAGTGATATCGAAACTACAGCTGTTCTTACATATGAGTTCAACAGTGTTAGATAGCAAACAAGTTTCACTGGTTTAGAGGCAGTATTCAAGTTACGCAAGGTATTTTTTACCACTTTTTCTATGTACTGTGGGTCGAAGTTTTTCTTCATAATCATAAATGAATAGAAATTGTCAGGATTTGGATACATCTTTTGAATATATTTTAGTTTCTGATCAAAGGCCCTTTGCTCTTTTTCAGAAAGCATATGTTTTAAAGAAGTACTGTTCAAGAAATTGATTGTTGAACTTTCATCAGGATTCTGAGATCTCATACAGTTTAGAATGATCACTAAAGGAGTTACATACCGAATGCATTTTTCTGTTATAGCCGCCTGAATTTCTTTCTGCAGAAAATAGACATTTTCTTGCTCTTCAAAATCATCCACAAGAAGTAACACTGGTAAATAGCCTGTGTCGTTGTTTGCTCCACAGGTGAGTAAAGTTGTCAGCTGTGTTCCGAAATCACTTGTTTTGTTTTTCAGAACAGCGCATCTGAATCGCTTCCGGAGATCCCAAAGGATATGCATAGCTAATGTTGTGCCACCACAGCCTGGGTGGTGGTAAAGGTTGATAATTTTTACAGGTGATTGATTAGGACTGTCAGCTGTAGACACAATTAGGCGTTCAAGCTTTTCATAACTGTCCCTTCTGACAAAATCTGAAGTATACTTTTCAGAAGAAAAATAGAAATTCCACCATGATACTTTACCACCTCGATAAAAAACTTCTTCCCGCTCTTTCAGGAAATTTTGGAATTTGTCTTCATCCTTCTCTATGCCTGTGTCTTTGCATTCGTTTTCACAAAGTATTTCCAATGCTGCCATGGAGTCTTCTTCCTTCTTTAGAAGAACGGTAGAATGACCAACAGAGGGCAGAAGTCTTACAGAAGACTGTGTCACTGATTTTAATTTCATGATGGTACCATTTACCATTTGCAGGGATAAATTAGAAACACATTTGTTTGAAAGTTCTTCCTCACTAATGCCTCTAGCATGCAGAAGATCTTTCCATCGCTGGTACGTACCTGCACCAATGCAAATGCAGACCATGTATTCTAGTCCCTTTAATTCTTGGTAAAATGTCATAAAAGTCTCAGTAAGGGGATCCACTGAATCTTCCACTGTGGAAAGCAAAAGAAACACTACTAAAAACTTTCCACTCTGCTTTACATCGTTGTGTGAAAGAAATGAAATCATTTTTCTGACACCAGCAGCTCTGTCTCGTTGCCATGAAGTGGGATCTAATGGTAGTTTGTTATTGCCTTTGAAGTCATATCCACCATTGCATAAAATCCAGTTGGTCTCCTGATGCAGTTTCAGCTTTGCAGCTTGTTCAGAAATTGGACCCCCCGTGTTTTCATAATAATCTGGGAAGTAAAGTTTGGCATTTTGATTTTTTTTGTAAGTATTGAACACACCATTCTTTTCTGATTCAAAGTCAAAGTCAAGCACAGCAAACCATTTGATTTCCTGTAAAAAGTCTAAGTACAAAGCTTGACTTGGGTGGCACTTGTTTGTTACCAAAATGTAGTAGTCATAATAAGAGCTGTCTAGTGAGTCCCTGTTACCTGTGAGCAGACTAACTAGCTTTAGTCCTTCATTCTTTGACTCCTTTTGCTTTAAGTTGTATTCTTCCTCTGCTCTTTTACGAGAAACTGCTAAAGATGTCAAGGTACCTTTAAAAGTTTCAAATTCTTTCGTATTTTGAATATTTTTGGAACTAGCTCCATCCCGGATGAAGACAGCTTTTTTCCAACTCTTAGTCTTATACTCGTATGTGTTGGTAGAGAAATATTTTGCTTCACAGATGTGGTGTTTGGGAACCACATCTATTTCAATGACAAACTTATGTGACGGAGTTCCATTTTGTAATAATACTTCCACAAATCTAGGTTCTCTAATGCAATCTTTTGCAATGCTGATGTATTGCCCATGAAAGTGCTTTGCGATGTTTTTATTCAAATGGTCAATGTATGCTGCTTTATTGGTAACTTCTATTCCTTCAATTTCCCCATGTGGATTGTCACGTACTCCAAAATGAATAGTGCCATTTGTGCGGGAGTTCATGCAGGCTGCAGCAAATCTAAAGGCTTCATTGCTAAATTTCATCATGACATCCTCATCTGCTGCCTTCTCTGTGTTGGTAAGCAATTTGAATTCATGTGCTGGATCAATGAGATTGAGTGGCCCTGTTTCAGGGACATTAAGAATATTGTACTGTATGTATCGAGTACCATCACTGAAATTATCAAAAGGATATGGCATACACATCTTCCCAGTTGGGTGCTGGCTGCTTGACAGTGCCTTCTCTGGTACGTTCTCTGTGTCAGCTGACTTCGTTGCTTTTTCATCTTCTATGGGCTCCATCTTAGAATCCTGCAGTGTACTGGAAGTAAGTGACCCATATGTCTTCTGGAACTCTTTCTTTGCAGTTTCTCCATCTTCTCCTTCTCTGTCAAAACTTCTTTCAGTACCTTCTTGATCCAAAGCCTGGTTTGAACCTTTAGCTAGAATGTCATTCTCCTTCAGGAAATATGTTATTTGAAGAGTAGGCCCAAGAGGTATGCCCATTTGCTCAAAATCTGCTTTAGTCATCAGTTTCAAAGTAAAACCAGTCACATCTTGGTTAAACAGGATTTCTGCGTATTTCTGGTCAATCTTAACAACTTCAGTTGCCCATTGTTTGACTTCCTCTTTTGTCAACTGTTCAATATGTTGATAGGAATGTGATTTCTCATTTTTTTCAGTGTTTGCATTTTCCATTCTCTAAGGAAAAAACCCACAAAATTACTAAACAAGTCATTTATAATAGCCTATTAACTGAATAACATGTATTTCCTTGCTATTATCAACCATTAATATCTTCGTTAGTGTAATCTGCCACATGAAATACAATAGTTCAATTAGGGGACATCATGGGAATGTGATGTAAGATCATATATAAGGCATTAGCTACTTACAAGAAACAGATTTGTTACAGAATGATTTTATTTGAATCCTGTTTTTAAACCACTTCTATAGCTGACACTACACAAAAATTGTGACTGATACCTATTTGTAGTCATTTGGACACCTATTTTGTGGTTGTATGGGCCATCCAGTAATAAAAATAAAAAAAAAAAATCATAAAATCATAGAATATCCTGAGTTGGAGGGGACCCACGAGGATCATTGATTTCAACTCCTGACTCCACACTGCGCAACCTAGAAGTTAAACCATATATCTACGAGCATTGTCCAAACATGTCTTGAACACCAACAGGTTTGGGGCCATGACCACTTCCCTGTGGAGCTCGTTCCAGTGCTTGACCACCCTCTCAGTGAAGAATTTTTTCCTAATATCTAATCTGAACTTCCCCTGATGCAGCTTTAAGCTGTTCCCTTGTGTCCTATCACTGGACATCAGACAGAAGAGATCAGGACCTCCCCCTCTACTCCTCCTCATGAGGAATTTGTAGACAGCAATGAGGTCACCTCGCAGCCTCCTCTTTTCTAAGGCAAACAAACCTAGTATCCTCAGCCGCTCCTCGTAAGTTGTGCCCTCTAGTGCTTTCACCATCTTTGTTTCCTTCCTTTGGACACATTCTAATATTTATATATATATTATAAATATATGTATTTATATTTATATAATATATTGTGGAGCCCAAAACTGCATGCAGTACTCAAGGCGAGGCCACACCAATGTTAAGTATAGTGCGACAATCACTTTTTTTTGACCAGTTCACTGTACGGTGCCTAATGCACCCCAGGATACGGTTGGCCCTTTCGGCCACCAGGGCACATTGTTGATTCTTATTGTGCTTACCATCAACCAAAACCCCCAGACCCCATTCTGCAGGGCTGTACTCTAGCCTCTTGTCCTCCAATCTATATGTAGAACCAGGATTACACTGTCCCAGGTGCAGAATCTGGCATTTGTCCTCAGTAAATGTCATACTGTTGGTGACTCCCAGCACTCTAATCTACCAACATCTTTCTGTAAGGCTTCTCTATCAATGACTCCTATTAATTTAGTATCATTGGCAAACTTGCTTAGTGTGCACTCAAACTGCTGTGTGCAGGTCATTGATAAAAACACTGAAGAGAACTGGCCCTAAAATTGAGCCCTGGAGAACACCACTAGTGACTGGCCACCAGCCAGATGTTACTCCATTTACTACAATGCTTTGAGTCCAACCCTTCAGCCAATTGTTCACCCATCACGTTGTGTACATGTCACAAATGGCTCTCATGAAGTTCCCAGTTTGGTGAAGAGAAAAAATGAACCATGCACAGAAATGCAACCTTTTTTTTTACCCTTAGGCATGGTTAGGTGCGGAATTTGCTTAAATAACACTGGAAAGAGACATCAGGGTGGAAAGATACTGCTGTGATTACTTAGCTGTTGCTATTGCAAATGGAAGGAAAATCTTTTCCATATTACCTTTTCAGTACCTTTTACGTTCACTAAGGTTTCTCAAATTAAACAAAGTAGTTCAGCAGCATTTGTGGATATAAGTGACAGGAAAAAGAACATCTTATAATCCACTTGGTCTTAGTAAATGTGGACTTTTTTGCAAAAACTTTAAAGAAATAAAATAAAATAAAATAAAATAATTTCCCTTAATAGTGTCTAATTTTACTTTACCCTGTCAGTTCCCTTGGGATAGTTATACTCCATCATCTCAAATTCGTACTTTATGAAATTGCACCCAGCTACAGTTGTTGCATTAGTGGTAATGGTCTCCTCCATGCACCTTTTCTTATTCATAGCTGAATGTTCCTGAGACAAAATGACTTCTTAGATTTTTTCAGTGAAATTTTGTTTTCTGAAAGAACACTTGGTTAACTAAGCCACCCTGGTGACATGCTTTCCTCAATCTATTATTTGATTTCCTAAACTGTAAACTTTAACAAGAAGCAATAGTAAAGATTTCTTATAGCTACTGCAGGAAAACAGCTGTCCTACCTTTGGCCAAGCTGCCTCCTGATTTAACTAATGAACTGTGAGAGCAGAGAAAAAAGTGGATCTGTGGGCTACGGAAGCCTGCAGTTGAATTTTATTTTAACAGACCCTCCCTTTTGCTTACAGAAAAAAAGAAAAACTAGTTTCTAGTTCTTTAAAATGCCACTATGGTAAGCACATATTGTCAAAAATTGAGGGTGCAGGGGGAAAGAAGCTCGGTGTTTTCATTCCGTGACTGAAGTAGTTATCGTATTCACCAGTAACTCCACCCAGGGTGTCTAAAAGCTGAGAAAAGAAACTGAAACTAAAGCACTTCCACTCAGAGACAGTGTTCAACCCAGCAACATAAAAGTATTATTTTAATTCCTACCAAACTTCTACTTTCCAACAGAGGTACAATTTACTTCTAACATAAAAGCAAACTTTTTTATGTCCTTAAAACAGTTACTTCATGTTTCAGTGTTTGCAACCCCCCCTAATGAGATAAAGCTTCAGAACAGGATACTTTCATTTCCTAGACTTCACGTAGTGTTTCTAGGTTTCATGTTACTGACTAGTTAATGATTCCAGCCAACTGAAACACTTTAAATACGTCCTTTTCCAACATGGAACAACTCTATCATATTATTTCTGCAGAATAATTTCTTTGAGGACATATTCCTCAGGATTATTTCACTGTAATCTCATAACAACCACTTTTCATGTGCAGACATTTAACAGATTTGGAAGAGTTTATTTTAGTAGATTATAGATCATCTTATATATAAAATTAATGTCTCAAAAAAATGGTATCAGACTAAGCCATCAGATCTTCATAAAATATTCCAGCCTAGAAGTAAATATGCATGTACTTACTGTAACTGTTATGTTCTGCAGGTTTCGTATAGTTGTTCAATACATGTATTTTGTTCAAGCGGGAAACCCAACAGCTAAAATTCAGCCGAGCTGCTCTTCTAAAATATGGGAAAAAAACCCTAAAGTCAGTTTATAAACTTCTAATAGAAGTCTGGGGTCAGAAACAGCAGGAAGGAAACAGCATCAACAGACGTATGATCAGTTTTTCCCAGTGCCAAACACCCATCTCTAGAGGAGAGAAATGACAATGCCTCCTAGAGAATATTTATAACACCTTACCTTTTCCTTGCATGCTTCTAATTTATCCTTCAACACGGCATCTAAATGCTGCAGACTGGGCAAGTCAGAAGCTGGGCGTTGCAGAGAAATAGGAGGAAATAGATGCTGGGTGTTGGGAGGTTCTACTGCTCTCATCCCCTTTTGCTTTCTCTTTTACCAACCAAGGTTGCTTCTGGTCTGCCTCTTCCTCACTTCCTGTTTGGGAAATCATTGTTCTCTTAGGAAATTAATGCAAGAATTCTGTTCTAGGATGCCTTTATTAAAACACTTACACAGCACTCTCTTGAGCTGCTATCCAGAAACTTGAGAAATTAGGAAACACTGACTGAACAATACGTAGCTAATAAAATGGAAGTAATTAGACATATGGTCTTAAACCAGACGGACTTTCCTGGAATGAGGGGGAAAAAAGGGAAATAATACAAGAGACGATTCTGAGAAATGTGAATATTCTTGAATATAGGCACTTTTGAATAATCAGGCTTACTGACTGTCGTGGTTTAGGCCAAATTGGCCACTGGGGACATGGGGGACTCCAGATGGGACTGACAGATGCTCCCCTCTACCCCTCTTCAAAGAGAGAGGCAGAGGTGGGAAAAAGAGACTTATGAGTTTAGAAGGTACTGAACTACTTTAATGAAATATTAATAATAAAATAAAAAGGAAATAATGAAATATATACAAAACCGTATCAAGCTCCCAGGATGACAATCACGACACCAGCTGGCACTGGGGCAGTTCCAGGCTGGACTCAGTGATGGATGGGAACTGGATTCCGGATCTGCATTCAGGATCAGTATCAAAGGCAGATGAAAAGAATCCTCCTCAGATGTCGGCCATTGAAGAAAAGAGAGAGAGATGACTCTCTGATCCCTCAGCTTTTATACTGAGCATGATGCAGATGGGATGGAATACCCTGTTGGTCAGTTTTGGGTCACCTGGCCTGTCCGCTCCTCCCTGCAGGTGAGACCCCACTGCGCTTTTACGCTTCCGACCCTCCAACGGGGCAGGTAACAAAGTTGGCTGGCNAGACCCCACTGCGCTTTTACGCTTCCGACCCTCCAACGGGGCAGGTAACAAAGTTGGCTGGCCTTGGGTGTTATAGCAAGAGCCTCTCCGCATACCATGCCTGGGCATCAACTATAA
>RSEF01000002.1:27021576-27067195 GCA_003993805.1 Himantopus leucocephalus
TGATCCCCTCGTCCAGGTCATTGATAAAGATATTAAAGAGAATATTTCCCATGCTACTTTTACTAGACCATTTCAGATCATGGGGGTTTTATGTCTTTACACGTTAAAATTTATTTTTACAGGGTTCTAAGTATACAAATTAATGTAAAGAATATAATAATCAAAATGTGACTTATTAAATTACTTTTTCCAGTCAAAAGAACTAATCGTGTTAATGTTGCTGATTCCCTAAGGGCTTACATGCATAACCAAAAATGCACAGACCCAATATTGACAGAAGCCAAAAGAAGAAAATATGTGGAATGATCAGGAGACATATTTTTGGTAGGATCCCTGAAGTTCAGTAAAGCTGCTGACACGTGCCTCACACAGAAAGGCATAGCAAAAAGACAGATAAATCAATATTATGCCCATTGTAGACAGGGCAATCAAGTAATATCTCCACCTTCCTATGGTTGTCTGGAAGCATTAAGATAACGTAGCTGAGTTTGAATGTGAAATTCTCTGCTACACGAAGTGGCACACTGGCACATTTCAGACTTTCTCATCAGGAAATTCAGGCTGATGGTAGACCTTCTAACATGCAGACTTCTGTTTATTGTCTGTCTTTTTTTATGAGACTGATTTATTCTTTGAGAACACATATGCAAACAGCACGCAGCACAAACCAGGCCATTTTGTCTGTGCCTCTGGGTTGTTTCTCTATTTGTGAAGGCTTAGACAAGAGAACGTAGACTATCACACTGTGACCTCAGTTTAGTCCATTTTTAACCAAATATCCATATTTCGCAAGGTAAATTTGTCTAACTTTTTATTTTCCTTACTTATTTCATAGCGGTAAGCTTTTGGCAGTCTCATTTCAAGGAAGGCCCAACATCATGCATAACGTTTACTTGAGAAGTGCAACACAGATTCACTTCAGCATGAATTAGCGCTGCTCCCGCCTACATGGCAGCGGCCACTCGGAAGAATCAAGGCATTTTTTAAACTCTAGATGCCGGGCTGCTTCTTCACAGGCTCTGCAGCGTCCGAGCCATTTGCTTTACTGTATCCATTACTGACCCTGTAATCAGCATTTCTGGGAACTGCAAACCTCTCACCACTACTTTGGCTTGGCTGACCTCACTCGGGCTGCATGCTTCTGTGGACGGTCCAGAACACCAGCCTCTCACAGGCGCTCGCCCGCTGTAGGGATTCACTTCCCTTTTTTCAGACGGGAAAGGAGAGGAATGTACCGAACTTCGTCTTTTTCATAAATGAAAGGAAAACTCCTCATGCACTATTTATAGGCGGGAACACACTTTTTTACTTTTCAGAGCAATTCAGTGGTTCCCCCTATCTAATTCCTTCTTAGAAGAATTAGCTTTTACTTTCACTGATAATATAACCTTTGATATACGTAAACAGAGATTAGCGGTAAGAACAGCTGACTGGCCTCTGTGCCCCCTCACTATAGTGGGAGATTTGCCATGATCTGCAAAAGAATCAGAACTGAGTTCTGCTTTTTTGTCAGTATCATACCAGTGCAGCACAGACAGATAACACTAACTACATAACTCCACTTTCGTATGAAAGCTGCAGATCAAAAGAAACCATTGTAAAAACACTGCTGCATACTGGTTGGGGAAGTATGTTTGAAAAAAAACAAATGAAGGTTTTCTTAAGAAATAGTCAAATCTTGGCAAGGTCTGAAAAGTGGCATTCCTTGAGAAAGTCAACGCAAGCATCGGTAAACCTTCTGCTTCGTCTGGATCAGTCTTTTGCCTCTCCTGGACATCCCATCCATCATCGAGATTCCTAAACAGTGGGTAGCTGAGGGATACACACAGCTTCAAGGATGATTCTGAAAAGCAGGTAATTAACCATTTCCTCTCTAGGACTAAATATATTCTAGCTTTTGGAAGTCCCAAGGATGGAAACCCCACTTAGTCTTTACAATTCAGCTCCATCAGCACAGTGCAGCAGTTTCTGCTGCAGCCTCCATGACAGCGGCTTCTTCCCGTCTTGAAATAATTTGTTTCTGGGTCACACTGCTGCAATAGCCATGTTCTGGGGTGAGTTATCATCATAGCTAATGGAGAAGCAGAATAATATTTATGAGAAATGAAGAACAAACACTTTTGATTCTCGGTAAAAGAACACAGTGACCGCCTTCACGGATCCCTCAGCCCTACTTCTCATTTCCAGTATTGTTCTCAACAGAAACCTGCCTCTTGTCTCTGTAAAACCAGTTAACTAAATGACTTGTAAAATAATAAATCATCTGTTCTGAGTAACAGTTTACTGCTCTGTGGGAATATTTCCAATTGCTTGTATCACCACGGGACTGTTGTTACAGTTTCCAAGCAGATGGCAGGTATTTACTGTGAGTGACCTTTTTTTTATCACCTCCAGTAACTCCCCTGCAGCAACGACATATGGCACATAGAGATCCCGGGGCCTGTTCTGGATTGTTATTGACAACTGGGAGACAAACCACCTCTGCAGGCAGAGCGGAGGTTGGACCGAATTATGTGACTTCGTATAGCTCAGGAAGCAAGACCCCCACCTCCCATCACTCACTTGGATACGGACAGTAGCGCAAGTATTGCAGTCATTCAGCGTTGCATTGTTTTCTCTTAATGTTTTTTTCAAATATTAAATTATGCAAAAAGCAAACTTTCTGTTCTGAAGAAATGAAAAGTACATTCGGAAAAAGCAATTACTTACAACAATATTTCCACATGTGGATAAAGACTGAATCTCAAAGTTTTTGATATATACAGATCTTTTGAGCTGTATATCATTATCACTAAAACAGCAAAAAGTTCCAGAAATGTGGACACTGAAGTAACTTTGAGATTTGAAAGTTCTGTGAAACAATGGGTCAAAAATAGTTTTTCAGTTTAGAACTTGGAAAGATTTTTCAAATTTGCTGGAAAATATATGTAGTTGAGTGAGGGAGAAGGGAGGAAGCAGTACCAGAACTGAGACTGAAGGGCACACACCTTCTCACTGCAAGTGTCCCAGACACCCGTCAGTGCGGGAAGTGCTCTGGAGTCAGTCCTGTTTGCAACACCTCAGAAATGTGAAAGCCACGAACAGAGCAGCCCGAAAGGCAGCAAAAGTGGCAGATATTTTTCTAGCCTGACCTGATTTTATTGCATTGTAAGAACACTGTCGGGTTGCACTGGATACAGCATCCCCAAGTTTTGTGTAGGTTTTCTTTGAAGAGAGAGGTGTATACGGTCCATTCATAGCTCATGAAAGTGAGAAAAGCAGTAGATGCAGCACATTCATACACATACAGCTCTCATTCTTAGCACTTTAAGCACTTATGTGAGCTGAGGTTGTGACTGTACAAAAGCAGGCATTTAAAAATGTGCTACCTTGAGGAAAGAATATGATTAATTTTTTCATTTTTTTTATTATGGTAATGATAACTTAAAAATCCATCAGTGCCGGTTATTTTCTTGTGGAGCATTTTATTATGATTCCTCTGTCTAATGTGAATGGAAGCTCAATTCACAACTGCCCCGTTTAGGACTCTCTGCAGCACCCCCTTCATCTTTATGTTTGCATTGCTGACAATTTCATAAGCTGCACCTAAGGGATTAGCTCTCTTCTAACAATGTCCTTGTTAGTCTTCTCTAATTTAGGCAGTCGTCTTCTCTTGTCCTGGTGCAGTGTAGAGACCCACACACCCACTTTAGATGCAAGACACCCCCTCATCTGATTCTTCCAAGTTATAATTAAAAATAAATAAGCAGCAGAATGGATAATCAGAGATGAAAGGAGGAGGAGGAAAATACGACATAGTGAGAGGTGTAGGTTCTGAATATGCTGGTAGTGCAGTAATACCAGGTCCAGGGCATGGGCTGTCTACCAGCTGCCAGCTGCCAGAGCCTGGCAAAAGCAAGAACGAGCAGCAACCCTTGGCTGGACAGGAATCCAGTCCCAGTCCTTGCACTGTGCCATCCATACTGTGCCATCGGGTGAACTGATTATACCTGAACAGGGCTGGTAGCAATCCTGACCTGTCTGATTTCAGCTCTCATCTGAAGAGGACTCCTCGACCCTGCAGGACGTGAGGATCAGAGTCTGGCAAGGTCAAATATGTAGCATGTGCTACTTGCAAACCCTGGAGGCACTCGGAGTTGACATTACAGGAGGGAAAAGGAACAAAGTAAGAGTGCCCTTTCTTAAGCTTTAAAGTATAATTGTTGAATGTTGACTGAACCAATCTTTTGTTTCCTTCAAATCGTTTCATTCATGAACTCACTCTAGGCTCACAGTTAGTTTCCCTCTGCTATTGTTTCCAGTCAAAATATATGGCTAGCTTATGGTCTGTTCTTCTGCAGACATTGGTCTTTACACGACTCTTCTTCCTCCATCATGTTTCCCACTTCATGTGGGAAGCAAACACTCCTTTCAGCTCTGAAAGGAGCTGAACCAGCCTGGGGGCTCTTCTCCATTCCTTTCTATTCTGTTTCTTTCCTGTTCGAGATCATTGCTCTGGGATATGCAGGAACTGCACACAGTATTCTACATGTGATCTCATCGTCTGTGTGCCATTAGTATTCCCCTTATTTCCTTGTTGGATATACTTTGCCAACGCACCCTAGAATTACATATGTCTTTCTCATGCCTGAATCACACTTCCAGTTCACAGACATCTTTTGATAGCTCAATCACCCAGGCTTGCTGCCTCAGTTATTTCCCAACCAGTTTCCATCTTATCAGCAGTTTATGTTTTTTATTCTCTAAAAGTGCATGCCCACTCATTTTTTACTAGCAAATTTCATACCAGTTCTATTACTCTGTCAAAGTCATTCAGTTCTCTCCGTTTAATGTCACAGGTGAACTTCAGTGACATACTCCCAATCTTTATGCTGATGTCATTAATGGAAATATTTAACAGGACTAGACTTGAAATGATCTTGAGGAAACCCACTATTACCAGTCCTTCAGCCTGGTACTTCCTGTACTTAGCTTTTTGATAGTTTGCTGTCTCCATTTTCAACAATATTTTCATGTATACCCATCTGATTAATTTTTCCATTTGAGTCACATCTCCTCCAGATCTGAAGATGTCTGTACTGTGGAATTCCTGAAGTTCTGATGTGAATTCTGCAGTTTTCACTCATTTTCGGAAGTACATAACATGGAGTAACATTTTATTGTACTGTTGTAAGTTAGGGCTGTTACAAACAAGCTCATTTTGAATGCAAGCTCACATATAATGTTGACTCAACTGTTTTCTGCCTGTTTCCATAGTTAGAGGCACTCTTTCCAGCCACATCGTTTATACAAAGGTAATTATGAATATTTAATATACTCACAATATATGGTTGGTGCAATTATCTCACTTTCCATTGCGCTGACAGGGTTAGATACCAGACAGCTGTAGTTCCCAATGTCTTCTTTTACAACAGGAACAATTAGAACTGTTGCATTGTTTGATGAAAAGGTGTAAGTAGGGCCGGCATGGAGAGGCTTCCCATTTTTCATCCACTGGTAAACTACCCTTGTGCCTTTTTCCACAGTACATTTTAATGTAATATTCCCTACATACTCCACTACACCTGAAGATGGTTCAGTATATACAATTGGCCTTGTGACAGGAACTGTAAAATAAAGAGAGATGAAGAATTATAAAAGGGATGAGCCAGTATATTACAGTCTTCACTGCCAAGATGATACAAATAGCAGTCATCATCCTCTCTGGAAAGCACTCAGATTTCAAATTTTATTTATTAAATGTAGTTAAAGTTTGAAAAAAGAAGGCCATATTCTCAGCTGGTGACTGTAAGAATTGTTCTAGTACATAAATAAAACTTGACTGTTTATATTACTGGTCATACAGCAAAGTCTGCAGTCAGGTATAGCACAGCCTCCAGCTCCTGCCTTGTAGGCAGATTCCCGTGGCCACAGAAATTAAAAGAGCCCACAGCACCACACTGCCCACAGTGTGCCACGTCCTCAGTACGGCTGCCTGCAGCCTGGCTGCCACTGGGCACCGCTGAAATACACTGTCGATCCGGTTGTGAGGATGGCTGCAAGCTGGGACGAGCATGGGAGTTAAATGGTAGCTACAACTTTGTCATGTCAATATGTCACTCATTTAATTATTTCAAGCCCAACAGTCACAGGGCTCCCTCTGTATAATCCATAACTTATAGTAGCCTCTTGTCATTCTTTTAGATCATTATTTTCTATTTCCCTTTTTTTAATATCCCCACTACAAGGAGCACAGTACAAAGAGGGAACCTTAGGAATTCAGATCTGGGCTTCTTTTACAGACACAAGGTCACCTGCAAAAGTCAATGGCTCCTTTTTGGTCGTTACAGAAGGCAACGGTAAAGTTCCTCAGGGAGAAAGACTATTTGAAAGTTAACACATGATTGATAGCACAGCAGAGTCTTATGGAACATTATTTCTTAGAAGTTTGTCTAATTTAATATTAATTATTGGTCTCTATACTCCATATTTTTTTTTACTTATGATCCAGAAATATTAGTCAATATATTAATTTTGTTTCAAGATGACATATTGTAGTATTCCCTGCGGCAGCAGTAGAAAACAACATAACTTAATTGTTAGTATTTATTCAGGTATGGTTGGCTTCAATTATACACTATTGTAACCGTATACTGAGAAGTAGTACTTCAAAGCTATTGCAAATTTTTTTCAAAATTAAGATACTATATTTTACCAACTTACCATCAACAGCTACTTGAATCTTTTGACTGGCAGCTATTGTCCCATTTCCACGGACATTGACTTTTACAATATAATTGCCCTCATCACTGATATGCAATGGATTGATCATCAAAGATGCATTCGGTGGTATGAGGGTAAACTTGTGCTGATATTCCAAATCTGGAACTACTGCTTGATTTACAGAGCCAAGCAAGTATTTTGGATTACTTTGAGGCCCCTCAAAAAGCCAGATTATCTGGATTTCAGAAGCTGTAGTGTTGAAATTGTAGTCAACTTTAAGATGGAGTGATTGCCCCTCAATACCATGGATGGTATGAGATGGTACCGTCAACTTTAAGGCAGAACAAATACCTGCATAAAAATGAAAGAACAAACAATTAAACAAACCTAAAACACAAATGGAAACACTGGAAAACTCAAATGAGAAATTCTCACAGAGAAAAACCTCTCAGAGTTAAAGCTTACACTTCTTTGTGTAAGATTTCAGTAAGATTTTAAGTAAGAAAAGGGCAAACTCTCATTGACCTCAGTGACGTTGGATCTAGCGATAGAGCTCCAGCTTTAAAATACATGAAAAGCCAAAGGAAGGATATTTGCGATTTCTGGGCAGAGGATCTTTTATTGTTGAAAGTCTGCCATAAGGTCAAAGGTTTGCATTTACCTTAAGGTTTAAAATATTTTTCCTTTAAAATATTTCCAATTCTTAGAGCTTATACTGTCTAATAGTCATGGATTGCAAACTCAATTTTTAAGATTTTTTTTTTCTGGGTTTAGCTAGGGAGAAATTTCTTAGTTACTTTGGCAGTAATACTGAGAAACTGACTGAAAATCTAACAAGCAGCACTTCCATGAATTTGTCTTATTAAAATGATATATAGTTATTATTTCTGTCTGCCCTGTACCCATAAGACTAAATTCAAGAAACATTACTAAGCTTGCAAAAGGCAAGTATTCCAGTTTTAGGGAAGAGCAGAATTAAGGGTTGCTGTTGACAGATATGCATGAAAGCAAAATTTTAAGCCACATTATTAATCTTGTTCTCCAAGGATCCTGCCTCCATTAGAGGGCAAAAAAGGCCACTCCTGAGTTAATCATCAGCTTTTCCATGTTTCATTTTAGAGTAATTTTTCATTGCTTCATCTTTAGACAGATTTATTAACATTATTAAAACTTTACTGTTAGGACTGAGTGATCGATTTCCACAGCATTCACAAGTACAGCAATAGTGTGAAGCGTTGACATTAATGAATTGATTTCACACCACCATTATAATTGATAAGACTTTACAGATGAAGAATTTATGCACATAGAAAAGTAATAGCAAAATAGCCGCTCTAATTGATAAGACTTTATAGATGAGGAATTTATGCACAGAAAATTAACAGCAAAAATAGCCACTCATTTTGGATGATCAATTTGAAATATTAAGGATTGGATTTTTCAAATTACACACAAACAGATTTTACTATGTTCAAGAAGCAACTCCAATTGACTTCAGTTGCAGGTTTGAGCGCTCAGCTTTGAGTGCTCAGTGTTGCTGAAAAACACACTGCAAGTGCTAAGTCAAGACCCTAGGAAAAAAGCAACCTCTTATTAGTAATGACATGTAAAAAAAAGTTTTTTAAGTAATCTGTCTACGCACTGGGAACTGAGAGAGAATGCACTGCCCAGGGCAACCTGCCATGCTTTCACCATGCACCAGCTATTCCTTTCCTGCTACTGAACATCTTCTTGACTTGCTTCCCAGTATCTGTAACAAAAAAGTAACCCTCCTGCTGAAGTACGTATACCCTCTACCTGTAAAGGGAGGCAGGGCGGGCTATGTGTGAAAAATACGTGGCTGTGCTATTAAAGGTTAATATAATGCAGAAATAACTTTGTTCTTTGAATTTCCTACCTTCATAGCATTTGTCTTTATGACAAAAAGAAATTGTTAAAGGTTCATTTGTGTTTAATTTCCTAGATTATATAGCAGGGAAAGATAAAAATAGCAATTCAGTAGCATAATATGGTATCTGTATATGTCTTTTGGGTTATAACCTTGAAATGTCACTGCACAGCTGTTTGCCACTTGAGCTAACAGCAAAGAAAACTGTCGCTGGGGATCAGGGTAGCAATGCATAAAGGGGGTGGGGGTAACAGACACGGCATGGCAGTATGTAATGCCAGTAATTAATGTTAGAGGTACTCTGGAAGGGCGTGAAAAGTAGCAGAGCAGAGATCTCCATAGGAGAGGACTGGCTCGTGGGTAGCCAGCAATGTTGTCCGTGCTGCTGAAGGTGCTGCACAAACCCATCTCAGATATACTAAATCTATTTCAGGAAAAAACCCTATTGCTAAGAAATCTCTGGTCGTATGCTGTCCATTCAGGAACTAACAGGTTTTATAGTAAATAGAAAGCCAGCTACAAAATCTACCCCCCAAAAAATCCCATCATTTTGTGGCTGTCTTCACTTTTCATAAGCTGCGCAATACTATACTCAACTAGAGAAGTCAGCTCCCAGCGTTTCTGAGGATATGGCTGGGAAACCAAAGGAAAACGTGGCAGAACACTCTAGGGGTGATGTGTGCAGAGATGGTGAAATCCCTTGACAGAAAGACTGGCAAACTCACCTTCTCAGGGGCTAAAGAAGCAGCGAGAAGAGGACTTCAGGTTGTATGGACACTGATGTGGAAAAGACGGTTGGGGGTCAGCTGAGATGGGAGAAGGATGGGACAAAAAGGGAGGAAGAGTATAGAAAAATATGGAGAAACTTAAGTGGAGGATGCCCAGGAGAGAGATGTTTACATGCTTAACTTTTTCTGGATCAAAAACCTCAAACACATCAAACTGAAGACTCTTTCTCTACCCCTTTTTAACAATATTTTTGGCCTGGTCTTCTTGCACTGTTTTCTAATGCTGCACAACTCTTAGGGACTTGCTAGCCTCTGGTTAATGGGAGATTATTTTTGTTGGTTGTAACATTTCTCAGAGGTGAATTCCCTCCCTGCGAACCTTACCATACAAATCAGATTTAAACTGCTGTTGTCTGTTTGAAAAAAAGAGCATAATTCCTCAGTAAAATCCTTCCAAAAATATTTAATGTTGGAAATATATCTCATACGACACATTGAATACATTTCAATTTTTAAATCTCCTTGAATTAAGTCAAAACTGTCTCTCAAACACTGGGAGATCTGTAAATGACCAATTAAAAGACCTGTCCATATCCTTCCTCATTCTTTACGCATGACGATTTTTGGGTTTATCTAGCTGTCAACGAGCGATTGTGCTGTAGGACAAGAAGCCAGTAACAGCTGCAGAGTAATCATGGAATATGTATAACAAATAATATTTCTCACAAATGTGTTTGTGCAGAAAATTAGCAAAAACCAAGCAGGTCTAGTGAGCACAAGGAAAAGTAGGACCACTGGTATAGAAGGTATCACCATAATAGAGTAAGATAAAGAGAATTATGGCTGGAAAACTTAATTTCTTCTCAGTTAAGAAATGTGTGAATAGAAACTGTAAATTAACTTGGTTCCACTTGATTCATGGGGAAAAGTGTTGTGTAACAGGTTGGACAGACATTTTGATTGGCATTTAAGTGAATTCTTTAAGCAAAGAGCAGAGGTGGTCAGGGAAGAAACCCCTTTTTCCCCTGGAGTTCATTTGGGAGTGGCTTTGGGCGAGTGTAGGCTTTGCTCCTCTCCTGGGGTGATTTCATGGAGTGCCATCAACACGACGAGCTCCTCTGCGGCCAGCAGGGCAAGGGGAACACAGGCGGAGGCTCGGAGAAGCTGTTATTAGACAACAGTGCTCTGTTGAAGGCTACGGTTTTACAGGAACAATGCTGGGAGACTTCTGGCTTTAACAGAGATTAAATCTTCCGCAGTCTGTAATATTAGACTAGCTTTGTAAGTTTTGATTTTTAGGTAAAACTGAAGACTGTTACGACTAACCCTTGAACTAAGGCAAATAGTGAAATCAAGCCAATATGCCAACCTCTTACTTCATTCTCATAGGGCACAAATTCCACATAATTTAAGCCTATCTTATAGCTTTCGAAACATAATACACATTTTTCCAAGACGATGGAATGCTGAAAACTAGTTTTTGTATGATAACCACAAGGCAAATGGGTTGTACCAAAATGACCTCCATTTGGGGCTCAGTGATCTGTGCTTTGCTTCCATCTCACTTGGCTATCACCAGTATTAGCAAGCACAACAGAATTGTTGTTGACATAAAACAAGGGCTGCAGCTTTAGTTTAAATAAAAAACTATGACATAACTTTTGAGTTTACGGCATAAACTCAAACCTGCTTAGCGAGGTTTTATCGTTCTCTGAATTTAACATGCACATCTCCTTGTCAAAGTGAGTTTGGTGCTTTTCACCAGTGTTCATTTAGCTCTTCTGCTCTCAAAAAACCCTGAACTTGGAGTAAAATGTCATTAGATCTGTGGCAAATATGTTAATTTATGAAAAAAAGAGCTATAATGTACCAGGAAATTTGCAATTCCTATACCCTGCAGTTATAGCAAGAGGAACTTGGGCATACTCTTCCCCATTTTCGGATTTTTGCCCAAGAACAAGTTCCACTACGCTTTGTTATTTGACCTTATTCTTGCCTTTGAGGTCATTGTCTTTGGTGGGCTTTGTGTCATGCCCCCAATGCACACAATGCTTGCCATGAATAAAGTACAAGCTGCACATTTCTCATACTAGGAAACATGTATCTCTGAGTAAGGGTATACGATGAGACTTCCTGGTGAACAACTGTGGACAATAAAGCACTCTGCCTGCATGCCAGTGTCTCTTGCAGGTTTTTAATTAAAAACGTCAAACCAATCTGTAATGTAGATAAAGTGAATAAGCACTTTATTTTTTTATCACTGTTTTCATTTTTAAAGAAGAAATCTGATAAACTTCATATAAAACTGCAACTGTTACAAAGCCAAAACTCTTGGCAAAGTATTTAGCTTAAAATCAAGGAAACTAGGTGACAGTATATGAAGTTCACAAAGAAGATAAGAGAAAAATTGTCCTTACACATGAATGAGTAGAGTATGGACTACATTTGTAATAGTATATATTCCCTCTGTTGATATTTACAAACCCAATTAAATATGGAAGAAATGAACTACAAGAGTTTGTAGAAATACAAGTTTATCTAACATTTGATCACAGGATATTCCTGTCAAAGTGCATAGAACACCTACTTTTTATCAACTGCATGGATAACAAATGTATACTTCTGAAAACGGCACCCAGATACCAAACAAATGTACTATTGATGGGAAGACATTCTTCAGTTGATTGAAAGCGCAGTTTAGTTTTAATACCAAGTAAATTTAAATATTACATAAATTTTCCCTATTAACTGTAAAGCATCACAATGAACTGAAAAATAATGTATCAGCACTGTCTCAACATAATGCATTGTTAAAGAGATGAGTAACAGCTTCTGTATAAACTTTGGTTCAGAATCTGTCCAGCCTTACTTGTTAAAAAGAATGCATGATGTATATATTATTTAATAAAATGTGGCAATATCTGTGTAATCAACACCTATGTTTTATTTACAGATTATGTATAGTGCCAATTTTTGGCAGTTGCTAAAACTTTTTAGCTCCACTCATAAAACAGTGTGATGCTATCTGATTGGAAGCTTTTAGGCTACCTTTTTAAAATAAGACATCTGACAATACAACAGAAATATCTTTAAATTTAGAAGTACAAAACCAATACACATTTCCACAATGACAATCAAATATAATTCATACTGTTTCTTACCTACGAGCAGAAAATATATTTTGCACTGTAAGTCCCAAAAGAAGTTGGCTAAAGGGCTCCATGAAAGCATCCTGTCCCACACAAATGCCACCTTCTTCTCAGCGCTAAGCCAGGGCTTGGACCTGCAGCTGCTGGTTTATTTGCCAGGGAAATCAGCAATGAGTTAACAGGCCCTATCCTGTCCCCTGCCTTATGCGATTTGAATATGTGTATACAAAGAACAAAGGGAGTGGAGCACCTGTTAGATGAGCACCCATCTTCATTGCCTCTGACTTTATCGTAACCCCTCCCCAGCAGTCACAGCAAATATGACACAGAATGTAATAAATGAGGCGCAGAATACAAAGTACGTTCAATTAATAAAAATAAGTGAGTGCACCCAACGCACAGGTTATACAGGTATTAACATCTGTTAGTTACAGTTTCATAAAAAATACCGTGCTGCTAGGTGGTTCTGCTTTTTTCAAAGTAGTAATCTGAATTTTTTTTTCAGATCTTTTCCAGGGACAGCCTCTCCTTTTCTGTTATAAAAAATATTAAGAGCAAGACTCTTGCTTAAATTTTTTTATAGCATTTTCAAGCCCATAACTTTTCTGTATTCTTTTCCTTAACATAAGCATAACTTAGTGATGATTTTGTTCCCTTACACTAAACAACATGTAACATGAAGTGTCTGTCAGGCATCTTCTAACAAAGAGTCCTGTAGCTAGAGTGGACAGCTTACTACAGTTGTTGAGTTAGCTGCTGATTACTGTTTATTCTGTATTAACTTACATCAGTTTAATTAATTTTAATATTAATGTATGATTTGGATTTTGTCCAAGGCTGTCACTCACTGTACAATTCTTATCAGCAGCAAACCAGGCAACCTCCCACAGTTACATGTGCAGTTAACAGTTTGCAACAGCAAATATTTGCATCGACAGGGACGGTTTATCCATAGAAAAACACACTAAGTTTTCGCTATACTGCACTTATGCCCATTATTATGGATTAACAAATATTAGGCTAGACTGTATCCTGCCTTGTGTAGGAGGGACTGGTAGCGACGAACTGCCTCCCCCTCGCTGCAAGGGTCCTGCAAGGTGCTAAGCCCCTACCAGAAGGGCTGAACGCTCAATTTTGACATAAGGGAGGTGAAAATGCCCAGATCCTTCCAGAATTCTTAGCAGCTTTGTACAATCAAACATAAGAAACACGAAGGTTATTTCAGATTAAAAAAAATGGAAGTGGTCCCACCAGAAATAATGTCACCACCTGACACGAGCCAGTAGATGACGAGGGAACTTTTCATATTGCCAAAGGCTTCCTGGGTCCACTGTTCTGCCCCTCCTGAATGCCACTGTTTATAACCTGCTTAATCCACTTAACTGTAGGCTAGATATACTGAAGTGCAACCTTTTATAAAACCCAAATTAGAAATCATTATCTATCTACTTGCTTTCAACATGTAATGAAGTATTGGTCACAAGTTCCAATTAATTTCTAACTGAAATGAATGGGAGCTTTCACATTGGGATAAAGCCTGTGTTTGTGTTTTAAATACCCTACGCGGGCAAAGAAAATAAAAAAAACCCCCAAAAAACGAACAGATTAGCGAAATTGTATGTTTCAAGTGTATTCCTGTATTTCCAGCGTTTGCATATGCTCTTGATGTCATTAACATGCTGCATTTTTTTTTTTTACACTCATTTACACAAATAAAGTGGATGCTAAAGAAGTACATTATTTTTTCTATAGAATTCTATCTTGTGCTGGTTGTTAAATGACATTTAGATTTAATCAAATCTCACTTATTTCTTTTTAGTAAAAGCAACTACATTACAGTGACTGAATTTGCAGCAGTAACATTCTGAATACTTCTAATACTTCTGCAAATTTTAGTTAATTACTAACAAGTAACTTTGTTACATGCTAAACTTGTTAGAGGTTTTCCACAGAAATAATTATTGATTATATTCCCAATGGTAGCCAGAAGTCATGAATTCTTGCTGAAGAACGCAGGGAGGGGACCACTGGCCCCAACTTCCCTTCATCATTGCGTTGGCTCAAACAGTGAGCAGCACGCCTGCTTTTACTTGTCATGCCCTGCAACAAGCGTTGTGGTTTAGGCTGGGCTGGCCACTAAACAAACAACAGCCGAGGGGCTAAATAATAACAGGATTAGGAAAGGCATGCAGATCCCAGTAATTCCGAAATTCCAAAAGGAAAGACAACCTTTTCTGCAGGTATTGCTATGCTGCAGTGGATGTGTTGGTAGCCTTAGTATTGAATGTCACCTCCAGTTAAGCAAGGATTATAGGATAAATTCTTTTTTCGTATCGATATAGTATAAGTTTTTAAAGTTATCAGCTTTTTATTTTATTTGAGAGCTATACAACCAGAGTACAGAGCCACACAGGCCTGTTTTGGTGAGGCAGAACGGCATCACCCGTGACCAGGCCCAACAGCCTCGCGCGCAACGCCCGAAAAAACCCGAAGCAAACACAAAATGGTCATTGTCCACGTGTATTTTATAGCTAGACTGTCTCGTTAGGCAGCGCCTCATTTTGTCTTCTCGGATAACTGCTTTCAAAGTCTAAACAAGGAAACCTCAACGTCCAAATACTCTATAAACACCCCCCAAAACCCCGGAGAAACCCTCGGCCTGCCGGGCCGCCAGTGCCAGCCCAGGCGCTCGCCGCCACGAACCTAACGCAGAGGCCGAGGCAGAGCACGGGTTTTGGCCACCCGAGTGTAGCAGTGCTTTCCAACAGCCGGCTGCCAGACTACGAGCTCCTCCACCGCTCCGGAGGGCTGACGCTGCCACAGCCGCACCAGGGCCGCCGGCCGCAGCCTCTCCTCCCCCGCGGCCCAGTTCCGTCTCCCCGGGAGGAGGCATCTCCCGCAGCCGCCGCGGCGGCGGCTGCCTCCCCGCTCTCCGCGACCCGCTCCGCTCCGCTCCTCCTCACGGCGCCCTCGGCCCGCCCCGTACCCCCTCACGGCGCCCCGGGCCCGGCCCGCTCCCCCTCACGGCGCCACCGGGCCGTCCGCCCCCGCGCCTCGCACAGCGGAGCCGCCTCAAAGCTACCGGCGCCAGCCAGGCCCGCCGCGGCGGAAAGAGCTGTTCTAACCCGCCCCCTTCTCGGGTGCCCTCCCCTCCCGACCGCGCTGACGGGGGTTGTAGTTGGGCGCTGCCGCCCCAGGACTACCGGTCCCAGGGAGCAGCGGGCGGGCTCTGTCAGGTGGCGTCCAACATGGCTTCCCCGTGCCCGCTGCGGCCGGAGCCCGCGGCCGTGCGGCGCTGCTGAGGGTTTTTCGGGGCGGCGGCGGTACCGGTACCATCATGCAGAAGATCAAGTCGCTGATGACCCGCCAGGTGAGCGGCTCGGCTCGGGAGGGCAGCGGGAGGGGGCTCCGGGCTCTCCCCGGGGGCGCCGTGCCTGGGCCCACGGCGAGGGGCGGGCCGGGGGCCGGGGTGTGCGGCCGCGCCCGGGCACCCTCGTGGGCCTCCGGGGCGCGGGCATCGCCCTCGGCCCTGCTGGTGGGGAGAGGGAAGTCTTGGTGTCTGTTAGCTCTTGGTACGCGTGCATTCAGCTTCCCCCCCCCTCCCTTAAAATCAAGAAATGGAAGCACACACAGGTGCCAGCACGTAGCTTGTGCCATCACAGACAAATTGACCCTAAAGATGACACGACTGGGCTGTGTCTGTTTCCTTTTTTTTTTTTTCCACCTATAATTGTGGAGTGCTGGGCCGTGGCACTGTAACATGGCGTTGTCCGGTAGCAGACGCTTTGGATGAGAAGGGAGAAAAAACTGTGGAGGTGCCAGGGAAGTATTTGGGTGGGTGCGTATTGTATGTGTGCTGGAACACTTAATGTGTGTCTGTTAACCCACTCCTTTGTACCAGTTGTCTCTAGGATTGTGTAGATCTAGGCTACGTTTGGACCAGTATTTCTAAGGTTGCGAGCCTTTTTAAAGGAGTGTATTAGAAGAGCATTCAAGTCATTCACCTATGCAAAATACGTCTCAAATGAAGCCTGTTTGCCTATGTGTCTAAATTTGAGATCACTTGAGTCACCTGCCACATCAGATATTCTAGATGGTTATAGAAAATGTTTATAGAAACTTTTTTTTTTCATTTCTGAACTGTGTCCTCGGAGTTGTGATGCTTATGCAGGAGACAGGGCTTAAAAAGGAAGATGGGTATGGAAGCTGAATATCCAAAATAATTCTGTGTTTCCCTTTAGTACGGGGGTAAACAATCAGTTTTCAGCTTGACTAAGAGGAGTTGTGGGAAGCCTGCCCAGTGTGGAAATGCTGTGGTCTGAAAATGACGCGACTTACGCAATTTTCAGCCTTTGGGAAGGATTAAGTTCCATTTAGCATTTGATAAGTAAAAATTTTTACTGATTCTGAAGATAAGTTGCTAGTACTGCAGATTTTTGAGAGGATGTGTGGAAGATTTCATGTGAAGTATGAGAAACTGCAACAGTTGTTTGTTGTCTTCAATTTCCGATGCATAGAGGTGAGTCAGCTTTGGTCACGGTAACTGGAAAGGATGCTTTGAAGTGAGGTGCAAGGAAATCTGAGAGTCAAAACTAAAATGAAGAGGTTTTGCATCCTAGGAAGATGAAACAGTTGTACAATGTAGTAGTTACCACAACAGTGATGAACTTGTAAAACAGTTTATCAAAGGGTAAATACGAACTTTTCTCATCATCCACTCACATGGTAATTGCATAGGTCCTTTTGTTTCAAAGAAAGTGTAGGCATGCGGGGCCTGAAAGGGGCTTGGAAGCAGTACCTTTAGCATCAGCCTTAGCATCAACCGAGAGAGTAGGAGAGAAGTCTGCCTGAAACTCATGGCTCACATGAAAGGCCTGAAGTCTCAAGGGAAGCTGGACTCAGAACCACATCTGAAACTTGAATGTTTAGATTCACCTCTGCCTAGGGAGCTGGCAGAAAATGCAGTAAGCAGCATGTTCTGTGGCACTGCTTCATAAAATTGTGAATGTTTTGGATATTCAGCAAACACATACTCAGCTGATAATTGGTGCTTCCTGTACAAAGCTTCTGTCTACCAGACCATATTTTATTTATGTGGCTGTGTGTTTTTTAAAGAGTAATAATTATATAAATTATGCATCTTTTTCAGTTTAGTTGTGCATAAGGAAAACCAGTCCTAATAGTGTTCTATGGTAAATAGACAAATATGTCATCAGGCAAAAATAATACAATTTTGCTGTAGAGTAGGTGGCACTTATCTTGAATTCGGTTATTTGATTCCATTAAACCATTAAGTTAGTGGAACAAAGTATGTTATGATTTTTGGACACATGTATGTTTTTAAATCTAAAATAAATAACATCTGGAAGTTGAAAGGAGGATATAAGCGAACTTTCTGAAGGGAGTGTTAATGAACTGTACTGAAAAAGTACATATTGCAGCATAAAGTTGGAAATGCTTAGATGTTTAAGGAGCATAATTTATACACTGGTGGTCTTGCTTAAATGTTTATAGAATAAGGTCTTAGCCTCCCAGCCTCATGTCAGTGTAATCTATTAAAGGACTTGTAGGTATATATTCAACACCAGGTAAGACTTGTGCAGTTTAATTTCAAAACATATAAAGTATCACTCTTAACTGACTATTAACATTCTTTTAAAGGGTCTAAGAAGTCCTCAGGAGAGTGTTCATGACCTCAGTCCTATTGAAAGCTTTCGGATTCCTAGTAAGGTATGATACGTAGTCCTTCCACTCCCACCCCCTTCTTTTTTGTTTTTTCATTTTGTAGTTAGATGACTCTTAGGTGGTTGGTGTTTTGTTTTTTGTTTTTTTTTAACACCAGGTTTGCTGCTGTTCTTTTTGACAGTTTTATTTTTTGCTGAAAATCTTTTAAAATATTTTAATGAAAGAATTAAGAGCTGTGAGGCAAAACAGAATCTCAGAATGAACTTGCATTAAAATTTCTTTCTTGGAACTTTTGAGTTGTCACTGGGTGCTGATCTTAATATTACCTAGGTTTCCTGTTAGAATGAAGGAAAAAAACAAAAGAAGGAAAAAGAAAAGTGCCTTTTTTTTAACTTTGGAAAGTAGATGTTATATGGATAGCCTATATAGTTCTAGTCCTGATATTTAGTCTCTTCATGGTTTTGGTGCTGTAAGTATATTTTGTAGTTTCATGCTTTTAATCTTCAGCATATATAGTTAACGTCACATTTTACTTTAAATGTTATAGTTTTATAATAATAACATTTTTGTGGCTTTTTTTGGGTCTCACTACATAAATGATGCCAGCTGACTCTTGTCTCACAAATCATGCTGAATAATCTCAGTGTGAGGAAACAATTGTCACAGTATTTCACTGCTCCTTATACCGTGTTGATCTGACTGGATGATTCACAAGACTGGCTGTGGATGTTGTTTATTATTTTCTCCTAATTTGGACTTCGCCTTTAACCAATGTGATATTTAAGTTACTGACTTGAATTTGGATGCCTTATTTTACAATAGCTTTAAAAAAAAAAACCAAAACAAAACCCCCCTTGTGTTTCTTTGTCTCTATATAAGTAGTGTAATACGTTGCTTGTGCTGAGGCAGACTAAAAAATCAGCGTTACTATATATTTAAAAAAATCAAGTAACAGTCTCTGAATTGGTACATAATACTCTGTTAAACAGCAGACAATATACTGATTTCAAAGAGCAGAAGTATTCAGTTGCAGTGATGGTGAAAGAACAGTATCATCTCCACAGCTTAGATTTCAATATTGCAGATTCCTGCCACCCTCTGAGCATCCAGTTTCAAACTGTCTTTTTTGCCAAGTTGTCTATCCAGGTAAAAGTAGATGTAGGGTATCTTGGCTGGATTTCCGTTCTTTCATAGTTATATGCTATGTGTCTGGTAAGCCTACACCTTGTATTAATAACAATGGGAAAACAAATACCTGTCAATAAGTTGTAATTGTTTTATTCATCGATGTCAAACATTTGTAATATGAAAACATTATCTGCAGCTGTTCTGCAAACAGAATCTCATTGTAGTTATGAAGTCTGTGCCTGAAAAGACAAGATTGTATCAACATTAGAACTTGTCACCTGATTATTTTTTTTAAAGCTGATAAAATTGCAGTATTATTCTCTTCTGTACCACAGAATAAGACTTATGTTTTTCAGTCTTCTAATACTTTTTTTTCCCTTCCAAAATGTTTTAGATGAGTAGTTCTCAAAATTCTGAGGTGCTTACATTAATGTTTTCCTTTTCAACAAGCTATATTGAGTGAAACTCTTATAAAGTTACATGACTATGTGATTAAATGAAAACATTACGTCATAAGAATCTTGAGTAAAATTACTGTGTTTTGATCAGTTTAACTCCTGGCTACAGTCCCAAGCCATTTGTCATGGTGACTTTACTTCCAGCCCTTTTCCTTTGGAGGAAGGATTTGCATCGTCATGCCTCCTTAACTTTGCTAAAACCTTTATTGTAGGATTTTACTTTGCAAATGATGAGACATGGGATGAGGCACTGTAATATGTCTGCTGTCACTGTAAGCATAGATTCAGATATACTGTCTTGAAAACAGCAGGGTTTTGGGGTGGGGAGGGGGAGGTATTGTCGTGTTTGTGGTATGAGTAATTGTCAAGGAGATTAGGTTTCAGTACTGCACAGAAGTTGAAAGTCATTGAGCTTTTGGATATTGGTATTTGTTTTGAACTGAAGCTATATTCAATGCCATGGCAACATAGTGGTGTCACAAATCAGAATTATGTTATAATTATAGGATCAAGCAGCTTTGACTATACGCTGATGCCTCTCAATAATTATTTTATAATAATGGACAAGTTTGGTAAACGGAATTCACTTTGGAATGCAAAAATAAAAACTACAGAAAAGGTGCAGATTTTTAAAGGCAGCGAGTAAAAAGCATGACTTCATATTGTTGCAGACTGCTATTTGAAAGCATATGTTGCTCTCTGCTGCCACATTTTAATAACTGTTTCTGTTTATATCTTGAATAACAAAAGTCTCAAGATCACCAGCCAAATACTGTTTTGGTGATAGAATGGTTATGATGCTGCACTTTCATCGTCACACTTCCACATTCAAAGTGGTATCTCTGGATTGATTTAGGGCAAGTGTTACTGAAAGTTTCAAAAGTGAGTTAAACCCATAGAGAGGTATACAGAATGAAAGGCTCCAGAGTCAGCATGAATTACTGGAAAGAGCACAAGCCATTGATAGATAATGCTAACTCTAGGGACAAAACCATGTTTTTGAAATGCAGGACTGTCACACTAGTTTGGAGGTCAAATGGGAAATATGGAGCACAGCCAGAAGAACATGTTGACATTGCATCCCCTGAGGGGAAAAACAGCAAAATTCTTTTGGGTCTTGATAACTGCAAGGTGTTGATTTGCTGAGTGGTGGCTTGCTGGCAAGTGTGCTAAAGTGATGACTGTGCTCCTCAACTTTTTATTTTTAAACAATGAAATTATTTGGTACATGGTTATTTTACAGAATACCTCCGAGTGTATGCACTCATTAACCAGTACTCCAGTAAGTTCTGCAACTATCTTGAAAACTTTCAATTTGCTTCCGTCATATGAAGGCAAATCACAAGCAAACTTGTTTTACTTGTAATACAGACTCCTACTGCCAACTTGGTGACACAGAGAAATAAGTGTATAATAGTTTAAGTCTGTGATATTGTCTGTAGAGCAGGCAAATCTGAACTGCAAAGCAGGATTTCTAGAAGAGAAAGTTGTCTGCAGAGGGATTTCATGTCTTTTTTGATTGAGATACCTTACCCATCTGTGTGCTCTGATCACTCTGGGGAACTGTAATTCTTTTTGAACCATTCTGTTATTGTCAGCTTTTTTGTTTCCCAAGCCGGTAACAGTTTTGTTTAGTAGATTCTGTCACAAAAGGGTGAGATAGGTATTTTGTACACTTGAATTCAAGTGTGTGGGGTTACTAATGAGTTGACTTTGAATGAGGTTATGTTTATCTTGATGATAATCAGCTCGTATGCAATATGCAGTTATTAGTTGACTTTGTGGCTTATGGTGGTAAACAACACTGAAAGTTTATTTTTAATGCTTTTCCTATAGATATAGAAGTGTGGTTTTCTTAGTCTGTGTGGGTTTCTATTTCCCCAACAGTAGCTGAGTGCTTTTCAGGAGTGCATTAAGTGGTGGTGTGACTGGTATCAGTTCTGTGGATCAGGCTTTGTTGTTCTCTCCACCAGGAGAATTGTTTTCAAGTGTAATGTTGGTTTTGGTAGAGTGAGGGCTTTTTAATAAGTGCTCTGTATACATACTGAAGAAAGGAAGATGAAAAGAAGGTTTCATACGAAAGATAAGGGAATACCACAAACTTCCCTTTGGGACTGTCTTCCCTAGCTGTGGATTAGCTGGGGGGGGGAGAAAAAAGAAGTTTAGAGGTGAGTTTATAGATACAGTTATACATACATTATGACAAGTATATAAATATATCTTTTAATACAGGTAAAATTGAAAGATTGTGTATATATATAAAACATACTTTTATACATTATTTATTTCATGGTGCTAGGATGTTGCAGTCTGCCTACTAATTGAATCTGTTGAGCAGAGGCCTCATCCTGGTATTTAGGATTTACCCACATTCAGAATGGAGGGATATAAATCGACAGCATGTTCATTGGTGTGTTTTTGGCTCATGTTGAAGAGAGGGAGGCTGTGTCTAAATGAGTCCTGTGCAGACTTGGCCCCTTGTGCTCTCTGTGTAGAGGTGCATAGGTTATTGCAGATATTCAGATACTAATTAGGTTGGAAACTTTTCTCTGAGTAGGATCAGTTAGTTTTTTGCAGTGTCTTCTCTTCGCAAGTCTTTCGGTTGATAGTGACTGGAATACAAAAGGTGTTTGCTTCAGTTCTCTACCAGTAATGCTTCATTCAACAGAGCAATATTGGATTTGGTGTTACGGGCAGTGTAGAATACAAGGAGAGTGGGAGTGTGACGCAGTAGAAAATAGCTGGGTAAGTCATCTGAAACTTGCTGAACTGCATTTCAGATGAGTCTGCAATGAAATGACTCTTCTGAAATATATTTCAAGGAGTTTGCCACAGGCTCCTAGACCTTCAAACTGCTATTTCCATAGAACAGGAAGGCAAAATGATGTGAGAAGTGTGTGGATGCAAACACTGTGTTTTATTTAGCAATGGCTTCTTCAAGTACAGAAAGCTGTCAGACAGGTAAGTGTGGGGTGTGGGGNGTGTTTTTTTTTTTTTTTTTTTTCTTTTTTTTTTTTGTTTTTGTTTTTTGTTCTGTCCTTGGGAACTGTCTTTCACTGATCTACTTAGGTGGCATTATGAAAGAGAGACCTGTTTCTTAGGGTTGCACTAATCCTAACCTGAAGGGAAGTATGTTTGACAGGATAAATTGCCTGGTAAAAAGGCAAAATACTGGCAAAAAAATGTGCACATTTGGCGCCACAAGTGATACAAGTTTTATGTAGGAGGTGAAGTCTCTTGTTGAACAAAACTTCAGAAGAATGAGTAGCTCCTGAAACAGCATCTTAGATGGCTGTGTTGGACTATTATTACTTGGAGAGTTCCTACTGCTGAATATGTGTGTTAACCTGGGCAGGTGGATTGAAATGAATACTGTGGGGTCCACCTTGCCAATGGGCTGCTCTTTCTGGTCTCCTTTATATCTAATTGGTTCAGTTTAGCAATGGTGAAGTTCTCTGTGTGATTATCATCATATGATTCCCTCCGTCCCAATTTTTTATATGTTTTTTCTATTCAGAATAGCACTTAGAATTGCTGAATTTACATGAAATTTACTCACAGGTGTGTTTTAATGTAGATAATTTTTTAAAGGCAGATATTTAAGTGGCAATAGTTAGAAAAAGTTTGAGGTGGAAAAGTGCCTTGGGGGATTTAATGGAGCTTCTCCCTCTACCTCTGCAAAGTGTGTGAGTATGAGCTTCACAGTTCTAAATCTGGCCTTCCCTGAGGCCCCTGAGACTGTGGGCTTCATATGTATATTGTACAATTTTTTTGTATCTCTAATTGAAGGGATGAGGATAACTGAATATCAGCAAAAAAAAATTTAGCCAAGGACGTTTGCTTCCTTCAGTGGTGAGTGAATAGATTGGCCTCGAGCATGTTAGTTATTTGAAACTAGTGGAGCATGATGGACTGGAAGCTGCAGTTTATCGTGGTGTAAAGTCTGGTGGCAGATAGTTTAATTTATATGGGAGCTTAAGTTTATACTGGAGGGTTGTTCTCACTAGACTGCTTTTTTAGAAAGAATGAATAAGATACACAAACCCCCTGTCCATTTAATAAGCATTTTACTAGGTAGCTGTCCTGGTTTGCCTAAACCACGACAGTAGCATCTTGGCAAGCAACACTGAGATGAATGATCTTTCTGAGACAGGATGAGATGGTTTCTTAGTAATTTTCCTGGCCACATCAATGTCAGCTTTATTTTTGTGCTGAAAATTGTTGTCTTCTGCAACAAGACAAAAAGGTCATTGATTAGGTTTCATTGAAGTGCTAGTATTAAAAACAACCCTCCCAATTTATTATCATGTGGCTCTAAATCCTGAATATGTGTCCATGATGGCTTGCTTAATACATCTTCAGGGGCTGTCAATCACCATTGGCCTATGACATTGACATCATTTCACCAATATGACAAGACGGCAGTGGTTTAGAAATTCGAACGATCCTAAAGATTTCTTCTTGGGTTTAGATTTTCTTCATTTTCTTTTAACAAACAGCTGTGCAGGAACTTGTAGCCAAACATCAGATGATAATTAGATGATTCCATTTGCAATGGTTCTGTGGACAAATTAAGCTGACCCTGTTGCTTGTCTTAGATAATTTTTAATTTTAGTTTCATATAGCTACAACTCAATGTACTGTAAGATGTTAAGCTAATTAATAGAGGGATGTGCAGCATAGAGCTGCCATTTGTTAGGGAGTCCAGAAGGAAATAATTTTTTATTTGTTTTAAAGGACAGGAATACATATGGTTAGATAACAGATTCTTTGGTTTATAAGTTAAATTACTGCAAGAGTAGTATGCCATTGAATCTGAACGTGTGCGTCCTCTGCCAGTCCATGCATCCTCGTGATGGAAACGTCAAATCCTTACATTAAAAAGTTGAAAAAGACGCTAAAGGGGCTATTTTTCAAGAATCTTTTCATTCTCATCCTCCATAACCTGCCCTCCTCTCCTCTGTTTCTCATGCTCTTAGTACAGCTGAAACGTGAGGTGGAAAGGTGTCACGGCCGGGTGAATTGTGTGGCTGGAGCTGCAGGGACAGGTCTGCCTGCCTGGAGTCCTGACCGTCTCTTCGGTGCCCGTGTGGTGCCTCAGGCTTTTCCCTGCTGCCGTCCTGCAAACTTGTCGTGTGGGTACCATCGCTGTCAGAGCCACGCAGCTAACCTGGCCTTTGCCCTGGCCTGAGCCAGGTGCTGTTGTGGCTTGTGGTGTTGTGGATGTGTGCTGTCTACCAGCAGGACCGTGTTCAAAATCCGTTTTTAAGAGTTTGTCTAAAGAATAGCATCATTTCGCTTTGTTATTGTTTTTTATTGTTGTTTACGTGTATCATTTCCTTATTTCTCTCACATCTGTTAGTGCATTCCCTTCGTCCATGCCTCCCTCCCTTGCTCAGCCTCCTGCCGGGTGCGTGTGCGGTTGGGAGGCAGGTTGCTGCATTCACCCCACGGTGCAAGGAGGGTTTCTCCATCTGGCTGCCCGGCAGCCAGCCGCTGGTGGAAGGGGCTGAACCAGGTGTCTTCGGGGAGTCCTTCGGTGGAGATCTGAGGTGCTTGGGGCCTCACAGGAGAGGAAGAAGGTGGCTCCTGCGTGGCTTTTCTCCGGTTTGACCCTCTGCCCCATCGGGGCTCGAAGCCGCCTTCCAGCTGCGGCTTCGCCTGCGCTCCAGTGGGTGGCTCCCGAGCACCACTGATGTATAACGTGAGCAAGTTAGTGGTTGTTTAGTCAATTCATCTAAAATCTGAGGCCTCTCTCGCCGGTGAAATAAGCGCTTGAGCTCTTGGTGATGAAAATACCAGCACCTTGTCCCAGTGTAACAACTTGGCATTGTAGGGAGGCTTGGGATCTTTATGGAACACTTCAGTCCACTAGATTGTTTCACCAGGGTTAAATTCCAATATTGAACAATTAGATCAATTTTATCTTGATTTTTGGTGAAAGAATATCCTGGCACTTCTCCCTTTTGAGTCTCTGATAAAGGATTTTCATTCCTTCAGTGGGAACAGCCTCCAGGAGAGGGCTAATATTAGTTGAAATGTCCAGTATAGGAGGAGAAGAGGAGGCTCACGGTCAGTCCTTGGTTTGCTGCCACCAGTGGAAGCAACTGTGTTGTTGAGAAGACCTTCCAGGGGAGATCGTGACAGCAAGGAAGAGGATACTCACCTCTTGAGTATTAGCTTTCAGAAATCTGACAGCGCATCTCTGCTAAGACCACCCTGGTAGTTGGAGAAAAATCTGAAATCTGTTAATTTTGTGCAAAGAAGGCAAAACTGTTCTGGTTTTGCCTGTAAAAAATTCGTGTTTAATGGCATGAGTTTTATTAAAGTGAATTCTGAGGGCTGAATTGAAAAGTTATACGTTTGTAGTGCAACTGTCTACCTTATGTTTGCAAAAGATAGTTCTTCTGGTTTAAAAAAATCAGGTTGTATTNTTTTTTTTTTTTTTTTTTTTTTTTTTCTTCTGGAGAAATAGCCTGCGAATTTATTTTCAGTTTATTATGAGAATTTCTAAACTTCAGGAGGAAAAAACTGTGGACCTAACATGCATTTGTGCCATAAATGTATTGATAAAGAAGTGTTTAAGTGATCTGCAACACGTTTGCACTATGTTCTTTGAAAAATATCTTGCTGTTTGTAATGGCAAGAACAAGCCGCAGTGTACTGATCTTTCTGTTCTTTGCCATTGCTTCTGGTACTAATGTTGTAAATGGCTTTTGAAAAATACTTGTTTTGGCAAAACATTGTTCTTGTTAGCATGTGCATGTTAGCATCATGCAAATCCTTTTTTGTTTTGTGAAGGAGGACCTCAGAGAACTACGTGAAGAACCAACTGATCCTCAAGCTCAGCAAGAAATAATTAACAGCATTGAAGAAGTTTATTTTTCCAATGATTCTTTTGATATTGTGAAGTATGAGCTAGAGGTAAGTTGTCTTCTTAAAAGACAAGACAGTTATATGACAAAAAATGAGGGTCAAAAGTATGCTTGTGACAATGAGTTATTTTTCGTTTTGTTTCTTGTATCTTGCGTTAATGCAAAATTGTACCCTCCCACCTCATCCTGGGATTGTGTGGAGCTTCTAGCATATAGTATTGGTATTGAGTCTTTTTTTAACATGATAGAATTAGTATCAGTTGTGCTAACAGGCACTTCATAATTTGAACTACTGTGAAAAAGCCAAAATAGTTGGAGGAAAAAAAGAAAATCTGTTCTATATTTTGGGTAATTTTTTAGCAAGCTGACTGAGACATAATAATTTCAATGATTAGGGGGATGGTGTGTATATATGGCCTAAAATAAGGTGACTTTGAGGTAATTATGATATTATACGATATAATTATGATAATACATTGTTTATCTTAACACTGATTTATTTCGGTATCCAGCATTTGAAATAATGGATTAATTCTGCAAATTAGATTGCAGAAGCAATAAGAATGTTTCTTTAATGGAATTGATTGATTAGTTAATACTACATGTGTATTTAACGTCCTTTAATTTCTCACTGAATTTAATTTGCTGTTTACATGCAGAGGCTTCCTCCAGTACTGAGTCTTCAAGAATTGGAAGAGTACAGAGACAAATTAAAACAACAGCAAGCTGCTGTAAGTAAAATTTTCTTCTGTACCCTCAGGCAACTTGTTGTGTTGTCTATAATTATAGCCAGAAGCGTAACTGAAAAAGTTGTGATTTCTTAAACACGTTAGATATTACACATTTTTTCTTTTAATATTTTGTTGTGTGCTTTTATAGTGGAAAATAATATCAGTAAATCATATAATCATATGAAATAATGGAAGTAAATCTTGGTGATAAGTATTGTAACAAGGAGCAAATGTGCTATTTCTTTAGAAACTTGATTTTCTGAATGTTCAGCTTTTCCTATGTGTTGCAAGAAAAGTCATGTTCAGCACAGTGCTGAATAGTGCAGTAGTATCTTTTTTTGAGGGATTTCTGGCAACATAAAACATAGAATGTTTTAAAAACTCTTTCATTAGAGTTGCTATTTTCTCTTATTTTTCATTTGCCAATTTGTTAATCATCCACAAGGGTTTCTAGTGAATACTGGTAGAGAGTTATGTAATAAAACAAATGAGATGTAACAATGAGTAATAACTGTAATTTATGGGGGGAAATCGGAGTTGCAGCTTCTGACAGGTACTTGTTACATTTCAGGCTTTAAAAATTTTCTATTCATACATTAATTATTGATTCATTGCTCTTTTAAAGTTGAATAATACGGTACAGGGAACACATGTATAAAGTGTGGCATTTGGAGAGTATCTGCAAGTAAAATAACAGTAATAATCCTAATTCATGCTTTAAATGAATGAAATGTACAGAAGGAGAATATAGAAGATCCTTCTACCTAAGATTGCTTTTCCCAGAATAAATGTGTGAAATTTTGTGAAGTATTAGTGAGAAGTTGAACAAATGAATATTCCATGTTTCTCACCTAGAGGTATAACGAAATAAGTTGAAAGTGGGTGGTGTTTTTTGGTTTGTATTGGTTTTTTGTTTTTTAAAGTTTAAGAGGACATCTGGTGGTGACCTAGTTTTGCAAGGGAATACATTCAAGGCTGAGACAACTTCACTGAGATAATCCTAATAACTGTTACCAATGTCTTGGCCATTCTGCCTGCACGATGGGAACTGGCTGCAGCTAGGGGAGTAGTTTCAGTGCACAGCTCCTGCTGAACCATGTGAGCTGGAAAGCGCATGCAGCTAATGAACAACAGGGGTAAGAACTGAGCACGAGGTTTCCAGGAAACATGGGCTGGATATGTCTTTCTTTTAGGACAAAAAAACCCCAACCAAAAACTATCAAAGACAAAACTTTTGACGAGAAACATGTGTCCAATTTTTCCCCCACCATCCTCCCCAGTCAGGATTGGGCCATTCTTGTGTCTTCCGTGATCTAGTCTAAATGTGATTCTGCTATAGGAAGGAATTGTTGCTTGGGTTTGTTTTCCTCCTTGGGCATGTGCCAAGTTGCTAAGATTTCTTGTATGCTATATATTATGTCCCTGTGTCATACTTCCAGGTGGAGCATGAGACTGTTGCATGTTTTCTTCTCCTGTCTCAATTATTGTCCATTTATCTTGTGATATGTCGTTTAGATTACTGTCTTAAAGGACATTAGTGTTCTTCATGGAAGATGTTACTGCAGAATGTTATACATTGTTAGTTCAGTCCTAAAAATATTTTAATGCTGATTATGAGATAGAGGACTCAAGAAGTCTGTTGACAGATCACACAATGCCTCTGGTTTTGAGAAGAATAAATACTGCCCTTTTCACTTCAGTGCCTGAATCTATAGCTGACATGGGAATTTACAATACTTGTTTAGAGATAATTCCAACTTCTAAGTTTTTGTAACACAAGCACTCAAATGAAGCTGAATTGTAGGTAATAGAGCTCTGATCTTCCACTTCTCAGTGACTGTTACCATCTACTTTTGCACAGCTGATCTTGGTCATGCCTTTGTTTTTGGTCACTATAGATTGTGCATTTTCTGTAGTTTTCCCATTATGGTTTTCCATTCCCTTGGATGGGTTCCAACTCACTCAAGACTTCTTTAATACGTGTAGTGTGTCAGCTTTAATTTGTCTAATCATCTTCGTACAGACAATTTGAATAAGGAGGCTTTTTAGTTGTACGTCTGTTTGGCTTCATTTTAATTGGTCGACTGATAATCCTCAGCTGTATCTTTTTTCTTCAGGAGGTGAAATATTTTTTTCCTGATGTGATTACGAAAGAGAAAATAGTTTTGGAGAAAATTGTTTGGTCCCCTCAAAGAACATCGTTTGCGTACATTGTGAACTGCAGCCACATTCAGTGCTAACAATTGCAATTGTGGATTCCAAAAGTTAAGAATTAAAAAATAAATCAACACAATTGTATGGAAGATGCCAAGAGGGGTGGTACAATTTGGAAATGAATGGAAATAACCTGGGATAATACCGCTCATCCAAAAGAAAGGAAAGAGAATAGCATGGATGCTCAGAAAAGTAGTATCACTAAGTTCAGGGAAAGGAAAAAAAAATGGCTGTGGCAGACAATTGATACTGTTAAGGTTGTCGTTAGTCAAGGGTAACCGAGAACTTGCAGAACAAAAAAAAAGCAGTGTAAAAACTTAAAATGAAAGTCATCTTTTATTCATGTGTACAGCTTGATGAATCCCTTTAACAGTGAAGAATCAAACAGTTGATTTGTACTGGGGACTGCATGACTAGCAGGTATATCTTGGTCCTTAAGTTTTTACAGGTACGGTGCTAGTGGGAAGAACAGGTTGGAAAAGGGAGGTCGAAATTTCACAGGATATAGACTGTGCAGTGAACAAAACTTCTTTAGAACCCCAAGGTCATGTAGGCTTTTGTAGCTTTTGACCCGATAACATCCTTTCCTGCCCTCACCCTGCTCTGGAGTGGTTCTTTTGCTGTCCTGCGGAAGAAAGATTTGTTATTTATAGAACAACTAAGAGGTTTTAAAATTGTTTGGTGATTCTGGCCATTTTTTAATATGGAAGGAGGAAAGCAGAGCTACATATATGTCCCTTTTCCAGATTGCCAGCCGATGATACCAGAGTACTTTCAAGACCATTTGTGTGCAGGTGCTTTTCCAGAGGATGGGAACTGACCTGGTGGACCCACTCCACAGGATTGCTGATTGAAGATCCTGACTTTATGCTATGTTTGACTAAGCAGTCAAATATATAAAAACCTCCTTATCTCTCATTCCCAGTAGCGCATTGTGGGCTGGCTGACTGTCATAGCCAGTTTTATTTTATTTTCATTTCTGGGAGTATTTTTCCCCAAGAAGAATATAGAGCAATACCAATAATTTCCTTGTCATGTTTGAAACTGTTTCTTCTTAAATATTTGTAGTCCCTGCTGAAGAACAAAATAAAACACACTGTTCTCAAGCTTGCGTTTATATGACTGTTCCTGTTGGATTATTTTTTTTTTTAAGCATGTGTGTGCACAAGGGACTGATCAAGGTAGCAATGCTCACTTTTAAATTCAGTACAGACAACAGCTCTCAGTAGCATTCCACTTGCTGTTAGTTCGGAACAATGGAGAAAATTTTAAAAAATGCATGTTCTGTGTGCTAAAGAAAGGATATAATGTGCACAGCGTGAATATTTATTAATTTTGACACAGATTTTATTTAATACAATATCAGTCTGAAAGGTAGGTGTTGTTAAGGCTTTCTTAGATCTCCATGGTAGATGGTTAACTTGAATTTGTACTCTAGCAGTAGCATAAGCAGAATGTAAACAGTTGTCATGTCCCATATTATTTCTGTTTTCTATTCCAGCGTGTTCCTTAACAAGCAGAGAGGTAAGGGATTAATTTAGAAATGCTGACTAATTCCTAGATGGAATGGTAAATATTTTTCTTACCTTGCTCCTAAGGAAAGCTGATTGTCATTTTTAGGATTTTTTTACCTTCTTGTGGCATATTTATTAATACATTTGAAAACTACAGAACTAAATGACAGAGAATCAGAAACTTGTAGAACTCTAGTATAGGGATGGTCTACTTAATTGAGATTGCTATGTATCACATTTAATATTCTTCTTTTTAAGGTATCTAAGAAAGTTGCAGACTTGATTCTTGAAAAACAGCCTGCATATGTTGAGGTAAGATAACTAACAGTCACTTTTTAAGAGTAAACCACTCCATTTCGTGCTGTTATAATGCTGCTCTTGTTTCATTGGGGATTAAATTTAGTAATTTGTTAGAAGACATGCTAGTGCCTGGTTGAAACTTGCTAAACCTGTATCTGTAGAGTGAAAAGAACCAAGGGTGTATTGAGCTGGAGGCCCTTGGGATGATAAAGGCTTCAGCATATGACCATTTTGAGAAGGATTTCTGAAGATATGAATTCACAGGCTTGACTAACACATGTAATGGACTTGAACTGGAACTTCTCTAGTGCTGTGTTTAGGAATGGTTTCAGATCTTTTTCCATAAGAGGAAACATCAGTGACCTTTATTTAAGAGCACTTAACCAGAAGCCTGACACTAATCTCAAGCAGTTGCGAGAAGAAAGCATCTAAGGGAAGACTGAGCTGGAAACAGAGCCTCAACGTGTCAAAGATCTCCGAGAGAAAAATAAAGCAAAACTGCTTTAGCTGCTTGCTGCTTGCATGGCTTCTGTCCTTGCTCCCAAAACATAATTGGAACAGCTATCATAATGGTTATCTGAAGAGAAGGTGGGTTTTTTTCTACCTATCTATTTTTCATAATGCCCCTGTACATTTGATCAGCTCTGCCTGATTTTTATCTGATCTTTCCAGGACATGACAGTGAGAATTCTGCAAAGTGAAAACTTGGAAATGTTATCAAAGTATTCTGAGAATTATCCTGTGGTGGATAATTCTGTGTGTGTACAGCACCTTGTGTAAGCATTGTCATACCAGTGATTATGGAAATTCTCATTTTGGTCAAGAAGCTGGAGAGAGTGTGGGAGGGCAATGATGGCTGCATTTGGTGGTGGAGGTTTCTTTTTCTTTTCCCTCCTATCTTCTCCTTCCTTCTTAACCATCTTCCTGTTGCTTCCCTCCCGTCCTTGCCTCCTGCTTCTCAGCTGATAAACTATTGCTGCAGGCTAGGGCTTGTACCTCCTGGGTGCTGACCCACAGTAGATGTCACAGAGCTGGAATGATTTTCCTCTTTCATCCAGAGGGCACAACTTCCTCTTCTTGCTTGCTCTCCTGGCCCGCACATCCAGCTTTAGTGACGTTGTGAGTGTCCCCCATCTGTGCTCTGGCATTCTGCTGGGTAGAAGGGGGAATGCTGCTGTTTAAAGAAAAATGGGGGAGCGAGCATTGCTTGCGTCCTCTCCTGCAATAGCTGGTGGAAGAAAAAAGCTGTAAGGGTAATATTTCAGTTTTAGTTAAATGAGTCAGGTGGGAGGCTATGGCAGAAGGAGGCTGGGTAAGTGCTACAGTCTTCATAAAGTAGTGTAGAAGGGGGCAGAAAGGGTAATTGTACAGTATCAAATCCTTCTGGTATAGTTTTGCTGTTGTGCATGTTCAGAATTGATGAAGTTGAGCAAACGCTGCTTTTTCTGAATCCAGCAGCTTCACTTTGAAAACCCCCTCTCAGTGCATAATAGTACTGTGGAGAATGTGCTTCTTCCATTTTGCTGTGTAGTGTTAATACTCTTATCCCAGCAACATCTTAGTGAGGTGCATGTGTTTTATACCGAGAAGTTCTCTCAGATGTTCCAAAGGGACAGTTAAAAATCTGTCGTGCCAGTAAGAGTCTTTTAAAAACATTAAGTCAGTAATCCTTCAGTGTTACTTGTGGGCACAGGCTTGCACAGAGTTATTCTTGTCAGTAGACTTATTTATCAGATTTCTGGTGGGCATCATAGGACTCCCTTTCCCACTGACTCATGAAATGGACCTCCTGATGTGCTGTGGGTAGTTTGTGATGGCAGCTCCAGTTCAGAGTCCCATTACAGTAACAAGTCATTAGAAGCAGCAAAAATGCAGTTGACTCTTTATCTCCTGAACACGTTGCTGCCACTGTACAAAGGAAAGTGTGGGGAAGTCATGGTTTGCACCCCATTCCTAGTGTGAAGTACTGGTACTGAAGAACAGGCATGGCACAGACACAAGGCTTTCCTTCTCCTTGGAAGGAAAGACATGCTTTAGGAACAACCACTGGGTGGAATATTGTCTTTGAGAAGAGAAAAAATATATTCAGCCCTAAATGCTGGACAGAAGACTCCCTCTCTGGAGACCATTAAGCTGCACTCTCTCCCTGTGCCTCTCTATCCACTCGCGTTCAAAGGAGAGATTTTACAGAATCTTTGCAAGAGGCAAGACTGGAATGGAGTCGCTCCTTATTGTATGTGTTTCCTCATGAAGAAGGGAACAATGGCCTTTTGAATAGCTCTGACATTTGCAAAGTATGTTTTTAGTGAGAAGTAGGTACTGAGAAAAGTAATCTTTGAATTTAGTTTCTTAAGATATTAGGCATATCAGCAACTAAGCTGTCATTTTTCCAAGAGCAACATTGTTAACATAAAGGAGGAAGTGGTTTTCCTGAAAGGTGCAGCTCAGTGATTTGTCAGAATTACTTATATCTTTGGAGACTGACCAGGAGCTGATCTTAAACTGAACTAAACTTTAAACTTGTTTTGCTTGTCACATCTTTAGAATTAGATTAATTTTCAAGGTGAAAGTCTCCCTTTTCCCCATGGAAAACGCTTGATATATTTTGAAATGATGAGCAGTATTAAAAAAAAAAAAAGTTTCATTTTCTTTAGTGTGGGGAGAGCATTGACTTTTCTGCAGTGCTGTTCCTAACAAAAGAAATCCTAATAGGTATATTAAAAATTTTATTTTTTTAAAGGAGTTGAGATTATGCTAGGCACTTCATGAAGTCAAAATCAAGCTAAATTCAGGTCACCTGTGCTGAAGAGTTTTCAGCTGAAATTCAACAGGATACAATTAACATTCATTATGAAGTGACATCTATTAAATTGGTAGAACACAAGTGCTTCTAAACAAGAAAATGCTGTATGAAACATGATTTTTTTGTTGTTTTGCTGCTCTCTGGCATATTAATGCAAATTAAACCCTGTGCTTGTGTTCCTGAAGCTTTGATTATTCTGCTGTGGTGCATGAATGGTATAGAGATTCTTAGGCTAAATATACAGTATATAAATGTAGAGGGTCCAACTGCAATGAAATGGATTTCAAATACCTTTCTTCAAAAGAGAATAGTATTTTAAAGGATAGTTTATATTAATGTTACATTCCAGTTCTTGGCCTATATAAAATGATGAAACAAATAATGCATAAAGTAACTCTACAAAATTATTATAACAACTCAAGAGAAACCTACTAATTGCTAATCTTCACCGGTGTGTAGCATGGCTTTTTGTATATTTATTTAATCTGTTGTCTCTCTGTAGGAACTTGAACGCGTTACATCATTGCAGACTGGCCTTCAGTTAGCAGCTGTTATTTGCACAAATGGAAGAAGGTATCTTGCTTAAATAACGGCAGAGATTGAAAGGGGGAAAAAGTATTTAAGAAGAAATCTGTAAACCCAGGAAGTTTGCTTGCTGATGATATTTCCTATTTTTTGTGCTGAATGGAATTAGGAATAGTAGTTAAAGATACTGAAAAAAATACCAGCTGCTTTCTGTCTTGCAGCTCTCACTTTTTCAATTGGGAGTTGTCTTTAAAACAGGAACCTTTTGACATACACTGTTGATCCACAGACAAGTTCTGCAGAAGGGAAAACGTACCTTCTTAGTCTGGTATCATCTCAATTTCTGAGTTTCTCTAGCAATGCTGACAGTCTTGTTTTCTAGCATGTGTTTTGATGGACATGTTAGAGTTTATCAGAAATAAGTTTTGTTTTACATATCATCAAAGATTGTGTTCATTTTTAACTTTTGCAGACACCTGAATATAGCAAAGGAAGGCTTCACCCAGACTAGTCTGGGGCTTCTTGCAAATCAAAGGAAACGACAGTTGCTTATTGGACTGCTGAAGTCTCTGAGAACAATAAAAACACTGGTATGTACAGTTGTTTTTGTTCAATGGCAAAAGATCTTTCTTTGTTTCTATGAAGTTATCATTTTTTTTTTCTTTTTTTTTAGCAAAGAACTGATGTGCGTTTGAGTGAGATGTTGGAGGTAAGTCCCTGCCAAGCTGTTATAATTTGAAGCTATTCTAAGTTTACTTTTGTCAGTCATCTTAATTTTGTCCCTTTTTTCCTTCCTCTTGCAAACAGGCTAGAGGGGGGTGTGTGTGGTGGAATTATATTTTTATTCTTTTTTTAAATGTTGTGAGAACTACTTCACAGCAAATTAGATAGCCCCTGTATTTTCTGGGGGAGTGTTTTCTGTCAAAGACTCAATCCTGCCTTTAGATCTGAACACTGAGGCTTGAGTTAGTTCAGTAAGAGTGCTGTGGAGTCTTCACTCCTCACCTACTCTCAACTTATACTTCTTTTCTGGCCTTAGCTTGATATTTGGAAGAACAAAGAAGGTGAGGTTGAGCTGATTGATGATATACTGGGTCTGGATAAAGTATTTCTACTGGTATATTAGTGTACAAATTTCTATATGGGCTCCCTACTTAGTATTTTATTTGTACGTGTAGTAGCTTCTCTCCTTGTTCGTTGGGTTGGCTTTTTAATAGTCAGTTGTTGAAAACGTTGCAGCATGCAGGCATGACACTGAAAATTCTACTGATACGGTATATATACTGCCTAAAATGCAGTAGATACTGCACAGAGCAAAAATAACATCATATCTTAAGGTGATTAAATTGTATGAAAGACAGCTTCAGGATTTTATTGACAACTATATTTAATCATGTATTGTAAAGATTTTGACTTGCTAGTTTGCCAAATATTTACAGCTAATACTGGATGGAATGTCATTATGATAATCCCTAGTTACTAAATTTGGAAATTGAGCCTTAGTAATTGGAACTCCTAAGATTCGTTGAGTTTAATTCCATCTTGTATAATACACCTTGTCTCAGCACACTTGCTTATTCTTTACCAAGCAAGAATGTATTAATTTACAGGCTGCATAAACATTGCCTTCTGCTCAGTAAGCCCTGTACAATGATTAGCTTTTCATTTCTGTGCTGTATTTTGTTGCACAGGATATCAGCTCTTCACTGTCTACTGGTAGGAGTTGTCTTGAGACAGAGTTATAGGTGTTGCATCCACACACAGACCCTAATGCCTGATTATCACAATTTGCCAGTGATTTTTAAACATTGAGGGCTGGAACTTCCCTTTCTGGCTAAGTGCAGTTTCAGAGCTGTGCTCAGTGTCTGCTCGCAATAAGGTGTCCCGCATGTTGGCCAATTTATTGTCTTTACTCCAAGGAGAACTTAGTAGCATGGAATATGCATGAGCACTATTAGTAGCCATTCACAGAGGAACATTTAGGTAGAGTTCCCAAAAGACCAAAAAAAAAAAAAAGACCAGGCACGAAGCTATAATAACTTACAGGGGTGAGCTACATCTGGAATATATTATTAATATATGTTACGCAAGCAGGCTTTCTGATTTGAGCTCTGTTAGACTTAATAGAGCAAGTACTAAGTTTTCAATGGAGAAAGATGCAAAGATCTTTAAATGCAGCAATCATTTTAGACCAATGTACTGTTCTGTTTTCATCTAGTGGATAATGTGTGTGGGTTTTTTTTGTGTTTTTAGCTAAACTTGATCTGCATTAGAATGCTGCTGTTAAAACCAATTTCATTTCAGAAACTCCTTTATGATAATAGCTGAATATAAATTGCCCTTGTGTTTTTACTCGTCAATCAATGACTTTGAAATTCCAGTAACAGCTTTGCATTTGAGCTCTCTGAAGCACATAATATCACAGATGTAATTAGGACAAAAAAGGGAAGCTCTTAGCTGTTAAAGAGGGGTTTCCTTCCTCCAAGAGCCTTTCTGGCCTCATATCTAATAGAATACAAAAATAGTAGTTACACCCAAGGCACTGCCCATGTTCTGTTGGCAAGATCCTGGGGTTTTACATTTTTGTGTGTATGTTTCTGTTTTGGTTTTGTCCTGGAATCTTAATGTACCTCTTGATTGAAATGTCTACCTATTGGATATTCTTCTTATAAATTAGGACAATATTTCTATATTTTTTTCTAAAGTTTGTTCTTTTTGACCTGAGGACTCGTGTGAGTCAGTTGTCTTTAAATTCATGTCTAATTAGCTACAGAATGTGTCAAACTAAGTAGTGTTTATTTGGGCATAATGTTGGAGTGTCTCCCTTGTCTCTTACTAGGTTTTGTAAACTATGGCAACAGCCTGCCAGTGCCTGAACTTCTCTCTTACCTTCCTCATGAATAGATCATACTGTATTAACAAGGGTTGAAAGTTAACTGGGAAGATGTTAGTTGTTTCGTAATAAAAATGTTCTGATATGTTTTGTATGAATACATAAGGAAACAAAACAGCAAGTCATTTGCATAAGGTAGTATAATACATAGTGTTTTCAGATGTTGCAAACATGTCTGTTTCTACTTCTAAACTCCTTGCACAGTAAGTTCTGCAATAGACCCTCACTCATTTCCTTTAACTTTACTGTGTAGATGTAAGAGGCAAAATATTTTGTTCTTAATGTTTATACATAAGCATGCAAGCAAAGATGGGTGTTTGGGTGTTTACTTCAAAAGCCAAATTAGCTTTCCATTGTATTTTATCCTAAGGAAGAGGACTATCCAGGAGCTATTCAGCTGTGCTTGGAATGCCAGAAAGCTGCCAGCACTTTCAAACATTACAGTTGTATAAGGTAAGGTGACATTGTGCAGATTTCAGCTTCTGTATGATTTTATTTGTAAATGGTATAAAACAGTGATCATTAATTTTCATTCTCTAAAGCAGCTTTGATTTTAATTTAATTTTCTGCTTAGAAAAGTAAAATTGAGACATTTATAAAAGCGTAAGCATCCTCAGTAGTTTCCCCCTTCCCTGTACCACTACTAGCCAGTCTTCACAATCATAACACTAGTAATTTATGTTTGGACTATGTCATTGTTTTGAACTGTCACAGTATGTTGGCAGGTAAGGTTTCAACTAAGACTGAATTATAACTGTGCTACAACCTGCTGCCTGGAAATACCTGAGCTATTTTTTAATAAGCAAGTTTATATTCTGGAATTAATTTACCTACAGCAAGATAGCTTGTGGAGAGAAACTTACTCTGATTCTTGGCAATGAAATTAGCAAGTGCAGAGCTTCATGCTGTCATGGAGAAATTACTTTCAGAACCAGAACTAATTCAAATATCTGCAGTTCCTCACTTTGAAAAACTTGATGTTTCTATTGCTTTTTAGAAAGAGGAAAAAAAAAATGGGTAAACATTAAGTTCAAAGTCATAATAGATATGACAATAAAGGAGTAAAATGAAGTAATTTTTGATGTTTCATCCACTAAGAAGATCATTAGATTAATTAGATTTTTCTTTCTGTGTTATTTTTAATGAGCATTTTACATTTGTGGGTAAAATTCTGACATTGATCTGCTGTCAGAATGCTCTCTGACTTAGAAGGACCGAAATCTATGAAAACAAATGCTTTGCCTCCCTCTGTGCTCTAAATGTACGCTTTGTTGCAACTTTAGAGTAATTACCAAGAAAGCTGGCCAATGTTCAAGACTACCTCCTCCAAGCTCAGGAGCGATGCATCCTGACAAAGAGGAAGTCAGGCAAAAATGCCAGGAGGCCTGCATGGATGAACAAGGAGCTCCTGGACAATCTCAAACAGAAAAAGGAAGCAAGGACAGGAAGCCTGGGAGGAATACAGAGAAATTGTCCAAGGAGCCAAGGATCAGGTTACGAAAGCTAAGGCCCAGATAGAGTTCAATCAGGCCGGGGACATCAAGGGCAACAAGAAAAGCTTGTATAGGCATGTTGGTGACAAAAGAAAGACTAGGGGAAACGTGGGCCCCCTCCAGAAGGAAATGGGAGACCTGGTCACCTGGGATGTGGAGAAGGCTGAGGTACGCAATGACTTTTTTTCCTCAGTCTCCATTGGTAAGGGCTCTGACCACACTGCGCAAGTTGCAGAAGGCAAAGGCAGGGACTGGGAGAATAAGGTACTGCCCACTGTGGGAGAAGACCAAGTTCGAGACCGGCTGAGGAGCCTGAATGGAAACAAAATGCCCATTTTTAAAATGGGGAAAAAGGAAGACCTGGGGAACTACAGACTGGTCAGTCTTACCTCTGTGCCCGGCAAGATCATGGAGCAGATCCTCCTGGAAACTCTTATGAGGCACATGGAAAATAAAGAGGTGATTGGTGACAGCCAGCATGGCTTCACTAGAGGCAAATAGTGCCTGACAAATTTGGAGGCCTTCTATGATGGCGTTACAGCGTTGGTGGATAAGGGGAGAGCAACAGATGCCATCTACCTGGACTTGTCCAAAGCATTTGATACTGTCCCGCACGTCATCTTTATCTCTAAATTGGAGAGACATGGACTGGACAGATGGACCACTCAGTGGATAAGGAATTGGCTGGATGGTCGCGCTCAAAGAGTTGCCATCAATGGCTCTGTGTCCAAGTGGCGATCAGTGACGAGTGGTATTCCTCAGGGGTCAGTAGAATATTTGCCTACATACATTAAAATTTTTAATCTTTTACTTATGTAGTAGTGGATGAAAACTGCTCTTTGTTTGAATGTGTGTTTGAATGAGGAAAAATGTGATTTCCCTCAGTCCTTGACAATTCAGTTGTTGAGAAGCAAGATGACTCCTGAACAACTTTTGCTCTGTTTGACTCTACCTTCTGTAGAGAGATGGGTCTTGCAGTCTTCTGTACCTGTGTCGTCTACACTGTTCAGTAAACTCTCCTTAGTATTTATTGCTCTTTCAGATGCTCTGTGACTCTGAACATTAGTCTGATTTATTCTGCATATCTCCTGCATTTTTTTTCTTTTGGAGAAATTAGCAACGTTTTTTCAGCGAGAAAAAGCAGCTTGATTTCTTAGAATCTTGCAGTGTTCATCTGGAAAACCTCGCTCTTCTGAGATGTAGGTTAAATTACACAGTTTCTTTGACTTAAATTCTGTTTCATATAAATGATATGAAAGTTTCTGTTTAATGTTGAATCACTTCAGGCTTTTATTGCAGCTTCAAAGTTTATCTCCACTACACTATGTCCAGTATAGCAAAATTTGGAACTTAAACTAACAGTTCGTGTTTTTGCAATTTAGGATACTTAACTGCAAAAGTCATACTATTTTAAATCTGATAGCATGCTGACAAGATATGTGACAAGTAGCTGTGAGGATTTACTTTGTTGTTGCACTCAAAAGGATATCCTGGTATCCAAGAAGACCGTTTTTTGAAAGAAAGAATGGTAACAGAAAAAAATGGCACTGCTTCTTTATTCTGAGAGAATTTTTTGAGCTTGTTTTTGTTTGCATTGTGAAAGCAGAAGGACATTTTGGCTGTAAATCCCAGCCCCAATGCGTACATTTCAGTATCTGTGCACTGTTTTACTTTCAGAAGTCTGAGAGAATATGCATGGTTTGGAATAACGTCTTGCTAGCAGGGGATTGGGCTAAATGAATAAATAGATCTTTTGCATTTCTTTTTAGGATTGTGGTAAAAAAACAGCTAGTCAAGAAAACAGATACATGCTAGCATTTATAATGTATGTTTATATGAGGCGTCACCTCTATCTTAGCATGAAATTTTCACAGTATCCTTTTGATTGTCCACTGTCCACATGACAAGAATCAGTGCCTTCCTTTGTACAATCATTCTTCACGTTTTTCTTGCTAGATGGTGGTAGGAATTGGGTGTAGCTCTTAAACAGCAGGGGATTTAAATCTTTCTATGAAGTGTATAACTTTCATTTTGGTGCTCATCCTCCTTAGAAATAATAGGTTGGATTTCTATTATTTTTGTTCTCCATTGTCCTCTTGCTTTGGAATACTTGCATTATGAGATTCATTTTTGTTTAAAAATATAAATCGAAGTCTTTTGCCTTCTGCTTGTTGATCAGTTCTGATGTGAGTAGATTCCCTTGAAAAACCTGTAGGAAAATGTAGTGACAGATAATAGGATGAGACTGTTGCATTTAGGTCAAAATATTACTTCTGTTATATTGCAGTAATGTGCCTTTAAATATGCGCTAATTTAGATTTGTATGGATGGGGATGCAAAAAAAATATACTTCTAATACGTTTTTTATGAATTAAATGAATGCCTTGAATTAAATTTTCAATTATGGTAAATGGACTTTCATAATAATCATGTAGCCATTATGTCCCAGCACTACCTTTATAATTCTCGGTTAGAAAATGCAGACAGATTTAGCTGGACACTGCATTTCTACATTTTCACTTCAATACTTTAATAAAGTTACTTTTCTTATGAAATTTTGTGATCACACCTTCTTTTTCTAAATTAGTCAGCATAAATGTAGGCTGTATTCTTGCAAACACCTCTTTATGTCATAGCTTGGTTGAATACATAAACTATGAATGTGTGTATTTAAAATTGGTCCTTGAGCCCTCACTTGAATGGGAAGACAGCATTGTCACAGGAGTTGAATGGATAAGAAAGACATGGCAGTTTTACCTTGGTTGTGTTTCATGTGGAAAACGCTCTCTTGAATTCCTCCCCATACTTCTCTACCAAAAGGAAAGAAAGGCACACCATTCTAGAATGGCTCCAATCTTGGGGCACTTGCTGGGAATTGTGACATGAGTGCTCAGGTCCCAGAGCTGCCCAAGCCTCCTCTGTCACCAGGTGATTGCAAGCTGAGGCTTGCCTGGGATTAAGAATAGTGGAAACAAGGAACTAGTTTTCCTGAGGATCTGTGCTAGTTTACAGATGAAATTAGTCAAATGTGATCCCCTGCAATAATCAAGAAATGGTTTTTGGAGCCTAGGAGCTTTGTCAGCCCCACATTGCAGTAGTCAAGCAAGTTCTTCATATGTGTGAGCATTTAAGTTACCTGGCTGAGGTGAAAAATCCATGTGTATTTTTAATTTAATTAGAAAAGGTAAAGAAATGCTAGTTTAGCAGCAGCATGTTCATGACATTTGTTTGAAAGGAATCATAGTCTTGTGTTTGTATGGTACCTGCTACCATTAGGGGCTTTGTGAATTTTCACAGGACTTAGAGCAATACAATTGCTTAATTCGTTCAATCTGTGCAGAGACTACCTGTGCATTGCATCATTTTTTGCTAGTGTCAGCAGCTTCTATATTTTAGGTCAGTTAATTTCAACATGTAAATCAACTACATGTTTATATGCAGGGGGTGATGGTCTATGCTCTATCTCGTTCTAAAGATGGAAAGGAGGAGTGATTCTGTGCACAGAGAAAGTTCTTACTCCGGTTCTAGTGTCTTCTTGCTAGTTAAAAGCACTCAATAACAGGAAATGCTCAGAAACTCCAGCAGGAGATGTAGTAACATGAAATTGCTGTGGAGGCTTTTCTGTTTGCAGGCGTGTTGCATGTGGAGAAACAACAAAGAAACAGTGGCTACTCGATTTAGTGTTTGATGACAGCTCTTTCTGACACAGTTTTTTCTATTTAAAGCTTTCTTTGGAGGGTGTTGTATCCGGGTTATCTAACAACTGAAAAAGGAGGGGTGATGGGTGTATCATTTAAGTGGGGAGAACTAGGTAGGAAATCTGGAATCCATCTTTTGATAGTTAACTTAGGCCCCTTAGGAGAAGATTCAGAGCGCAGAAGTAAGTTGTCTAAAATCAGGTACGGTGATTATCCCACGAAAGCTGTGTGCTTTCCATGCCGAAGAGAATATCCTGCCTATTTCTTGGTTACTTCGACCCTTCCAAACAAAAACATAGTGGTCGTATTTTGTGTCTTGTTTTTCTGGCTGGTGTTCTGAAATTTTTAAAGCTGATTGTTGGAAGGGAGCAGTTATGCCTTTCTTTGTCCTGAATAGTTTCTCTATTTTTGTTAATCTTTCTATACCAAATATAGCTCGGAGAAGTGAAATGATGGTCTTAAAAAGATTTTTTGAGAGTTGTGTAAGCTTAAGTTCTTTTTTTTTCCTATAATGTTTCTGTAAGGGGTTCCTGAGCAACAAGTAAAAGTTACTATACAATAGTCTGCAAAGACTTGATAGCCCTGACCTTTCAGGTTATGTTCTGCTGTAAACCAGAGAGCCAAATCAAAACATTTAGATCATGAATTTCTTGGGGGTTGGGGGTATCTTTGAATGCTTGGGTAAATCCTAGCAGGATGGGGTCTTGTCTGGGCCCTCTTAACACTGTTGCACTCTAAACCTAGGGTAATGTGCTGCTGCAACAAATTTTTTGATTTGAAGTGTTAGGAGTACTGCAAATGCCTGCATTAAGTGCCTTTCAGTAGTAACAGTAGTGTGGTGATGCTAGTCTGACACAGTAACAGCAGATTTATGATAAATTACTATATTGTGGCTTGGTAGCAGGCAAACATGTTTGGAAACAAGAAACTTGGTGTGAAATGTTAATATGATCAGTAGTCTGATTTTAAACATTTTTTTTCTTTCATTAACAGTGAGTTGAATTCAAAACTGCAAGACACCTTGGAACAAATAGAGGTAAGAATATATTGATGTATAGCATAAGTTAGTATTTAATCTCTAGGTACTAGAGTTTTCTAGTGCAGTGTTATTAGCAATTACAGAACATGCCCATTTCTTTCAAATACAGTCTCTGGAATGCTATAGTCATTGCATTTAGCCTTTTGTGTTGCAGTCAAACGCTGTAAAATATGCTGTCAGACTTGTGACCCTAGCTCACTAAATGTGCCCACTTTAAGTGCTGAAGCAGTCAAATAAAATAGGCATGTAACATTTGAAGTATTGGAGCAAGGCGTGCTCCCTGTATGGTGAAGATGCATGCTGGTTTTCAGTCCATGAACTGCTTTTAGACTACTCCTAAATAGTTGTGAAAAGCAGGTTAGCAGGGTGCCAATAGGTTTGTATAAGCTACACAGGAGCTCACGGATTCACTGGAAATTTTAGAGGTCAGCAAACTGGAAACTGCTGGATAGGGCCAGTGCTCAGCCATAGGAAGTAAGACTTGAATGGCTGAGAAAAATGTAGCTAAGACAGAAGATCAGTTGAAGCTGGTAGACAGTATCACAAAAGCAAATGAATACAAAATGGTATCTTGCTGGAAATTGGTGACAAGAAAAAATTCATGAACAATAGGAATTCTTTTAAGTCTATTACTAGGTAATTTTGAGCTGGAACTTGACAAGCTTTTTGTAAGAAGTATAGTAATGTTGATATGTATAATGTTTATGTAGTGCATGTAATGCCTACATGCATAAAGCATAGCAGGAGACTGGATTAGCTATCCCAGCAGCCCTCTATGTCTCTGGCCACATGCTCTTTAGGAAGTCGGATAAGTGCATGTATTATTGTACCTCGTTGTTTAATTCCCTGTACATTAGAACTTTGTTAAATTTCCTTCATTTATGCCTTTGTACTTTCACTTTCTTTCAAAGCTTTTCTTTGTTCTTTTACTCTTTCACCGATACATGCTCTACTCAGAGCATGGCTGGTTCAAAAGAGCTAATGAAATGACTGTTTTCTTCTCACTCTCACATAGGCGAGTCATTAAACTCGTCTTTTTTTTTTTTTTTAAATCACTCAGCTTTCATTCCTATTGCTTTCATTTAAGTGCCATTTATTACTTGTGAGCAAACATTGAAGTTGCTTAAAAGGAGACATGCACCTTTACTTCCTTCCAGTAACAGCTTTGCAAAGCAAATTCTGCTCATGCTAAAATATGGTAAAATGTGCCATGTTGGTTGATGATGGCAATTCACAGCTAGCTAAATAATCATATTCAAGATCTTCATTTATTATTTCTGAATTTATAGAAATATCTTGTTTCCTTCCTGAGAAAGTATTTTATTTTCTATTGGAATTATATCTATACATATGGGAGAATGTAAGTCATAGAGTGTGAATGCCTCTGCTTATGTCCTTAGCTTTTTTCTGTTTTTTTCTTCTTGTAATTTGGGTTTTTAACATTGACCTTAATTTTATTCTATGTTACAAATAAAATGCAGGGTGGCTATAGTGGAAGGAGCCATTGAAAAATGTAGCTGAAAAGATTAATGTGCTGTATGTTTAAGAACTCTGTTCATGGGCAGTTTGGTATCGCTGTTTCTCTCTTTGTACAGCTGTTCTGCATGAAATAAGAGAAGGAAAAATTTATTTTAAATCAGTGGATGGCTGAAATTCAAATTGCTGAGTAACCCTTTAGAGAAGTTCTGAATCTTTAGGTTACTTGTCCTTTTTCCATTTTGCTCAGGAAAAAATGTAGTACTTCATAGTATTCTACTCTTCTTTTTTGTGCTTAAAGAAAGTACTGATCTGCTTAA
>RSEF01000002.1:27067295-27116756 GCA_003993805.1 Himantopus leucocephalus
TCTGCTTAAAAAAAAAAAAAACAACAAAAAACCAAAATAAAACACCGACCCCCAAACCCAACAGCAACAAAAAACCCCCACCAAATCTCTAGGATTAAAATCCATAAATATTTTGTGGCTAATGAAGTAATTATGAAAATTTTCCAGTGGAGGAGGTACAAATACATGGGGACTAAACAACCATCTCCTGTGGTTTCTATTTGCAAGAGCAAGACTACATTGCAAGATCCTTAAATAATAAGAATTTAAATGGCTTTAGTGGCTAGCATGGAGAGAAAATGTCTGCTAGCTGTGTATGCTATCATATGTTCTTGATTCCTGTTTTCTTGCATTGTTGATTGAAAATAACTACAATTAGGCTGTGTGTATCTGAATGTATTACAGCATCTAAGTGAGAATTATGTTGTTAAGCTGCCTGGTCAAATTCTTGGAAGCCTTATTAGTTAGTTGTTAAGTACATGATCCTGTTTTAGGGTTGGTTTTTTTTTTTTCATTCAGTGCACATAATAGATGAACTTCATTTATTGCAAAGCTGTTCAGTATGCTCAGACACAGCTCTGATGGCAGAACTAGCACTTGTGTATGTGGGTGTGCTTTCTTTTCTTCTATGGCACTGATCATTGTACTGGTATAGTACTCCATAAATGACTTATTTCACAAGGAACTTCTAAGTGAGACAGCATTAATTCCATTTAATAGGTGACATCAGAGGTGTTAAGAAGTCTATAATTTAATTGCTTGAGCTGAAACACCTGTGGAGCATTTTCATTTTTTTCCATAGATCTGGGGTTTTCTGAGGAATGGGAGTAGACCAAGTTAGAAATCCCAGCTCTCCCATATTATGGTGCTAGACCTTCTCAAAGTAAACATCACTTCGAATTTGACTTCAGTGGAGCGCTTTTTACTGTGCTTGTTCTTGGAAACAGTGGAACTGTTTGGCTAACAAAAATTTCAGACTGAAATAATGCGGGCTGCAAGAAGTCACATTTGAGCACCTCAGAATGCACAGCAAATGTACAGAATTGGCTATTGTACAAGCATACTTACTAGACTGTTTAAATAAGCCTCTTTAACTCACTTGCTGTTGTTTAAATAATGTCTTACTTGGCCTGTTTTTATTAAGTGTGTAACACATTTTTTCCTTCATTTATGTAGGAACAGTTGGATGTAGCACTCTCCAAAATATGCAAGAACTTTGATATCAGTCATTATACAAAGGTTCAGCAAGCTTACAGGCTGCTTGGAAAAACACAGGTTAGTACTCATCTTCTGAGTAAGTCACAAAGAACAGTGGTGTAACAGCATGAAGCTTTGAGTACTGTGACTATTTTTCTAATGCTGATGAATCTTGCTGAGTATACAAAGACTTTTATAATGTTCAGATAATTTAACAGCAATTGCTAAAGGGAAACTGTGTATTACTGTAACGTGTAGCTTTTTGGACGTGGTATAGCTGTAACAGTTCCATATTTCAGCTCTGTTTATAATGCTGTTTGCATTATTATTGTATTTGGGCATGTGAGTACTATTTTTCATAGCTAGGTCCCTGTTACTGAGTTGTGCACAAGCTGTACCTTCTATATGTGCATTCTCATTTTATATTGTCCTTGAATGCAACAGGAATGAAGATGTGAGGAGATACTTTTTTTGGCAACAAAATATGACACAAGGCATGCCAAACCTATACTGTGGACGTGTCCTAAAAGTTAGATCTCTGTGTGCCTAGAGCTTTTTATATGTAAACAAGAGGATGTCTAAACTCTCCAATTAGGATGTAGTTTTGTTGGTGCACTGCCTTGAAGCTTAGGATGTTTTCTCTGAGAAGGCGGTGAACTTGTTTCCTTCTGAAGCGGTTATGCAGTGTGGGAGCTAGTACCAAGCCCCTGTGATGTCAAGCAGGGTAAGGAGAGGAGAAAGTCCTGGAGGCATCTTTCGTCAGTGATCGGTGTTCATAACACAGTGAGGCTAAACATGGTGGTGCCAATGCAGCAATGATGTTTTGCTTAGAGAAGAGATTCCTCCAGAAAGCTTTAGTTGCTAAAGATCATGTCAAAGTGCCTGTCCCCTGATGAAGACAAGACGGGGATCCCATTTGATCTTTATTATGCTTGGGTTTTTTTTAATGTTGTTTCCCAGTATTCAGAAGTGTGGCTGACAGCAGAATGCCCTTTGGGGATTTGTTTTTAAATTTTTGTTTGTTTTTTGTTTCTTTCTAATTAGAACCTTTCTAGCAAAGTAAGGTTTTGTGTTTTGTTTTTTTTTTCTTTTTTCCGTGGCCTGATAGTGATAACAGTGTAGCTCTGCAATAGGATAGAAACGGATTTCTCTTCCCATACTTTGACAATGTGCAGAACTATTGGAGTGCCTGAAGACTGCAACTTAAAATCAGGAGAGAAGATTAATTAGACTTTTACTTTGCTAGTGCATTGTATGCAATTTCTTTATTTACTGAACAAAAGTAGATATAATGCATTCACTGCTCCAAAGTCTAGTGCATGATAAGTTGAGAAAGGCAGACTTTTTGTTGGAGAGGAATGAAGTTTCCGAACAAATGAAAAGTGTTATTTGTTACTGCATGGTTTTGTCTGCTCTGTTCTCATGAAAGAATGACTTGGTTTTGACATTCTTTTTATTACTATTTAAGTATGTATCTTGAACTTGTCCTGAAAAGAATTTAGTTGCGTCATTATTGAAGTATCTCCCATTTTGACCTCTCCTCATTAAACAAATTAAAAAGAACTTTCAGTGTCTTCAATACTTTTCATGTTTTCATTTGTCATTCTGTTTTCTTTGACTAATTCAAGTTAGGAATAGCTGCAGAAGATCGATTATGTGGTATAGGATTGAGCAGGAGTGCTTGTTCATTTCTTATGGGCGTAATTGATTTCTCAGCTCTTGTCAATAGCTGAGAATGTCAAGTAGCAAGTAGTGAAACTGACCATTTTCAAATTGCAGGATCTGCTAACTTCATTCCTGCATATCAAATAGTTTTTTATCAATTCTTATATACCATATATACTGATTATTAGCATATCTTGAAACAGTGAGAAAATTCAGCGTCTGAAGCAGACTAATGTTATGTATGGTTTATTAACAAAGGATCAGGGAAACAGCCTGATCTGAAACTCGGGCATGATTATGGCAAAACTTATATAGTCATCAGTGTTTAGTACATGTAATTTTTTTTTTTTTCTGGAAAAAAAAGTTGTCTTAAACAAATGTCATATTTTGTTTTTATTGCAAAGAGGGGTTTTGTAAGAAACTTATTGATGTGATGTGCATGCATTTCTGTAACACTTAATCCTACTTTATATTCTTGAAGGAAGAACTCAGTTTGGAAAGTGGATGGATTGAAGGCTTTGTAGTTGTGGTTTTAATTTTATTAATTGCAAAGGAAGTATTTTCATCTTTGTTGGAAGTGTTTCCAGTGGGAAGAATAGCACTGATCTCAACTCATTTCTCTTTGAGGCATTCATCAACGATTGGGATAGTAAATGAATGAATGAGTAAATTCTGTAATTAAATATATTATATACATGTGTATATGTATACACACATGTGTGTGTGTATATATACACACATGTATATATTGACAGGCTGAGAGAGTTGGGGTTGTTCAGCCTGGAGAAGAGAAGGCTCTGGGGAGACCTTATAGTGCTTTCCAGTACCTAAAAGGGGCCTGCAGGAGAGCTGGGGAAGGACTTTTTACAAGGGCATATAGTGATAGGATGAGGGGGAATGGCTTCAAACTGGAAGAATGTAGATTTACATTGGATATTAGGAAGAAATTTTTCACTCTGAGTGTGGTGAGGCACTGGAACAGGTTGCTCAGAGAAGTTGTGAATGCCCCATCCCTGGTGGTGTTCAAGGCCAGGTTGGATGGGGCTTTGAGCAACCTGGTCTAGTGGGAGGTGTCCCTGCCCATGGTAGGGGGGTTGGAACTAGGTGATCTTCATTGTCCCTTCCAACCTAAACCATTCTATGATTCTATGTAAAATTAATATTTACTAGTGATAATGTCAAAAAACTAGTGAGTTAGAGGGAGAATGGCAGGGGAAACTGATTTTACTGGTAATACCTGAACTCTTTTACATTACCATACCGTAATATTGCCAAGTCCTATGTTAGGTATTTTTGAAACAAAGATTAGAGGTCATGCTTACAGTCTCCTGTGTTCAGTACTGAAAAAGACGTAGATTAAAAGACTATGGCAAATGACAGATCGAATTTTACTATTTGATTGTGTGTTATTCCTTTTCTTTCAGACAGCAATGGACCAGTTACATATGCACTTCACTCAAGCCATTCACAACACTGTGTTTCAAGTAGTCCTTGGATACGTAGAGCTGTGTGCAGGAAACACAGACACCAAATTTCAGAAGTTACAGTACAAAGACCTCTGTACAGTATGTAATACTTGCATATATGTGTATTTTTTAATCTGAAGTTTTCCACTGTTGTAAGTGTACCATTTGTTAGTAGGGATTCGGTTATTAAAATAACCCTGCAGCTACAGTAGTTTCTTAAGACAACTTGTAGGTTAATTGACAGATTGGTTATTCACAACTTAATGCTGATTATGATTGCACTAAATCTTAGTGCTTTTCAGTTAGTGTACACACTGTCTAAATAAATGTAAAGAAGTAGATTGTAGGATACAAACAGGAGATCAAGATTTCAAAGCTCCCGTGTCTTCAGGGTAATATGCTAGTTACTGGAATCACTCTTAGTTTTGAACTTTATTTCAGTGCATTTTGACAGTATTCACAATTCCTGAAATATTTCATTTCAGTAAGGATTCTTGTAAAGATGTTAACTTAATTTGAGTGTTTCCGTTCTAACTCCTAACTTTGTATCAGATTCATTGCACTTCTGGTATCAAGATAAGGGACAGCTGTAATATTGAGGTGCAAAAGCCTGATGGTAGGCAGATCATGGACTGGGCATAACTGTGTATTTTCCTTTAGTATAGATTTTTAGGTGCAGTTTCTTGTGTGCATCTGTTTTGTTTATTTTTTAAAAAGTGTTAATAGAGTGAATTACTGTATTTTGAGTAGTATTTTTAGTTCACTCTAATTCTTTCACTTGCAGTCTTACTGTTACACCCTGAGAAATTTTCTTAAACTTCAGTGGTGGGGATAGAGTGTGAGATATTTTTAAGTCATTGTTACAACCACCTAAACTTGAAATTATGTTTCTATCTTGAATGTTCTTCACGTGTTTGTTTCAGTCACAGACAGACTAAGCCCTCATCATACTTCATCAGCTCAAGCACCTACCCCATCAGTTGCAGTTTATTAAATCAAAGTGCAGTCACAAGGAGATTAAAGTTTATATTCTGATCCACTTTCTGCTCTTTCACTTCTCAGATCTCCTGGGATTGTGTAGCTTCAACTAGTAAACAACGCATCTACATTGAAAACCATTTCATTGTGAAGAGGTGCCCCTTTGACTTTGAAGGTTTACATAATCTAAGAGCCTTCATATGAGCGAAAGTGGATTATGAAAAATTAATTTATTGGGAGTAATTGACATAAGTATTAATGAACAGAATGAGTAAGGTTCCCAATAGATTGTATTTGCACTTCACCAAGATGAAGTCTAGTGGAAGAAAGTCAGCAAACCTTGATCTCTGTTCTCCAGACTGCAGCCCTTTTGTACTTCTGCTTTAAGTTTTCAGAGGATGTTTTTGGTTTAATTTTTTAGTTTCTAATGCACTCTGTTTCTGACTTTTTGCTTTATACTTCTGTATGCCCTTCAGTATTATTTCTCATTCTTTGCTAATATTTATGATACTAAGCCCATTTATTTACATTTACAAAAAGTACTACTGAGCTCCTCCTGGCATCTTCTAAAATACAGATTTTTGCTGCTGTTAATCCTTACCCTTTACAGTGCAGAATGGTCTTTTAGATTAGTGCAAATATATTTTGTAATACACAGTAAGAGAGTGGCTTTAACTGTGTGGTTACAAAATTATTACCTCATTATTTCTGTTTGGTTTTCCTTCTGCAGAACCCTCATGAGATACTTCTTTAGTTATGTGAGCCTGCAATAGCTGGAATCTGGCAGTCTGTATAAAGGAAGGTACCCAAACTTTAGGACCGTAAAGTACTATGAATACTGCAAATTTCCTTGAAATTTATTGATTTTTTTTTTTTAATTTTTTATTATTCCCTTGGTAACAATTGAATATTTAGGGACAGGCTGCAGATGGGAAACTTTGGTCTCTGTTACAAACCACACTGTTCAGCATTGGTTGGTACCTGTTGCAGTGCATTTGTTAAAATCGGAGTGCTGAATAAGCTGGACTATCGTAGCCATTCCATTTCTAACTTCCCATAGAAAAAATATCAACAGATTTTCATCTCTTGCATTCAGATGTCAGGGAATAAAATTGTTTAAGGCTAAAATATGAGCCTTCTTTCTCCGTGTCTGTTTCTAGTGAGAAACCTCTTCAACCTGTCTACGCTGTTAAGCCAGGATGCTCTTAACATATAAGTGGTTATGGAGTGCTTACTCTAAACAGTGGAAGTCATACAAAATTAAAGTCTTCCTTTTTGGGCAGATCTCCTGTTGTGTGTTTCTAAAAATCTTTCTAAATGAACTCATTTAGCTCATTTCCATTTTATACGGGTATTGGGGGACTATGGTGGGGTTTTTCTTTGTTTTAACTTTTTGTTTGTTTGTTTCTTTTCTGGACATCAAATACTGGATTTTATAATGATGTGGGTTTTTTTAAAAGAATAATGTTTTCAGTAATTCTTAGCCATTTATGTAAGTTATGTGCCTGTGTACTCTGAGTCACTATTTCCTTTTTGAGGATTTCTTTTCCTAGTGATATGCCACTCTAACTCTTACATCCTTTCTCCTTTTGAATACTACTGGAGCAGGGGAGAGTTTGGCTGCTTCATCTTCAAGTTTTGATTTTCTTTATTCTAGCATAAGTTCAAAGAAATTCAGTTGTTTATTTCCTTAGTCTAAATGGAATTATCTGCACAACCAAAATTTAGATTTTATAGCTAATAAAAGCCCTGAAATACAGTAAGAGTAACATTTTCTGATGAGTTAGCAGAGAAAATTGCTGAAACACCTGTTGAAATGGCAGGGCAACATATTGTTTAAATGATAAACTTATTACCCTATTTTGTTCCATCGTTAGCAAAGTCTATAGGATCTGAAATTAAAGTGTCTCAATAATGCAGTCAGTAATGTGTATCAACTCTCCAATTAAAGGGTGTTTTAGAAAAAAAGTAGTATTCTCAATTGTTACTTTTTTTATGCACCAAAAACTTGACTTTTTCGCTTTTTGTTGGTGTGTCCAGAATGCCTAATTGATATCCTGGAGGCAGCTCTGGTTTGATAGGGAACAGAACCAGAATAATAATTGATTTAAAAAAACCCAAGCAAACTGAAAGGACATAGTGATTAATATGAGGCCTCCAGATACTTTTGCTAGTGACATCTGTTAATGCTAATGAACAGTTTTTGTGACTCCTTAATCATAAGCAGAGTGTAGAAGAATATGGTTTGGATAGTCTATGCTCCTGCCAGGAGCATTATTTAAGCTTAGAAAGTAAGAGAACATGATTAAATAGAAAGTGAAAATGTGTAGTTTATATTTTTTTTTTTTTTTATCTGAAAGCTGAAAAATAGGAGGGGTGTAAGTGATGCATCTGCATTTGTGAAGAAATCTGTCCAGGCTAATGTTTATTATCCAGCAAATGTAATAGTCAAGCTTATCAAGTTTTGTTGCAATTCGTTGCTCAGGAAGGACACTCACTGTTTAGAAAGCCACAGTTATATCAGTGGATGAGGATGCAATTCAGGGGGAATTGATTGCTTTGATTAAGGGCTTCCTCTCTATAGAATCCATGGTTGATTATTTTGGAGGTTATGTTGACGTCACTCTACACTGTTGTAGAAGCTGTTAATATTTTTGAAGAGTTTTGTTGTAACTGTAATGCCAAAGCTTTTATATCGTCTTGGATATACATTTTTGGGTTAGCATGCAGTATCCATATGGTAAAAGCTGACTAGCCAGGTGGAAGTTGACTGTGGACACTGCAGTAGCAAGAGGAAAGTATGAAGTGTTTTCTACAACAGTGTTAGTTTGAAGTGCTAATTTCCAGACTTCTTGGAGAACCTTCAAATAATAACGTAATTGAAATCACATTTGTGTAGCTGGACTTTGCCCTTGTTTATAAGCTATGACACTGTGCTGCTTCACAGCTAGTGAGGTGAGGGTGACTTACCATTGCCACGCAGCTAAGCAATATATTTTACAGTCTTTTCTTTACCCAGCAAGACCCCTTCTCAAATTCATCCCTTTACCTGACAATCTCATCTTAGATAGTCCTCCTGTGTATCTATCTCTGTTAAAATTGATACTCTTCACCTAATGAATATCTTTAAGATAATAAGCCAATCATAATTGGCTCTTTGGAGCAGGGTGGATCGGGGAGGTAGGACACCTGCCATCTAAGTTTGTTTATTTGTTTTTAAACTACTCGTGTCTGATTGGACACGAGGAAGACTTTTCACAGTGACAACAATCAGCCATTGGAATAATCTCCCCAGAAGAGCAGTGGATTCCCCATCATTCGACACTTAAGATTCAGCTGGACGGGGTGTTGGGCCATCTTGTCTAGACCGTGCTTTTGCCAAGAAAGGTTGCACCAGATGATCCTTGAAGTTCCTTCCAACTTCGTATTGTGTGATTCAATGATTCTATACTTCTTTATACAGCATTCAATCCAATGGGGCATCAGCCAGGATGGCTTCTGTGTACTATTGAAGTACAAGTATTTATATCATTGAACTGACACGGTGTCTGCATGTCACAGAGGTGGCTGCATCCCTTTTTTATGGTGAGATGTGCTGACCATTAGACTGTATGGCTTTACTTCTGTATCTACCTTGCTGTTCCATAAATGCAAGAGGTGGTTAATATATGGGCCAACTGAAAAAAAAAAAAAAAAAGAAAAGAGTTTATTCCACCTCCTCTCCGCTGCCTTTGAATGGTACATGNCACTTTTAGACAGCATTTGATTAGTTGACTAAAATTAGGCATTCGTCAACTCAAATACTTTTGGAGAGGAAACTGATGTATGTCAAGCACCTCAGCTGTATGAATATGGAGGGTTTTGTATGGTTTGTTTTACCTCTGAAAAAAAATAAACACAATTGTCAAGTTTCACAATATTATTTTGTTTTTCTGTAGCATATTACATCAGACAGCTACATTCCATGCCTTGCTGATCTCTGCAAAGCCCTCTGGGAAGTCATGCTGAGTTACTACCGAACGATGCAGTGGCATGAGAATCATGACCAAGATGAGGCAGCAGCTGTGTCTTCTGGTAAGAAACTGTTCTGGAAACAAAACTTCCGATATTTGGAAATAACTTTTCTTATGCTTTAGTTGTTAATCTGTGTGTAGGTACCTTTGTGGTCTTGACTTGGTGCCTTCAGCATTATTGCTTATAGTGTGCAGTAAGGACTTAAATACTCACTGGATGTTTGTAGTCTTCAGTATGAGGTTAATTTTTTAAAGAATATGTGTATGTGCGATTATTACAGATATAAACAGTTTTATTTTAAACAGTGATTATTCTTAAGTTGGAAGTCAGCTGTGGTAGATGACTACAAAACCTGAGGATTTTTCCCTTTAATATAGGACCAATGTGAAATTTCAGATTTTTTGATCAATGTTGAAGTTTTCACTGCATATTAAGGTTAGTAGATTGGGATACTGGATTTTGTACCAGGAAGGGTGACTGAAAGAGTAGGGAATGAATCTGTTGTAAATCTGTCGTGATTTTCAGGAAATCCAATTTCCTTAAAGTTGTATGTCATCTATACTGGTGAATCCATCATAAGATATGGTCACCATTTCCTTGTTACCCTTACAGGAAAAGGCAAATATATCATCTTAAAGTATAATTTTGGTTTTCTTTTATTGTTGTTCCAGTTTGTTTTTAGGACCGAGGCACAAAACCTTCATCTATTGTCTAAGTCCTCCTAAGTACATCTTGCTGGAAGAACTCTAAGTTAATATAAAATGTCTGAATACAGACTTTATTTCCCCACTAACCCAAGATGCTTGTGTTTGGCAGAGGGCAGAGTGTGAAATTTACAGTAGTAAGATTTATGGAAAACTTCTATTTATTTGAATCAGATAGTTTTGCTCTTTTCTTGGTGAAAAGGAGGCTTCTGTCAAAGGACAAGGACTGTAGGGTTGCTGCTAAAGTTATTCCTCCTTTTGTGATTTGCAGAAAACTTGCATCGTTTACATTAGACAGTAAGTAGAAAGGGAAAAAAATTGAAATAGAAGTAAAGAACAGATCTTGGAACACTTTGCTTCCTACAGTTTATTTGAAATTGAACATTTCTTTCAAAAGTCGGTTTATTACAGATTTTAAGTCTTAAAAAGAATGATAATTCATCCTAATTAGCATTGTCTAGCATTGTCTTCCTACTTTAAATTTGAAAAATTAACGAAAATATTTTCTTTGGAGTGTCCATTCCTTTGGAGTGTATTGTATGGAATCTTAAAATAAAAACCACACGTGGACTTGTTGAAACTTATTTCAGATGAAAGTTTTCATAAGTATATCAGAATTAAAATTCAGAGTTGAAATATTTGATTTTGAGATGCACCATGTGAAAAAAGGTTCTGAAGTTTTGAGTGAATTGCCCGTTCTCAATAATACTTCATTTCAAATTTAAAATAACTTCAGATAATTATGTTCCTTCTCTTGTTTTCATTTTGTTGTGATATTTGCATGTGCAAAATAAAGCAGGTATCGTAAAGAGCTTATTGCATGGAAATATTACCACAGTAGACTACTTCCTCAGCTCTAGATGTAATTTTAAAAACAGTTCCCTGTAGTGTGGTTGCTTGTGATATCCTGAAGAAAGAAAATCATTTGCACTACAAAACCTTTTAAAGGAACCAGTAAGCCTAATAAAGTTCTATATTCAGTCACATGAGTAATTTTAAATGCATTGCTTTTTTAAATGCATACCAGAGTGTTTTGGTATTTTTACTACTAATCCACTAAATCTTCTGTCACTCAGTTTTTAAGTTTCTGGAGACATTGTGGCTTAGCTGTAATGTACAACTAGAATGTATTTGAGCTACTGAATTGCTTTTTCAAATACCTCAGCAATGATAAAGCACAGAAAAGGGAATTTCACAAGTATAATTTAATTTCAGAGGGACTATAAATATCTGCCAAATGTCTGTTTTTTTCTAGAAGTCATTGCTCATGCTGTAGTAATTATTAAACCTGTACATGGAACTCTCATTCCATATTTATTGATTTAATAGCTGTGATATGTGCTAAAAAGAATCCTGTAGAAAGGGCGGGTATGTCAGAAGGAACAGTGGAGGCAGTTCAGGAGATTACGCTAACATTTTTCCCTCGATTAAACCCCATAGATTAGAGCAATAGAAGGAGCAGTCTTAACTATTGTATGTGTATCTGGCTTTTATCATTTTGAGAGCTCAAAGCTGTCCCAGTATTTTTCTCTCCTTATGCCAGTTAATCAGCTGTCTTACAAAGTACCTTAAATGGGTCAAGGGACTCTTGATCTTAGGGCACAAACCCAGTTGTAGAAGTCAGAAGCTGGACTTAGAAGAGGTGTATTACATGGCTCTTTCTATTTTAATAGTGAAGCTTATCCAAAAGAAGTCCTGCATGGATTATGGAAAGGAGGTTGCACTTCATCTAGATCGTGTGTCGCATATTTGTGATTATTAATGCTTGTTACAGATGTTAAAACGTGCTTTGCATTACTTGTAAATAATTGTCCTTCTGCGTTTTTGAGGAAAGAGGTGTGTCTGCTTTATATAGTTAAATATTCTGCTTATTTGTGTTCTGAAAATTAGTCTAGTTTGAGACTGAAGAGCAAAATGAAATACATAATACTTCCACAATAGCATTTTTTTTGTTTGGAATGTTTGTAGGAGAGACTCTTTGAAATTGAGGCTTTTTTTCTTTTTTTCCTTAGAAATGAGTTCAGAATTTGCAGTTGTTCTGTCAGTTATAGTGTGCACAGATCTTTAGGAGATTACTTTTTTTAAGATCCTTATTTGGAATAAACTGAATGGAAACAGATAATTATCTCCAGATATAAATGCAATCCTAAAAATTTTTGAAGCATGAGATGTATTTTAGTACCTTTCATGAAATAGGAAGTACTAATGAGATTTGGTGTGCTAAACTATTGTAACAGAGCAGCAGTAAATCATAGTGAGATATATGGTATTGATAGTTCTGTGAAACATCAGTAACATTTAACTAATTGCTTTAATATACTGTTGGAAAGATAGAATTAGGTGTTCATATGTAGGACTTGTTTAATCATACTGAAGTTAAAATTAGTGAACTAAAAGTATAAACTCCATAGCTTAAAATTACTTCTGTGTCACATTTAATGAACTGCTACTTATTCTGTGATTCTGTTGTTCATATAGCAAACAGCAAAATGCTGTGGTAATGGTTTTCATCCCTGAAGATAAACTGCTTACTGGAAAATTTTCTATAGCACTATTGGTCGTGATCAAAGCACTGTTTGTGTTTGTAGTATAGAGTTAAAGATAAAATGAGTTTTAAAAGGGATCTGTGCCGATCATTTTGTCTTCCCTGCCCAAAGCAGAGTGAACTTCAGAGTCACGTTGGTTTGTGTGGGGTTGTGTCTGGTTCAGCTGGGTTTTCACATTTCATAAAATTTACTGTGATGTTGATGTAATTTACATGTATTCCTGAGACACTAATTTACAGAAGAACTGAAACTGAGGAGCAAAATAATCCCTATAGCATTGAAAATCTTGATTTCACAAATACAATCCTAGTGGTAAAAGTTGGTAGCAATTGTGATAGCTATAATAGATTTACTGAAAAGCAAGAAGAAAATGATGTAAGATATAAATTTAATTTCAACCATTTTAATTTTCAAAACATTCAGTTTATAATACTGCATAAATTCTGTGCAACACCTACTTGGTATTCAAAGAATGAAGCTAGAAGAGAGTGATTTGATTGATATTTTTTTTCTCTCTTTTTTTTTTTTTTTTTTCTCTGCCTAGAAAGGATTAAACAAAACCCTTTTATTATGACTGAAAGCTGCTTTTACAAATTTTGGAGGAACTACTGAGAAACCTGAAAAATTACTGTATTTAAATCGGGCATCTAGAACAATAATTCCTGGATGCTTCTGAATCTTATTGTTATGTGAAATTATGAATATATGACTAGTCTTCTGCTAACTTTTCCAAATTCTTCAAAACAAAAAGTGTAAATGCTGGTGGCCTTTTTTCCAATCCTTGATTTATTTTCAAGGAAATTACCGTAAATTCATATGTTTGCATGTCTGAAATTAACTGCAGCACAGTTTATTAAAAGACTGGAAGCAAGACCTCTTAGCGTGACTGGCCATAAACCAGGAGGACTGGGAGATTGCTAGAGAGAATATTGCATGGATTTTTGTCCAACCATTCCTTCATAAATGGCAGTTTGTGAGGTCAATTGCTACGGTCTTGAGAATAGATCAAAGATACTGACTCATTTAGGCTTGGCTTCACTCTGCAGAAGTATAGAGGAGAAGAGGTTGCAGAAACTTCTGAAGAGCATGCTGTGACTAAGATAGCAGGTTTTGTTTACTCATACAGTCAGAGAAAGGATAAATCTGCTTAGTATTTCTCTAGTTGGGTTATTCTTTCTGTTTATATTTTGTTTAATCTTCCATGATAAGTCACTTCTGAAAATGCATTTGTCAGAATTATTGCTTTCAGGAGAAGAGGAGCATATTTAGGTACAGGTACTAAATTATAATTTACATATACAGAGGCTAATGTTTGTTTTATAATTTTTCTTTCATAAAGAAAATGTTCTATGAGTGCCCTACAACGGTAGATATCGTATTTATTATTTATTTATGGTATTTTTATCGTAATTATGTTTGAGTCTTGTTTTCACATCAAGCAGCCTTTTATCTTCGCATTTTTGAGTAATTAATGTAAATTATCAGCCTCTACCTGCAAAAGCAGTCTCAATGACTTTAAACAGGAAAGAGTTGAACACAGCTTTGCAGCCTTGGAAAAAATGAATATCTATCCCTAATATAAGCCCAAATTCCAGAATATATTTTATTATGTTTTTAATTGTGAGGAGGAGTTACTCTGTTGAAAGTACCAGAGCTTTTTGTGTTCTGGTTGCATATAGTATTGTACTGGTTCTGTATTTTTGAGGTCTACTGTCATAAGCAGACTAGTTTTAACTCAACTGGCTGGAAGATTCTTATTTAATAACATGTCCAGGCACACCAAATATCTCCACTTGAAATAAATTAAGCAAGGCCAGCATCCTTCTCAGTAACCATATTCTCCACATTTGCTTAATTCAAATGGAGCTACAGGTGTTCAAAGTTTCATATTTTTGTTATTCCCATTGTGCTTACATATTATATAAGCATTCAGGTAATAGGTAATATACTATATATATATTTAGAATAAATTTTATTTTTTTATTTACGTGGAAAATGCAGATAGTTCTTGTTCTGAGAAACATACTCAGTAAAAGTTCAAAGGTGGGGATGGGGAGAAGGAAGATGCATATCATGCTCTTCTACTTACAGAGAGCCTGGTGTAGGTTTCACAGTATGAGACACTAATAAGTGCTGATTAGGTAGGCCCAGATGATAGATAGGGACTGTCTTTCCCATGATATCATAAGAAGCTTTCATTTATTTATTTTTATTTTTTTCTCGTTCCCTCTCGGGGTTCCTGTAGGATCTGGGCTTTGTGCTGCCTGTTCCTGTGGAGCCTAGGTGCCCGATGTGCCTGCAGAATGATAGCTTGGGGCTGGCTGGAGGGTTTTGAGAGGAAATGCTGGAATCATAGAAAGAAATGGCTTTGAGTTGGGAGCCTGCGTGTGGATGTAGAGACAGGAGACCAGCTCGTCCAGGAACAAGGGGGTGAATAGTCTTCTCAAGTACTGAATCTAGCTGGACGTCGCAGAAAAGTTGGAAGGACAGGTCTGAGCTGCATGGCAATGCTGGGTACTACAGGCAATCTTAATTCTTCCATGTTTGCAACTTCTTGAATGATGGGGTAGAAGGAGGGCTGTACGCTTTGTAATATTCCAGTGTAATATTTTATGAGAATTTTTATCTTTCATGTCACATCACTAATGGTTTGGGCTTTAAAGGACATGCATAGTTTTTCTCCATGTCAAGAACAGCGGAGTTTTCTTATCATGGGCAAAGTTTGTATGTATAGTCTGGCTAAGTGTTCTGGTTTGACTAAACCTAAACCACGACACTAAGAGCTTTCCTGTGGTCAGTCATATGCTGTGAAGCAAACTGCATGACACTGTGACATCACGGACTGCAAGCGTAACCACAACTGTATGCTCACAAACTACATATAAAATATGACCATCTCTTTTTTAAAATGGAAATATAATATATTTCCTTCACTGGGAGAGAGAACCACATACAGGATAAGTTTACCATGCATTACAGTGTATTTTTGGAAAGTGATCCAGTGCTGTGGGAATGGAGGTTTTAGAATTAAATAAAATAATTGAGAAGAATGCAAGACACCTGATTACATAATTGACATTATTTCATGCATAAGCATAGATTAGTATGAGAGGGAAAAAAAAGAAAAGAGCATGCTATATTGTTTGCATTGTTCATGGAAAAAGTTTCACTGTTTTTCCTCAGACTTGCAGACAGAATTTACTGGGGCAGAAAATTAAAAATCTTGCTTCTGAAATTTTAAAGTTCATGACTCTTGTCTACAAAGGTAGACTATCCTGGAAAGTCTTGTTGTAGAGGGTAAGCAGCGCTCACTTCAGCATTCAACTTTATCTTTTGTATTTGAAATACCAGTATTTGTTGCTCTCGTCTTTTTTTGATTTTTATTGAATGGCATATCTTGCTTACATAAAAGCAATCAGATGCTCTCCTGGTCTGCATTAGCATATAATATTTATATGTGCTTTATTCATTTCCTTTCAAAAGTTTAGAGCAATGAAGCTCTCCTGGAGTTTGCATAATGGATAATATGATAATGGCTAAGGCAGAAGTTTCATTATGCATAGAAAACTAGGATACATTTCAAGGCTTTTGGAAATACCTACAATACCATTCACCTTCAGTTTCAGATGGCAGCAATGTGATTGCAACTGAAGAGAACTGTTTTGACCGCAGCTATGTAAAAAAGAAATTGGAACATGGGCTTTCACGAATATGGCAGGTATGTTTTTTTGATTTTTTTTTTCTAAATATTTATTCCCCCCCCCAATTAATTACAGTTATGTTTATACTGATCTTAAAAAAGAAAAATAAAAATCCCTGGAGAGGTTTCTTTAAGTGATTTGTTTTGAGCTAAGTATATCAAAACCATGGAAATATAATTTCCATGACTCAGTTACTACTTGGTCGCTATGCTTACAAACTCAGTCAAGATACCAAAACATAGTAACAGGACTTTTGGCCTGATTCCACTCCTCCCAACCTGTGTGCCGCCCCACAATTTATTGTATTCTCATGTGCTTTTTCTGTTAGCGCATTCATACTGAATTATGTTTCTGGTATAACCATAGCTGTGGAGAACCTGAAGTCTTGTGAACCTGCCTGGTTTCACAATATTCCTGGTCTGACTGCTGGATCAGTTTGATGTGCAGTGAGACCCCAAATGTATGATGAAAAAGCTGTAAACCTTTTATGTGGCTGAACTGTAATCCAAAGCTCTGTTTTTGCAGTGCCAATAAAGCACCTAGGATTGACCTTGTGTTATAGAGTGTTAAAGAAACTGATTATAATATTATTTTAGAAAGTCAATGAGAAATCATTCATATGACAGAAAACAGCGTTCTACTCTAAATCTCAAAAAGAAGTTGTACGTGCAAACAAACCAAAAAGTGCTAATGAACCAGGCATCTGAGCCTTCACCTTTTCGTCTTTAGTGTATTAAATATACAAAAACTTGTCTGTGTTTTGTAGGATGTTCAACTGAAAGTGAAAACATATCTTCTGGGAACAGATCTGTCTAACTTCAAATATGACGACTTCATATTTGTACTTGATGTTATCAGCAGGTATACTGATGTGGTCATAAGACCACTTAAAACGTGCACAAACTTGAACTCTGATAAGACAGCATAGTTAATTAAGGCTGATATTTACATTCTGATGCCAAATTTGTTTCTATCTACTGGTAGTTTGAAGAGCACTTCTTTACGTGGGAGTCTATGAGTGAGTGCCAATCTGTCTGTCTTGCTACCTGCTCCAAGGATGTACTTGGGAGAAGTAGCAAAATTGCTTTGCTGTTCAAGTAGTGCTAAAGTGGTATGATTTCAGTATTGTCCACCTTTAATATTTTAGATGTGCAGATCTGACAATTTTGATGTTTCTAAAAGATTTTAAAGGGACTCTCAGTCAAGAGCAGTGACATATTGTGGTACTGCTAACGTGTACAGTATTATATGCTTCTGTTTTGGTAATAATATGAAGAAGGCAGGCTGTGAGCTGTAAAGCTTGTCCTGCATAGTGGGATCTCAAAAAGACATTTACTTTGTTTATGGCTCTTTGTGTCTATCTGTATGGGTCATTATTATAGGATTTGGAGGGAAATGAGACATGGACTTTTGCGGAATAAGTGTTTGCAACTTAACTTTGGTGCTCTGCTTTTATGGAGATACATGTACGCTCATGGTAGTGACTGAGGCTTGTCATTCAGGTTGGAACACCAGTATTGATAAGTCAATGGATATTTCTAAACTTTGTTTTATTGTTATAGACTTATGCAAGTTGGAGAAGAATTTTGTGGCAGTAAGTCTGAAGTTTTGCAAGAATCCATCAGAAAACAAAGTGTTAACTATTTCAAAACATACCACAGGTGAGACTACTATATATGCAGTGGATGAATCTAATGGCATTTATTTTTGTTGTGTTTAACTTTAAATGCTTTCCAGAGGAATTCCACTGCATAATGTTCCTGCAATGAGGTTAACAGATAAAGATGAAAAACTTCTTATGTAGAATTTCAGTAGTTTTTCAGGCTGCCTCTTAATCTGTCTCCTGGGATCCTGAGTATGAATGCCTCTGAAATCCATACTTTCTAGCAAAATTGTTACTTGTTTTCCTGTGCCGTTACATCAAAAGAGCTGGTCATATGTGGCTCTGAAATGTTTTATTTAATGGGCAATTTTGTCTTATATCAAGTGAGATGTTTAGATCTGATTCCATCCTTTTGAGTCATGTTTTCATAGTTTTTCATTGGCAGTATTTAATTATGTTTCAGTCAAGTCTACTATCATATCTGAGGCCAGTCATATGTGCTGTCATGTTCAGGCAGTCTCTGGCCTCAGATATGATACATGGCTATGACAGCTTCAAGACTTGTCTGTCTGTCTGTTTTAATTGTCTTCATTTCCCAAATGTTTTAATTTGGATGACTGACAACTCTTGCCTTCTAGTTATCTAGCATTTATCTTCTTTCTGGGTGTAAATAGCTAGGACGATATGAGAAGAAATACAGTGTTCCTTGCTCTAAGAAACTCTTACTTTCCCAGTTGTGATCTGTTGACCTGTGTTGTGTGGGAGCTATCATACAACTAATACATCCAAACCCATTTGGTCTGAGACTTTCTCTGCCTAAAATCCGTAAAGTATGAAAATTATGACAGGGGAACATGAGACAGTGTCGAAATTCAGAAGCTGAGAATGTGGTTTGGAATTTCTTCCAGCTTTGGTAGTTTGTAGCTAGGATTTCTTTCTGGACATTTGATGAAGACCTCAGTTCCAGTTGTCTGAAAAGCTTCAGCCTTAATCAGATGCACGTTATGTCTTGTCAGGAAATTAGTTGATTAAGATGCCGCGCCACCCATCTTTATTTCTTGAAAGCATTTCTGAACCCTGAACTGAATTTCGTGAACTGATTTGGAAACAGCTTGCAGCTCTAGGTTCAGAAAAGCTGTTTTGTTCTGCCTAACCGTCTTTTACTACACTGACTTACCACGTAATACCTTACTTGATTAAGTAAATATTGTTTTGACCATTATGGTTTTACTTATGTTTAAAGGACCTGTTTAACAGCTTATGGAATCAGAAACAAATTTTCTCAATTATCCTTGAGTCAAATAAAAGTTAAGGAACATTGATGGAATATGTATAGAAATAATCATTTTTTGAAATAATTTTTGTTTTTTATTAAGGTAATGTTTCTTGTTATTCTTGTGAAAATAAAATGAAGTACTTATTGATATGACTCAAATTATGTGAACCTTTTCATACTTTTTATGTTTTATTCTGTGTGGGTATTGTGAAGATTAATTGGCTGATGTTTTCATCCTCAGAAGGAAAAAATATAAAAACCCTTCTCTCCCAGCTATAGCCTTCAAGTTGATTTATATAAAAGCTTTAAGCATCTTGCCATTTCAGATCAAGCTAATGTGGCTTTCAATCTGCTTGTGTATTTAATTGGAGGGTTGGAAAAAAAAAAAAGTGATGCTTTTAAGGATTCATTAGTACATAAAAGCTACATAGAGCTGAAATGCTCAGAGTCCGGGGGTAATTAGTTCTTTGATTCTGTAATTTGACATATGTGGCCTCCTGGGCAGTGTGGTGTTTTAGACAACTGCCAACATAGCAAAAGCATTTAAAGGACCTGGTCATGTCATTCAAAAAGTGTAGAAGAGCAATGTAATACAAGAGCATACATGAAGCTTTTTTTTTTTTGTAAAAGTTGATTATTTTTAAAAATTAGAATGGGCTTTTGGCAGAGAAAGTCGGTAAGGAAGTTTTTGGAATGCAGTTTACTTTTTGTTCTGATACCGTTGTAAAAGGGTATGTCTGATCACCAAAGCTTTTCAGAGAACGAATGCATCAGACCTTCCATGTGTGCCACTTTTTAGGCTTGTATGCTGGTAAAACTGATGAGCATTTGCTCAAGTACTTTGTCAGTGCCTTGGATATCAGCTTTGAAATGATACAAAAACTGGTGCTGTGTGGCGTTTAAATGTTTGCTTTTTTATGGCTCTTTCTCCTTAGTCTTCCTCTCAAAGAATTTTAGTCTGTAACGCTGATTTTCACAGCATCTCTATCTGTTGTTTCTGTTGGCTTTACTGCAAGAAGATCTGCAAGCTACGGGTACTCAGTGCTTGAAGTCTCTTTGCGTTTAACTGGTGAATTTAAATAGACACAGCAAACTGTAGTCATAATTCAACACATTGCTCATCTTGTTGACGCAAGAAAATTTTAATTGTAGTGATCGTTATAGTTTGTTACTGAAATAGTGGTATTTCTAGAATATTTTACTGCCTAATTAGAAACCCAGTGCATAATTTACCAACTGCTACTTCTAAGCAAACCAATATACCATACATTAAGAAGAAAAGATACAGCAATGTGACCTCAATAAGCACTTATTGCTGTGTTTCTCTAATATGAGTTCCTGCTTATGTGGCAAAAAGATTTTCTTTATTGAAGGTATTTATGCTTATTGCTGAACGGAGCTTTTCTAATGATTAAAAACACAACAGAAACAATGCAGAGATGTAGTGGCTTGATTACATTTCCCTAATACGTTTTCTGTATTAGTACAAAGGTAAAGTTAAGGTATGAAGAAAAATATAACTTAGGGGATTAATAGCCATTTAAGTTTTTTCTTCTCTGATAAGTTGAGATGTCTGTAGAACATTAGTTCTTTCCACTTCCCTTTGCTACCTGGTGGCTTCAGTGTGTTTATTTAAAGAAGCATCTATCTGGTGTGGGCTCACAGAAGCTGTTGTATTGCTGATAGAGCGTTTGTATATGTTATATTGCGTTCCACAGTTTACATAGAGGATAAAAGGTCCAGTATTACTGCATAATCATAGATGTTCCTCTATACTTTCTAATAGTTTTGACAAAAAAACTTGTTTCCAAATTTTGGAGATTGACATTTTTGGAGAATTTCTCCACATGTGTCATAAAACTAAAAGCTGTGGCTACTATCACAGCGTATGATGGTCTGTCAGTTGAAAGAATGAGTTAAATATCTGTTTTCAAATGTGACTTTTAATACGGTTTTTGAAGGTGTTTTTCACTGTGTAAGTTAAATAATTGTCTGCTTCCTGATTCACTCTTGCCGCTAATTAATAGTATTCATTTGTTGTATTTCAGAACCCGTCTTGAAGAATTAAGAATGTTTTTGGAGAATGAGACCTGGGAACTTTGTCCTGTTAAATCAAGCTTTAGTATTCTGCAGCTTCATGTACGTTCTATGAATAACATACAAATGTTTTAATACTTTAATAGCTAAGAGTCCGGGTGTTCTGAGAAGTAGTAAGATCCATGAACTACTGTGCAAATGTTTTCAATAGCTGATAAAACCCCCTAAATTTCACTTCAAGATATTGGAAACTTTAGATTCAAAGGCTTTTAAAACAGTAGTGTTCCCTTTTCAGACAGGTAGAGGTTTAGAGAAGTTGCTAGAGTTGTGAGCAAAATATTAGCCTTTATTTTTCATGTTTTAATGTGCTGTTAATATGTCAGTTTTCAATTTCTAAATGATTTATCTGAGAGTAAGATGCTAAAAGATGAGTGCCTAAGAGCAGTCACATGAATGCTCACGAGCTTGTACCAATTTTGGCATCTGTTTCTGGAAACATAGGTCACACTGGCTTATTTGGAAAGAAAAAAAAAAAGTTAAGTCTTCTGTAGTGAGTCTAACTGAAAGCAAGTAATTGGTGTGCTCACCTGCTGTCCTAAAATGATTTTTGTGAAGTTTAGCACGTGGTGGGTGAATTTCACCTGTTTTGCCAAATGAAATGTGGGTGCTTGTGATTAAAGCTATCACTAAAGTGAAAAAATGGCTAAAGCTGAGGAATCTCAAGCAAAAGATAATTGTGCAGCTTCTGTAGAGTAAACTGTAGAAGTAAGCAAGAGGCTACCGGGCAGTAATAGCATGGAGGGACATGGAAGAGGACCCTCAGTAGCATCCAGTAGCAAAAGAACTAATAGTTTTAATAGGGAAATGGGATTATAAATCCATACATACTGCTTAAGGAACTGGAGCAGCAGAAAATGTCAGAAAGTAACTGATTCATTTAAACAAAGAGAACTCTTAACACTGCAGTCCTTTTAGCTGCATACATTTTGATCTTTAAATCTTCAGATAAATCATAATGTACATTTTGCCATTTATGAAGATCAATACTAGAGTTTAATAGATAAAAATATGTCGTGAGATAAGATTTTTAGAAAAAAAGGTCTAAAATCATACCTTATGTGCCCTACTTACTCTATATATTTGCAAAAGTCTGTGCACTCACCCAGTTATCAGAAACTTCATGTGTAATGGGTTTGAAAAACAATAAATGTTGAAAAGAACTTTAAAAAAAAAATTCAGCTTTAGTAAATTACTAGGTAACTTGTGTAAAGAAAACGACATTTTTAGGTAGATTTAGGTCTTGTTTTATCTTCTAATTTCTGTGAGATAAAAAACCCACTTAGTTTTCACCTAGTTTTAGACAGAGAATACTATCAGAATGCAGGAGACGTGTTGCATGTCACAGCCAAAACCTGCTAAAATTAGAAAGACGAGCAGTGTAAGATTGCCAATTTCAAGGTTAACTTGAGCCAGCATGAAAAGCATGTTTAAATAAGCAGCAAACGTTGGCAAAAAGTTTTCCTATCAGGTCAATTGTCCAGAAGTTTGTTGTTATGCTCTGGTTTTATGGAACTGGAATCATAATAATACTGAAACTGTTATTTTGGTGATTAAAATTGTACTTTATTTCTATTAATAGGAATTTAAGTTCATGGAGCAGTCACGTTCCCCATCTGTGTCACCTAGTAAGCAGCCTGCTTCAGCAATTTCCACAACACTAACGTTATTTGAGCAGTACTGTAACGGAGGAAACCCATTTGAAATTCAGGCCGACAGCAAAGATGATGAGACAGAAGACGTGTTAGCTTCTAACGGGGTATGGAGCATTTTGGGGGAAAAAAAAAAAAGCAAAGTAAATCTTGCTGTCAGTAAACGATGATTTATTTTGTGTATCAGTGATGGCAAAATGTCTTAGTATGAGGATCAGTTAACTGCAGTACTATGTAAAATCTCAAGACACTTTATTCCTTTAATTAGGTAGGTTGCTTTGCCTTTAACAGTGCCAGAAAGCCAGGCATCCTGTTTAAAGATCAGTTTGTTTTGCAGTGGATAAATATTTTTTTCCACTGAAGTCAAGTGTTCCTGAAGGCTAGCAAGACACGTTCCGCTTAAATTAGTATTTTCCCAGGTTTCTAAGTTAGCTTTCCTTGTGGAAGTTATTTTGTCATTTTAGGACTGGCTTTCTGGCTTCTTAGGAAAGCATCATTGTGGGTTGCTCCTTCTGTTTTATTTGTTCACACCTACGTGATTTGCCATGGTTTATCTGGTGTTTGCTAGGCAGTTTTTGTGTAATTAAATGCTCAGGTCACATGCTTTACAGTGGGATCTGCTATAAAACTGAACAATAACTTTGGGTATTGTTTTTCAGAATTCTGTCAAAAATCTAGCAGTGGTCAGATATGTTTTACTTTAAAACTTTGTAACATTCTCTTAAATGCTATATTAGCCTATTTTTGTAAAAGCTTTTGCTCTTGTTTATCCTTTTGATGAATAATGTTTTCTTGGGTTTTTTTTTGTGATAAGGTTGGGTTTAGTTTTTTTTGTTTACGGTTAGTTAATCCAGCTTCTCACACTAACGGCTTTCTGGTTTTCAGCTTCGTCTTTCTTGCTTTCCCTGTGGAACTTCAGTTGCAAAGCAGCTTGATCTCTGTCTCATGCACCCAAGTATGATGCTGCAGTGTCTTTCCTTCCATGGGTGTTGCTGCAGTCTCTTTGCTGCTGTGTCACTTGAAGAGAAAATACAGTTGATTGGCATAAAATGTTGTTGCATTGTGATTAAGGAAGGCTGACGGGGAGAGGGTAGTTATTCCCTTGTCAAGTAATACAGCAGAACGTATGTCCTACCTGTTTGTATCAGTAAACTGAGAAGAGTTACATGGTTATACATAGACTCCAAATGAGTGTGTTAAGCAAAGATGAATGCACTGCAGGGCATGCTGAGAACTGCAGAATTCCATAGTACTTTGTAGAAAACCAATCTGAAACAAAGCTTTTGGGGAAATGGGGCAGCCATTTGATAGGTATTTGTCAAAATGACCCTTAGTGCAATAAGGATTAATGGTGATACCAATAGTACTTTTGAGGTTTTCAAAATGAAAGCTCTACTGAAGAGTTTATTTCAGGCTTTTGTATATGTTTGAGAGTAGTTTTGCTTTTTAAAAGATTTTTCTGAAGAAAAAGGACTAGAAAATTAACTTAACTTTGGGGTGGTTTTTTGGTTTTTGTTTTTTTTTTTTTTTTGTTGGTTTTTCCCCACCCCCCCCAAGACAGCTTTCTTCTGAAGGTTTGACTCTGTAACAAATGTATAGAGCCATCATGACCTGCACTGTGAGTGCAGAAATACATCTCAAATATTGCAGGATATCTTTTGCCACTATTTGCATGTAGAATAATTAGGAAAATGTGAAATTATTTTCCAAAAATGATATTAACCGGAGCTACTCAGACTGGATAACGTCTCAAGAACAAAAACGAATAATTGTTGGAACGTGATTTCAATCTCCCCTGATTCCTTGCAGGTCGCTGCTAGCGAATGAGCGCATGCACTGTCCCCATAGTTGTGCGCGGTGACTTGTAAGTGCGATACTTACACTTGTAGAGGGCTAGTGGATATGATGAGAACTGTGGATATGTTGAGGATTTTTTCTTTTTACCTGCACACTTGTATGAGATATGAAACCTTTGCACACAAGGTAGAACAGATCTGTTTCGTTCTTTCCAGTTTTAACATTTTACCCTTCAGAATCTGTTTCTCCTAGCTTAAGTAAAATTTAAATGACATCAACTTCCTCTGCACTAAGCTTTTGCTTCTATAATCATGAAATCACTTGATGAAAAAAATCAGGTAGCAAATGCTGATGAACATGTTGGAGATGCTGTTTTGATGGCTTTTGCCAGCCTCAAGTGTCATACTGCTGCCAAGCAGACTACTGTCACTAATACTCTCTTCTGTCTTCAGTTGTATATTATTTTTTTTTCTATCTATGATTCTGTAATTAAAAGCAACAAAAAAAAAAGCTTTAGCTGGCTATAGAAATACAGTGTTTCAAGTATAAACTCTGCATGCAGTGATAGATGATGGGAATTGTCACATTATGTGAGACCAGTGGGGGTTCTCTTACAGCATTCTGCTTCTAGTAATGGTTAGCACAGACACTGCAGACTCAGGAGAGGTAATTTGTCCTGTAAGTCTTATTGGGACACTTCGTAACTTGTATGAGTTACAAAACATAAATGCGTGGGATGGTTTTCCTCTATTTGTTCCAGAATTCTCATGGGGAAAAAGGCAAAGAATCCATCCCCCACCCCAGAACAACGTTCTTTACCGGAATGGAGTAATATTGTTGTCCAGGATGTTATCTGTTATCTTTGTTACCTTATTTCCACAGGGATTTAATGAATCCAACCATCTAATCATCCTGGGTAAAAATGTCTTTTTATTCTGAGTTTGTCTCTAGCCATTGTGGAAAAAACTCCGTATGTAAGGGTTACTGTTTTCATACTGATTGTTCACTGCTGTCTCTTTTTCGAAGGTGTGTGAGGCTCAGTCTGAGACAGAGCTGAAGCTACTTAAGACAGTAAGCATTAGCATATTAGTAAAGGATTGCAGGATTGCCTCATCCTTAGCACATAGGGCTGCTGTCGCTGCAAGCACCGTGGCGGAGATGGGGTTCCAGTAAATGGCTGTCAGGACGCCATATGCCTTCTCTGGTGGGGCTGATTGCAGCTGCCTCAGTGGCAGGCTGTGGTCTTGGTGAAACAGGCTGGAAGGAGTCGTGATCCCATGAATTACCAGCAGGCTGATGTGTCACATGTGTAGCAAAGTCCATGTTGTGGTTTCCCTGTCTTTAATTTTGAACGGTGTCCCATTTGGTAGGCTTGCACTTTGTCAGGGACTTCCAAGGCTGGCTGCACTGTCCTCTTTTTCAAAGCTGTGTGCCAATTTCGTGTTCTTTATTACTGAAACCTTAATATATTTTAAATTGATAAAATCTGATTTTATGCCTGGTGAAAAACTAAAATGAATTTTGGCTTTCCTTTGATACCAGAGGGACAGAATGTGCTGTGTGGAAAAAAAAGTAAAATACCAACGATATGATTTATTATGCATTTTTCTTGTGAAATATAGGTTAGATTTACAGTCATTCATATTATAAAATAGGGGGGTTTTAACCTTAAATGTAGTGGTATCTGGAGAACTTAGGAACAGTGTTTAGAACTAACTTTTTTTTTTTAACTGAAATGTAAAGTTTCAGTTTGCTCAACATAATCTAAAATTGATTATGGAGGATGATGCTTTTGATTTTTCTTCCCTCCTTGTGAAATCAGTTGTGGTGAGTATTTCCTTTGTTTGACATGTTTCTAGCAATGCTGTATATAAACAGGTTTATTGCATATGATAACTTGAGTTCAATGCACTGGAAAATAGGAACTAACGGCTTTTAGTGCGGACGAAGGTGATCAACAATGTTAAGAGGGCACTTAACGTAGTTTTCATCAGTGTATTTGGCTGTTAACACAGTCACTGGAAGGATAAAATCCTTTCCAAAATCTTTGAGAGCCAGGGAAGTATTATGCACATTTACATAGAGAATTGAGGCACAGGATAGGTTAATTAACTAGTCAGTAGTTGTACAGGGCATCTAACCTGGCTGGTATTGGAACCAAGGTTTCTTGTGACCCAAGTGAGTATACTCTCCAGGTGACCATCCTACCTTCCCTTTTCACATTTTTCATCTCCTCTGTCCATTAACAGCTATTCCAAAGTGCTGACACATAGAAAGAACTCTTATTTTAAAAAAGTTACACCTATTTGGTTATCCTTTGCATAGAAACAGAAATAACTTGCTTAGGTAATGTAGGATAAAATTTCTACAAAGGTTTTATGTTTCAGTTTCTTGACTGACCAGTTAAGGTGGAGGTATGTTTTAGGACTTAAAATTGAAATTATTTCAGATGGAGGTTGCAAAATTTTGTTTCCAGAGAATGCAGGCATGCTTCCACATATAAGGACATAAGCAATTGATTTACTTGTCAAATGATCTGTAGGATGGTAAGAACTGTCAGGATTTCTTTTCCCACATGATATCCTGGTCTCTAAATTGGAGAGGCATGGATTTGACAGATGGACCACTTGGTGGATAAGGAACTGGCTGGATGGTCGCACTCAGAGAGTTGTGGTCCACGGCTCAATGTCCAAGTGGAGAGCAGTTACAAGTGGTGTTCCTCAGGGTTTGGTACTGGGACCGGTGCTGTTTAATGTCTTCGTTGGTGACATGGACAGTGGGATCAAGTGCATCCTCAGCAAGTTTCAGATAATACTAAGCTGTGTAGACATGCTTGGAGGGAAGGGATGCAATCCAGAGGGACCTGAACAGGCTTGAGAGGTGGGCCTGTGCAAACCTCATGAAGTTCAACAAGGACAAGTGCCAAGTCCTACATGTGGGTTGGGGCAATCCCAAGCACAAATACAGACTGGGTGGAGAATCGCTTGAGAGCAGCCCTGAGAAGGACTTGGGGGTGCTGATTGATGAGAAGCTCAACATGAGCCAGCAACGTGCCCTTGCAGCCCAGAAAGCCAACCGTATCCTGGGCTGCATCAAGAGAAGTGTGGTCAGCAGGTCAGGGGAGGTGATTGTTCCCCTCTACTCTGCACCTCTCCTATGAAGACAGACTGTGAGAGTTGGGGTTGTTCAGCCTGGAGAGGAGAAGGCTTTGGGGAGACCTTATAGCAGCCTTCCAGTACCTAAAGGGGGCCTACAGGAGAGCTGGAGAGGGACTTTTTGCAAGGGCATGTGGTAATAGGACAAGGGGTAATGGCTTCAACCTGGAAGAGGGTAGATTTAGATTAGATATTAGGAAGAAATTTTTCATTATGAGGGTGGTAAGACACTGGCACAGGTTGCCCAGAGAAGTTGTGGAAGCTCCATCCTGGGAAGTGTTAAAGCCCCATCTAGCCTGGTCTTAGAGCAGCCTGACCTAGTGGGAGGTGTCCCTGCCCATGGCAGGGGGGTTGGAACTAGATGATCTTTAAGGTCCCTTCCAACCTAAACCATTCTATGATTCAATGATTCTTTTGAGAATTTTAAAGTCTTTTTAACTGCTTAATTGTTGCAGTTCTGGACAACTGAAAGTGGGCCTCTGGATCCAGTCACCTCAGCTCTATATCTTGAGCTTCAGTGAGATGCTTTATGTTTGTCTCCTGTAGCTCCCTAAAATATCTTTGTTGTGATACAGTTAACTTACAATTTTGTGACACTCTTCAACTTTCATGAATCTTACTACTGACCTATGTGTTTGTTTGGGCTGATTGCCTAAACACTTGTGAAATGATTATTGCTACAAGATATTTGAATTCCTTTTAGTGCTTTAAAATTTTACTGCTGACTGTGAGTATTCAAAACGGATTTATAAGGTCTCTTCAGGCTAAGGTCATTATTTAATAGTTGCGAGTGACTTACTGCATACTTTAAAATGCAGTTACTTTTATCTCATTGAATAACTTCTCCAGCTCATTTATAGCATTAGGTTGAGGAGACTTAGTAAGTATTTTTCCATGTAAAAAAATTGTCTCAAAATGCTCTTAAGCTCTGATGTTAAGACAGTTAATATATCAACTGTCAGATATTACGTATCAATATGAATTGCAGTTAACAATTTGTAGTCAATTTATCATTTTAGTATTACTGGATTGTAATTGATTCGGCATGTCATTTATTATGTATTAATCCATAATAAGTGGTGGTAATTCCCCATGCTAATGTTCCAGCCAAGTTAGTTAAACTGTGACTCTCTTTGTCCTTAATCAAGCCTGAACTCAGCTCATTTTTGAAATAAACTGAGCTGCTTTCATTGTAGCTTTCCTTTGTCTGAAATGTTCACGAGGCAGAAATTTTACCTGTGAATACTAATGAACAGAACATTTTATTTTAGTTTGTGTCTCATAAGACATTCGTTTTTCTATCTGTCTGAGCTGGTTTTGCTTTGAGTTTGTTTGTACTGTGGGCTTCCCACTTTTATAGTACACTGTTTTCACAGTGCAACATAGGCTTTAAAAACCTGCATAGCTTGGGCCTGGGGCCAGGAATTGCCATGCATGAATGAAAAAAATTTATTTCTTAGCGCATTTAGGATGATTGAGAGACTGGCATTACCTTCATGTATCTTTCTTGGTTTCCCCTCTGGAGAGCAGTCATATCCTTTAAAACCCTGCCATTTCTTAAGGATGCTGGAACCAAACTGCCTTTGTCATGTGTGTCATTATTGTCTCCTTGGATAAAATGGCTTCAGAGCAGTGTACATGTTAAGGAAAAGTTAAAAGGAAAGGTATTGTGATCTCTCTTCAAGCACAAGTGAATTCTGGAGCCTGATGTATATGCTTAACGCTGTGATAGTTGTATAGAGTTCAGGAAAAAGGGTTATATCACAGAGCATCAGGTATTTGTGTACCTTTAATCTTTTCTGCGTTAAGAAATTCACCTTGTGAAAAAATTTATTTCATTATTTATGAAGTGTCTAAAGCACCTATACTACAGAGCAACCTAGAACACTTGAAAAAGAAATTGACATTAAACACTGCTTTTAATTGGAGTGAAAAAAGATAGCAAATTTCAGATGTTTTAAAAAAAAAAATCCCAGTCATTCAGTTTTAATATGTATGTGTGGCTTCATAATTGTAAAAAGCATACATTATCTGTGTGAATAGTATTTCTCCACATAAATCATTCTCTAGCAATAATAATACATGTCTATCATGGAAATCCTATGTTGTATATACGTGCTGTAGCCTCTGTTGCTCATTTCTTCTAGACATCACTTGGTAGGCTTAAACCTTCCATCCTTGAATTGAAAATAATTCTCATGCGATCTTTGAAATGCAGTTCAACAATTGAACAGAGTGAAACGGTTTCAAAAAATTAAAAATGCAGCTGAGTGTTTGGAGGCAGTAGTTTGTCTGTAACTACTTAAGCTTCTTATTTTTCAAAAGATGCAATTAACAGCAAATGTTCCTCAGTATAAGAAGGCACGTCTCAGGGCAGATATACATGGTTAATTTATCTACGCATTCGCTTTTTTCATAGGGTTATTCTGGAATAATTTGTGGAATTTATGGCAAATGAAGCAAATGGTGCATGAGGCTTTCTTCCATCAAAGAGGAATTGTTTCACTGATAATTAGATAAATATTTCAAATATCAGGATCTTGTGCCTTTAACTAGATACAGGATGCTGTATGTTTCAAAACAAAACCAAGAACCAGCACATGTAAATAAATCCAAGCATGCCCCAACAACCTAATGAAGTTTTCTGAGAAAGTGGGGGGGTGGGGGGGGGGGGCGGGCACGGACTTTTAATCTAGCCCCTCCCCCCCATTTTATTCCACTGATTCAGTTGAGTTGTATAATTAGAGTGTTTCTGAGAACAGTAGTGTGTGCTGTGGTTTGGGGTTTTGTCGTCATTTTTGTTTTCCTCTATGAGGAAAGGTATATCAGTTTAGGTTGCAGAATCTTGTTCCTTGCTCGCTCTTCAGTTTTTTTTTTTTTGTTCTGTTAGAGTACCAAGTTTATGTTTATGGAACTTACAGATGTATGCAAAGTTACTCTTCTTGCTGTTGATGTAGATAGAACAGCATACAGTTGAAGAAAATAAGTGCAGAAAAATTAGTGAGAAAAAAAATTACGTGGTAGTAGTAGCCACGAGAAGTACTAGTAGTTTTGTAGTAGCGTTTGATTGGTCTCTAACAGGTTAAGTGATTGAAAGACTCTAGTAGAAAGGTCTTTTTGGAGTGTACTAAAATAAATTTTACAAAAAACTGCAAGTTGTTTTTTTGGTATTCTGTTTTGTTTTGTTTTTTCAAATAAATGTATACAGTAAGTATTTTTGTGGAGCAATAGTTTAGTCCTTCTTGCATTAATAATTAAGGATTGTGTGGTGCCAGGGTTTTTTTTGGCTTATTGCCACTTTATGGATACATTTTGAAGTTTTATTACTGTTTTTTCAGATTGTAAAGCAAATAATAAAATCTCAGATATGTGAGGACTTGATACAGCAACAAGAAAACAAAAAAAATTATCAGTAGCTGGGAGAAATAGGATGATGCAAATATTTACTCTTAATCAACATCTGAAAATAGAAGTTTGTTTAGAAATGCGCTTACAAATGGCTTTGTATAATTTGCCTGCTGCATTTTTAATGAACGTTGTCAGCATCCTTTCAACCAGCAAAGTTATTTGTATCCTGATTGAGGTAAAAGCCAAGAAATTACCAAAATGCCATGTTAAATGAGTGATAGTATTATAAGGAAATTAATGGCAATCAATTTTTTTTTATGTTGAACAGTATGAATCGGATGAACAAGAAAAAAGTGCATATCAAGAGTATGATAGTGACAGTGATGTTCCTGAAGAGTTGAAAAGAGATTATGTGGATGAGCAGACAGGAGATGCCCCTGTGAAAAGGTAAGTAGACTTGTGTGAGTCCTTGGCCTCATTTACATGCTTTTCATCTAGTACTCTAATTAGTTCATTTTCTGTTTAATCTATACTCTACGACAATGGAATAATAATCAAATAATCCTTATGCTACCGGCACATTTAGAAAGGCTCAGCACTTAGATCTCTGGAAGGGGGAGGAATGTTAAACTCCTCATCATTATCGCAGAAAGAAACTTGGGAAAGCAAGATTTTGAAGGAGGATAAAGCCTCTCTGAAGCAGGTAGTGGGAAAACTGATTAGCAAGTTTAGATGTTAACTGAAGGTTCTTCTACAACTGCTGTTTTGCATACATATGAGTTCTGCTGTGTCAAAAGCAGTTGTTTGCAGACTAATGGCTCGAGGCTTGGTTTTCTGCTTTTGCAGAACAAAAGTAAACTATTACAGATTAAAAAAAAAAAATAATTCTTCCATAGCTTGAAGGCAGTCATCTGAAATTTTAAATTCTTTTTCTTTAAGAAAGAAACACGCAGTAATATACATATTATATTTTCATGAAAATACATATATAAGTATTTATATATATTCATATAAACAGAAGTCAACTGTAGCCTTTAAAAGGATCTGAAATACAAATTACTGTCTAGGACACTGTACTACTTAGATGTCCATTCAGACTTTGTGAAGCAGGCTAACGTTATTTGTATGTAGAGGATTGCAGGAGAACTAGAAAGCAAAGGATCAAAGCAGAGGAATGTTTTTTTTTACAAAATTACTCTTTAGGATAAAATATTGTTAGCATGATTTCGTAAGATACATCGCATAAACTACTTCATTTCAGAGAAATGATGGAGTTACTGATAAAAATTACTTAATTGGAACAAACCATAGTCACTGTCCATTGCTTTGTGCTGTGAAATTGAAGCATTCTGAATTTTTGGAAGCGTATTGTTTTGAGGTATGGCAGCTGGCAGAAGGTTTCTCTTGTGGAATCATAGAATATCTCGAGTTGGAAGGAATCCATAAGGATCCTCGAGTCCAACTCCCTGCTTTTCACAGGACTACAATTTATGAAAAATTGGATATTTTTTTTTTTCAGTTTCATCTTCCTCAAAATTGTTTGCGTTTCCAGATAGTCATTTTCAGCTGCAGCTTGTTATTCTGCCCCTGTTTTGTTGTGACTTGGGTTGCTTTTATTTCCTTTACTTCATAAACTATGAATTTGAGTCAGAGTGGTTAAAATGATTGCTGAGGCCAGACAGAGTCCTGCAGAACTCAAGCCTTGGACTACAACTGAGAAACTCCTTTCTCTAGTGCAATTTTATGTAAATTAGGCCAGGCTTCTCTCTTTAAATGTTAGAATCCTAACCCAGTTATGCTTTGGCATAAATAAAAAACTGTGCTGGAAGACATACTGTCCTGTGAAAGCAGCTGTGAGGAAGGATTTCTTTTCTACTAAATTTTATTTGTATGTCCTTGAATATAATAGGCAGTCACATTTGGTGTATTTTGTTTTGTTTTCTTTAAAGTGTTTCTCGAGAAACTCTGAGGAGCAGAAAAAGATCAGATTATAACCTCAATAAAGTGAATGCACCTATTCTAACAAACACTACGCTGAATGTAATAAGGCTTGTTGGTATGTAGAACAATTGTAGTTTTTCCTATGTGTTTTTAATTTTAATGCAAACGTATTGATAGCAAATATGTTAAATGAGTGTTAAAGCATTTAAAAATATACCTAGTTGGGCTCTATTTCCACTCTTTGAAAATGTTAATAAAATAGAAAGAAAGCACTAAAGGAAAATATTTTTGTTTATTTAAATAGACAAATGTGGTTATATCTTGTGATTTATTTTTACTTTGAAAATTAATCTGCATGCATATATTGATTATAATCAATAATGGTGGATTATTTGTCCAAAATATTAAATGCATAAAACCAGTGGAGATAGAAAGGGAAATAGATTAATGTTTTATGTTGCTAATGTGTCTTGGTGGAGGAAGTGCTTCATTTTGTAGTAGTATAATTACAAAAGTAAGAACTTAAAGACTGGGGTTTTTTTTTTCCTTTTCATTACTCAAATTCTCACACCCAGAATAACTATTTTTACTACGTGGTAGACAACTAGAAGAAAAATGCCTTCTCATACTGATGATTTCAGTAATTGGAATGCATTTCAGTGATCCCTGGGGAGTTCAGGGGAGCTCTATCCTTGACGGTGATCAAGACTTGACTAGACAAGCCCTAGAGCAGCCTCATCTCCTTAGACCTGCTCTGAGCAGGAGGTTGCACTAGATGACCTTTGGAGATCCTTTCTAGCCAAAAAGTTTTCTATGAAAAAACTCCCCTCCAGTTCTAGGTGTAATGAGATTGATTTTTTTGTGATCGTGACTTCCATTTTATTATCCAGATAATTGTACAATAGCAGTTTTCTGCTACTGACTTTCTTTTTATTTATAGATAACAGGAAGTAACTACCTAAATTTATCATGTTAGGCAGAAGAGAGAGGAATTCTGTACATGTTATTAATGAAGTTTGTCTGCCATGTTTATGTGCTTGGAAATAATGGTGCTATTTCAGAGTAAGCTGTTTTTAAAAGAGATTACTCCAACACCTGGTTAGTACCTTTTGGTGTCTTAGAAGGCAGCATATAAATCAGAAATTAATTTTCTAAATGGTTTTTGCCATTTTATTTTTCCTTTTGGAGCATCTACAATATAGACATGAAATAAGAATTGAGATTATTCTGTCATAACTTTACTGGTATTGATCTGTGAGTTAGGTTAGAGAGATTTGTTTGCTACCTTTTAGATTAAGCTTTTGCTCTAAGAAAAGTTAGGACTGAATCCAGCAATCACACATGGGACTTTCATGCAAACTGCTCAATCTTCCCCCAGCCTCTGCGCCTGCCCCCCTGCCCTAACACAGTGTAAGAGTAGGTGGAGCTGTAGTTCTAGTTTTCCAATTTTACATACGGAGTCTTTGTATTTGTGGATTCTGGCCATAACCCTAAACTTCAACATTATTTGCAAAGCTCGTATATATGCTTTTTCCCCCTTCTGGAATTACATTTGATTTTCATTATTTCTGCTATTGGGGGTGTTTTATATTGGTTCTGTAATGACTGATAACAGTGTTATTTGGAACATGGAATTGGAAAGGGATCTCCTGCAGCCCCTGCTACAGGAAGACATGTCATTTAGTACTGCCTGTAAATATGCTTGTTTTGAGCTCCAGCTTAAGAATATTTCTGTTTTGTTCCCACCACTCTAATAGGGTTCTATTTCAGAAGCCTTATTAACTTCATCGTTAAAAAAAAAAAATAACATAAATAAAATTATCCACCTATTTTCTGCCTACTTGATCTTGTGCCAAAATAAACTTTCAGGTTTAACAGATCGTCTTGTTCTTTGATGCATACTGCCCTGCTGTTTTTACAGAAAGCAATCCTATTTCTTCTCAGTCTTTGATTTGCTAAACTGAATGTGCCAAGCTTTTTCGTATCCTCTGTACTTATCCGCCAGAAACTTAAGTCCCCTACTTTCTTACCAGTTCTTTTGCTGCTCTTGTAGACTTACCAAAATCATGTGCAATACTTTGGATGAGATCTCACTGCATTGTGTCACTGTTGTATCACAGCATCCTGGTCACAAGTTGCCTCCCTTTTGCACCTCTTTGGATTTCTCACAGCTTCCTTGTACTGGCAGTTCAGGCCATCTGTAATGAGCTTTGTACAGCCAGCAGGTCCTTCACTTTCCCAGTTTTTTCCAAGGGATGAGCTGCTAGTTTATAGTAGAAAGATGCCTGGTTTTAATTAATTGGTCCCCAAATGCATGGCTTTACATTTTGTACTACTGAATTTCATCCAATTTTTATTACAGCAGTCATCAAGGTCCTCCAGTTTATCCTGTACATTATGTCAATCCTTTTCTGCTTTTGGTGGTGTCTCATTTTTTTCCATTATCACACTCATTTTTGTGCCAGAGTCATTAATGAAAATATTGAAGAAGAGGCCAGTTGCTGGGAACTCCAGTAGTAGCTTTTCCAGATACTTCCCCTCCCAACGCACTCCATTCTGTCTTCTCTTTTATTAAACCCTTACTCATTTAACAAACTCTAGCTTCACCTGTTTAATGTGCAATATCATTAAATTAATACTTTGACTAAATCTTAATTGCCTGCATCTTTCTGCTTCTATCACTTCCATACTTTCTTCAAAACTTGATCTGAAGTCCTGCATCCTAAAATTAAAGCAGTAGATCAATAGTTGCTTGGATAACTATTTTCCCTCCTCTTGATTATGTTTTTATTTGTTGTTTTTCAATCATAGTGGTACAACCTATGCCTTGCCTGCTTATTGCACGTACAGGTTATTACACTGATTAACAGACTAGTGATTTCATGGCCATTTTTTATTACATCCTGATTCCTTCACTCCTGTAACTTGATTGTTTTAAGGTCTTTTCCAGCTCATTCTTAGTGTGCCTGAAAGTGCCCAGTTCAGTTCTATTAGACAGCCTGTTCCCCTTCTCCTCACTTTTCTCGCTGTCAGTATCACTGTCCCCAGTGAAGACCAAGACAAACTATTCGTTCTTGCCTTTGGGCTCTCTTGTTTGTCTACAATTTCTGTCCTGGCATGTCCCCCTGGTTTCGTTTGCTTTTGTTAGTCTTCTGTAATTGGAAAATGCCTGATTTTTACCATCTCTGGAAAATTTTGTTATGGAAAGGCTTTTGGTACTTCTAGCTCTTAATGTAACTTCCTGAGCGAATAGGTCTGCTTTCCCCATTTGTCCTTGTCCTAGTCATTCTTCCCTTCTAGTTTCTTTAGTTTCTTGTGTTTCTAATGTGCAATGAGCCTGTCTCACTTTCACCTTGATTTGTATCTTTTTTGAGGAATACCTACCATTTGATAATCATAAACGAAACAGGGTTTTTCGCACTGTCTTTCTGTTAGATGTGAACTGCGTATTACACCTGTACCACAGAAGTTGAAAGTGCCTGCATCTTTTGTCATGACTTTTGGCCTGAACATACAAATACTTCATTCACTTCTTCCAGACAACATCCCCAGGGGCATCAACCACATTTCTTTAACAAAGGGTTAATGGCTACAGAAACAAGAAACAAATAAGATACCACCATTTATCCAGACTATCTGATTTATTAGTTTTTCTTCCCTTTTTGTCTCCCCTCTGGTCTTTTGAATCATCCCTATAAAAAATGAAGATTCAAATTGCCCAATCAAGTAACAGAAATTGTTGCCTCCCTTTTTAGAAAGGGATGTATACAAGCAGTAGTACTCACTGAATGGGTGTAACAGTGCTCATAACCCATTTTGAACTATTTTGGTGTGCTTTATGCTTTGTATGGAGGCTAGATGCATAAAACAAAATGTAGCTTAATATATATAAACTGCATAAATGCGTTGCTATGTATAACTGTAATGAGAGCTGCTATAACTTTGTTTAATTTGAATTTCAAGTGAACAGGTCAATTTATCTGTTTTTCCCTGCAGTCTCTAAGTCAGGTTATTATTTCTCTGTTTCTGGTATAAAGTAACCATTAGATTAATTTATAAGTTAATTTTTTTCCTCTCAAGCCATTGCATGTTGACTTAAAATATAAAGCAAGAATGAACCTGTGTTAAATCTGTATGGAATATTTTGACCTAGGTTCTATACGTCAACAAAATTAATTAATGACTATGTCATTGTATATATTGCTTGGGTGATTTATTATTTTAATTAATATCATTCTGACTTAAGAAATACCCCTTAAACTATTTCTTAGGTTGGGGTTTTATAATGCCTTTTCTATGCCTCACTTTTGCTTTTGTTGTGAATGTTTTTTGGGAAGAAATTCGTAGATTTTTTTGGTTTAAAACCCATTAACTTCTAAGAAAACAATAATGGTGATGGCAAATCTCACAGTAGAAATCTTGTAGCTGAAATAAGTGATTGGTCACGTAGCATAGAACCTCATGGAACTTAAAAAAAATCCCAAATCATACAGTCTTTCAAAATGATACAGTTACAATGGTCTTTTCACTTTTCCTTCAGAGTGGCATTTTAGCTCCTAACGTATGTCATAGGAAGCTGGTTATTTGGAACTGTGAGGCTCCCTAGGAAATTATTTTACTGATGACCATAGATATATTAAAACTCAAATATGCATTATTCTGGAAGTTGTGTATGTATTTACCTTTTTGGGTTTAGTGATCAGTTTTATATATATTAGTCTGATAGAGAGTACTCTCTACTCACTGTCTTTAAGGACAAAAGAAGTGTTGGAAATAATAGTTCAAAAGAAACCTGGCAAATTTTAAGCAGTTTTAGCTGTTAACGGTGAGCCTCTAGAAAGTCAAGCTGCTTTGAGTTGTTGAAACTCCAAGCAGTGTTTTCAAGTAGTTCTGGGAGTTTCTAGCACGGCATGGGTTTGGCCTGTTAGTGCTGTTTGGAAATGTTCTCATATACCCCTTTTCAACCAAAATAGGAACTTTAGTGCAACTAGGTAACAATATATAGAAGTTAAAAGTTGGCGTCCTGTTACAGGGAGCAACTAGGAGGAAATGTTCTTGGAACACGTGTTGTGTCAAGATGCTGAGTGATGTAGTAATAGAGAAATGTTCTTGGCATCAGAAGATTTTTATAGGGACAATACTTGGGCAGTGTACAATGTGTAGCCCTTTGGAAAAGTGTAAGATACTGCCTGAGAGATTACCTTGAATATTCGTGCCAACTGCACAGATACTTGGAAATCTAACTGTCCAGAATGTGACGCATCACCCTCATATAGTGTATGGGTTGTAGGCGAGTTTAAAAATGTGTTTATCGCAAAGTAAGTGGAAAAAAATCAGCCTGTGGCAATACAGAATATTCAGGTAGCACATGTGGAGGTGACAGCTGCTTTGATGAGGGTACCATTCTTTTGCAAACATCCAAAAATTTCCACATTGGGCTGCGCTAGAACTAACTGCATTTGGTTTTCCCTTTTGGAAGACAAATAGAGTTCTTTAAGTCTGCTTTGCAGTTTGTTCATAATGCTGTAGATCAAAACATTGATAATTAAGCAAAGAATTAACAATTGGGCTAAACTGCCAAATATTAAGTATTGCAACCTGCGTCAAATCTCCAAAAATAACAAAATATATGCTTGTGTCTGTTAGCAAACTGGGACACAGGTGCATAGTATTCAAGGAGGCAGTCCAAGCTAGATAGAAGCCTCAAAAGTAGCAATGTCAGGTTATTGCTTGATTCTTACCATACTGCTCGGTCATCTTACCATGTATGTAGCTGTATCATGTATTTGTCAAATTAATATTATCTTTACTGACCTACACAAGTAATTGCTTAAAAAAATTCAAATCACTTTCCCTGACAATAACAGCTATTTTTTCTTTGTTACTCAGTTTCTCTGCATAAAATAACATTTTCTGTATCGATTAATAAATTACTTTGCTGGGCACGGCATTAACTTGAAAAACTGTTGCTGACTGCAGGAAAAAGAAAATCTTTTAGCGCCCTCATGTAATTTTTTCCAACCTGTGACATCAGAACATGTCTGGAATATGACAATTTGTTAAATGATCTGCTATATCATACATGCTGGGTGGACTGCATTTACATTTTGGTTCAAAAATTGCTGTCTATTACTATAATAACCCAAAGCTTATTATATATTCTTTATGTTTTTAGATGCTAATAGGGCAAGCAGCTTGTCATTTTTGAGCTAGCCAGCCAGAAATGTAAGGTATCTTCAATATTGGGGTTTTCATTAAGTATGCTTCTTGTAGGACTCCGTGAAAAGAGCCGCGCCCTATGCTGGAAAACAAAAGAACTAAAAACTATAGTCCCTGTGAACTAGACCTGTAGGGAAAAATTTCTTTCTGAGTCCAAATCCTATGACCAGTTTCACTCAGCCAACGTATAGATGAAGGTCCTGAGGTTTTTAAAATTTTTAAAATTTTTTATTTTCCCAAGTCAAATGCGCAACAACAGAGAACAGGAAGGAAGAGAAGGAATTATTCTTTTCCCTGCATGTGCCAGGGTCCCAGCATCCTCCTTTTCTGTCAGTCTCTCCCTCTAGAAACATTACAAACATACATCTTTAAACTATTTGGGTTTCTTACCCAAGGATGAAAAGGAAGGAGAGCAGGAAATGCTATGTTGCTGGTGTGAAACATGTTATTCCTAGAGTTGTTGGATGAAATCCAATCTTGGGCATATAATTTTTATACTGTGCTTTTCTATTGCTTGAAAAATATCCATATGTGCATATATAAACACACACTAATGCATAAAATCTTCAGTGGCTATATATATGATTTGCTAGAGACTACTTTAGGAGATGATTATTTTTTGGCTAAATGAAGCTGAAGCTTTTAGAGGATCCAGAAAGCTGTATATTTTGAATTTGGTACCAGAAGGCCGAGAATGGTTCAAGGCATTTTGCTATAGATTAACATCCACATTTGGAGAAGTCATGAGGCTGTTGTGGTGTCTTAGTCATCATATTTAGCTTTTTTGTTTAAACATCCCAATCTCTAAAATATTACTAAGTTGTTCTTAATCAATATTCAAGGATAAATAATAAAATTCGTAAAGCTGGTTTTGAATTTGTCAAACTTAGTGCTGTCTTTGTTGCACTTATGCTGAGGAAACTGATCTTCTGTATTTAATTTTTAAGGGAAATACATGCAGATGATGAATATTCTGAAACCAATTGCATTTGATGTGATCCACTTCATGTCCCAGCTCTTCGATTACTATCTGTATGCAGTCTATACATTTTTTGGCCGAAATGACACGGTAGGTAGAAACATTATCCATTTCCAGGTATCAGTGTTCATACAGAATGAGAATACAGAGGAGATATCTTCACTTAAAATACTACCTCATATGTAATCCCCAGAAAAATCAGTGGGAACAGAATAGATTTGCATGCAGAGGTAAGAAAAGGCTGATTAGATCAGCAATAAGAGGAATAAGCACTGGCAGCATCATTATCACTGGGACATGAATCCTATTATGTTTTGAACAGATTCTGTACTCTTTTTCCAGCAGTATTTTGAAAGGAAGGAAAGACAATGTGAAATACCTAAAAGTTGTGGCAGAAAGTGGATAGCAAAGGAGCAGTCTGTGGAAGGAGGGTGGTGGTTTGGAGTCTAGAGAGTATGAGTTGATTTAATTTTCCTATATGTATTTCTGTAACCTAGATAAGAATAGCAAAAGGAGGAGGAGAAGGAGACTGCAAAAGTCAAAGTTTAAAAGGTTTGAAGGGGTTTCAGATCTAGTATTCTTCTGTCAAACTAATTGAATTAATGAAAATGGGGTTTTTGAGTGATCTTGTAGTTGAAATAAATGCTTGTTGGCAATATCTGTACATAACATAGATCAACTTTCAACAGAATTGTCTTAAAGCATTTATGAAAAGCTGCGTGTAAAAGCAATTTTCTCCTCTCTTGGCCCCTAAATTACTCCACAAGTAATAATATTGTGGGGTTCCAAATTCATCATCATCTGTTGGCAAATTGTAATGGATTTTCAGACTCCACATATGGTTCTAAATGGTTTTGAGCTGTTCCCTTTGGCAGGACAAATGTATTTGCAATTTGTTTGTGTTTAGAAGATGGGTGTTGGGGTTTTTTTGTGTTTTTATTTTTTGTTGTTGTTCTCATTTTGGTTTTTGTTAAGATAATTGATTTCCATTGGCTTAATCAGCTGCTCTGGTATTCACTTTGTGTTGCATTTATTTTTATTTTTTTGCACCTCCCGTTTTGTGTTTTTAAAGCTCATACCGAGTTCAGCACTCTCTACTTCTAACAGAGAACACAGTGCTAGGCAGGTAAACATTATAGCAGATGGGTGGTAAAATGTGATGTTTTTGTAGTGTGCCCAGTTTTTGTTTTGACAGGTGATTTTTCCATGGGAAACATAATGCTTACAAAGGGTCTATGAATGTAATAAACCCTCTTGTAATGCTGCATAAATGTCCTCACTCCCCATAGTGTTTATAAACCTTTAGAAAGCAGAGGTGGGTGATGGTATGTGATTTAGACCACTGAGAGTGTTCCTGTTTTATTTTTATTTACAAAATAGCATCAAATGGGATTCTTCAAAGTATGCTGGTAATACAACTTCCTTAAGTGGCTGAAATTCTTTGTGAATGTTGTGCTTATGTTGCATGTGTTAGTACACACATAAGGAGAGTGATTAATTGTACAGAGTTCATTGCCAGTTCAGTGCACACTGAGGATTTAAAATACACACGTTAGAATTCTATGTCCGGTCACAATGCTAAGTCATTGCTCTTTCCAGACCTCTTTAGAATGATTACCCTACATAGTCAGTATTTGCCGTTCTTCACTGCCAGAAGTTGCACACCATTGTAACCAGAATTGCTCTTTCAAAACCTTTTTAATTTTGGGGATGCAAGTTAAGGCTGCCTTTCCTCCCGATCTCAAATTATGGAACAACCTAATGTGAAATTAAAAGGAATTGCCTGTATTTAATATCTGCTAACTGAAGTGTAAGACGTTCATGAGCATGCCACAGAATAGTCTTCCTTAGCAGAATAAATTTGAGATTAGTTTTAATTTTTTTGACAAGACATGATAATTTGTAAGCCTTTGGCCGTTCTTATGGAAAACACTTCTTTTTTTTTTTTAAACTGTAAGAGGTGATGTAGAATTGGTGATGAGTAAAATTACACTGTAAATTGTCTAACGCTCTGCTTACTAGCTTTACTAGGTCATCAATTTGTGGAATTTAAATATCTGCCATTTTGCATATAGAAATAGCAAAAAGTTCCATGAAGTAAAGCAGTTCTACTGCTGACTGACATGTTCTATGTGAAGTCATGAGGTTCTGTCCTTGTGGAAGAATGCTAAGCAACAATCTTTTTGGGGGTTTTTACTTGTTTGTTTGTTGTGGGTTTTTTCCCCCTCATACATATGACTGCACAATTCTGACTTACGGCTGTAAGTGGTTGCCTGGTAAATCTGGAGTTCTTAACGTGTTATGTTTTACAGAAATTTAAGTTTATTTTTACATTCCTTTTCATTCAGATACCTTTCAAATGAGAAATTGCCATTTTTTAGAACTAAATATATCATTATAGAATAAGTAAGTAAAAGTTACTGATAGATATTGAAAGTTAAGAGTTATAAGGCAGAAAGAGAAAGAATTAGTGGCAGATTGTGTGATGTGTAGTTTTGACGGTGCAGGTGCAAATTTCTTAAAATGAAATTTAATGGCTGAAACTTGCAAATACATTTTTTAGTGTATGTATTATTTTTTTTCCCTTTAAGCAGGAGTTTTTTTTTCCGTTTATTCTTACCTTAACAGGGAGAATAGCCAGCCTTGAATTTGCAGTCCTTATGGCCATGTCTTGAAAAACTACTATATGACATTAAGGAGGGAAAAGAGAACTAAGGCTGTGTTTCTTAAAGGGAAAAAAGTAATTTTCTTTTTCACCCATATACCTGCAAAATCAAAGGCAGTTCAGAGCTGATATTTCTACAGTAAAAATGTGAAGAAAAATACAAATTGTTTTTGTAAAAAAGCTTATTTCACCTGTGGAAAAACAAAGGCGTGAGCACTTCTTTTTATCAAATGTGGACACTAGGGTAATGATTTATGTCTCCTAGATCAGGTTCTAGGTTTCAGCAGAGTGTACTTCCAGTGGGAATTCAGCTCAGATGTAAATTTTCATTGAATATATAGGAGGATGGGGCAGGTGGATATCGTAAGTCAGAAACGTTAGATGCAGTAAATGGGGACCTAAATTATACCTTTTTGTATTTAAAAGGAGCGGATGGGATGACATGAACTTGAACGCTTCCTTCCCTGATGTAGTGCATTGAAAGGAAGTCTAATAATACAGTGTACAACAGTGGTCTAAATATTGTTCAGTAAATTGCCTTTTGGTGCAAATCACATAGCAGAACTGTGTTAAAATATTTCCAGGTTCTTGACGTAATTGTGTTTTTCTTAGCTGTCCATTTCCACTTCCTTTGTTGTCTTAGTTTATTCTTTGGTTTTTTTAATTGGCAGTAGAATGTAAGTAGCTACATTAATTACACATGTTGAATCAGACCCCCAGCTGGTATAATTCATTGCATTTACCTGGAAATCAGTGTAGCTATATTGATTTATCCCAGCTGAATGTCTGCCCCATAATACCTCTAAGCCATGAACATGAAGATGGCACGTTTCTCAGACAGATCTTAATAGGTATTAAATAATAATGACTGTTTTATAAAGATCAATGGATATAATTTTACATTTGCAAGTTCGATATTTAATAAGGAATTACAAGAAATTTCATAGCTTGAGAGAGAATTCAAGACCATTTGGCTTGCTTGTGGTGTGCACACGAGTCTCAGTGGGGGCATCGTGGTACACCATTCTTAGCTTATCGCCCAAATGAGAAAATCTAGAGTCCTTCACCCAAATACAGTGTTATAACAATAAAGGGTACTGTTTGTTTATAGGTATGGATGGTAGGCTGTCATCTTCATGAAAGGTACTTCGGTCATTCTTCCTACCAGCACGATGACGAGTGCCGTGACCTCTGTTGATTTTCTTTTCATTTTGTATGGTTGTGATTATGTGCTAAAACTTTAATGTAAGTAAATTGTAGCTAGTGTTTACAAACTGAAGTTTTGCTGTATTACTGTAAAGTTTAAACCAATGGGTTTTCCTTTCCCAGTTTAAATAGAACGTATTTCTTCTAGTTTGAATCAACAGGACTAGGCCTCAGTAGCAGCAGATTACGCACCACACTGAACAGAATCCAGGAGAGTCTGATTGATCTGGTAAGTACCTGGACTTTCTTAATGCTTAGTGGAATAGAGGTCGGTGTAGGAAATTTAGGAATTGTATTTCATCATGGCTTTCTGATTTTTATCTCTCTTCCTATTCAGTGTCTGTAATGACAAAGACTTAGTTTCCTGGCATATCATGATTAGATATCATTATTGTATAAATCACTTGTTTCTAATACACAGCAAAACTAGCTTTTGCTAGATGTAACAACAAAATTATGTATTTAAATCTTATAATGTATTACGGTTCATGTAATAGAGAGAGACATTCCAGTATTATCCTTATTAAATGAGACATTTTATTAAAAAAACACCAAAACAACACGATAGATGACTCATTTTTCTTCAGTAAAAGAAGAGCAAACCAGTAAGCCGTACTGAAGATCACTCACCTAAAAAGATAAATAGAAGTAGTACACTAAGTCCTTCGTTAAGTCATTTCTGAATTGCGGGGAACTTTCCCTGAGATATTTTCTAGATTATATCCCATTGGCCACTTCATGAGTTATTTTCAAAATGTGAAAAGTATATACGGTGCTTGTGTCACACTGGTAGTAGATTACTGTCCTTCACATCATATTATAAAGGGAAACAGGAGACTTCAGGTAGATTTTTGTGGATTCAACTGAGCAGCAGAGTTTATAAATATGACTAAGAACTATGCAAAAATGGAAATTTGTAGTTCTTGTTTTCCACCTAAATATAAAGCTCTTGAAAACATGAGTATCATAAATGGCTTGTATAGTAATTAATACCATGGATGCTGCAGGAAGGATTTATTTTCTAAGGCTGCTGCCTTAGAAGGAAGTAGAAGACATATGCTCTTCTCTGACTCTCAAAAGGATTTGGCACTCCACAGAATTGTACTTTTATACCATTTTAATTCCTTGAAGTATTATATCGAATCCTAAACTGTTCTTTCAGAGAAGCTTCTTAAAGGGTTTTGGGGCCATTTCTTATAGAGTCAGTAGAGGGAGCATAAGATAACTAATAACCCCAGGCCTCTATAAAACAGAAAAAGGCTAGTCATATTGATATTCCTCTCAAAGACAGTGTATTCAGAAAGGCAAATTAATTCCAGGAAGATCTTGCAAATGAGTCAAAGATTATGGAAAAATGGCAAGTTATGGAATTAATTTTTTAAACTTACTCTGTAGTCACAGTTCATGGCAGTGCTTTACAGTCTTGATTTTTTTTTTAATAAGTCAAAATAATTTTTAAAAAATCATTTCTAGGGGCAAATTGAAAAGATAACAGGACTTCTTTTTCTTCTGCCGTCATTTAACAATGCTGTTACAGATAATGTTAGTGTCAATTAAAATTAATAGCTATGTTCCAGGTAAGATTTGAAAGGAGGAAGAAATCTTAGCTAACTACAATGAACTTTAAAGGCATTCCATGAGGTTTATTAATATCTTACGCACTTATGCTGGTCTTATGCTATAAATGGAATTTTTTCACTTTTTGATTCATGAGGAAGAATAAGTCTTCTGGGTATTTTTATTGTTTGCTTATTTTTAAGAGTTTATGAAAGTCAAGATTAATCTTTACTGTGCTATAAAATGGGTATTTCTCAGGATTTTATGGACTGTTCTGGACTGCTCTCAAAATTCTCTTCTCTTATCTTAGATTATAGTAAATTGCTTTCTGAAAATACTCATGTTTGTGTTGTGGGGTTCAGTCTCATGGCCTGTTGGGAATTTTGTTTTTCTGTGTTGTCTTCTATTCATGGTAACTTTATTGAGGACTATAATTTCTGTTGCATTTCAGTTTCTGATGGCAGCATCTTTCAATATTTTATTTTCATAAAGACAGTCTGAATCTGATAGTTCCAAATCTGTGACTAAGGCTCTGCCAGAATTGCATGTAGATCAGAATCGTTTCTTTGATCTGTCAGTGCCTGTGAAGGTTGAGCTCTATGATCTATGTCGAGACTGTATTGTAATTTAGACTGGATTGTTCCTAGCTTTCCTCTTGGACTTTGTCCATTCCATTTTGGAGACAGCAAGTGGATGAAGGCCTATTTATTCTACATTTATTTTCAGGAGAAAGAGGAATCGAGGGGTTTAGTTGGATTTAGTTGGAGGGTTTAGAGGTCATCCCCTCCAGCTTTTTGTAGACTTTCTGTAGTTCCTGTTTGGTACTGAATTAGTGCTACCTAATTTACTTCAGATACCTTTTATGATACTACTTTTATTATTCAGCTGAATTTTAACCTTCTTTTTTGAAGGAAAAAAGCAAAGTGGAAGAGGGGGTTCCACTTCTGCCACAGTAAAACCAGGCTGCTCTGATGTTCTTTCTTGCATCTTTGTATCATCTTCTGTATGAAGAGTATGGAGGTCAATTGGAGGCATTCCCTATAGGACGTTACGGAGCTGCTCTATTCTAACTTTATACTTCCCTATTATTATAATGCAAGAAGTGTGTTCCCTTTTAATATACGCTGTACTTACAGTATGCTCACCATACTTGAGAGACAAGTACTATCTTGGTTTTCAGTTGGACCACTGAGAGACAGAGAGTTGGGTTTCTGACTCATGGCCACTGAGCAGAAAGGCTGCAGCAATTTCAAGTGCTTCCTGTCCTCCTCCCTGCATCCCTCCTCATGCATCACATACCCCTGCTTCTGCTGGAGCATCCTTGTCCCCTCTAAGCACTACTCATCTATAGCTGAATCACTTCTCCTCTGTTTCACAATCTAATACTTCATAGCAAAGCGAACTGTACTTTGTAAACTGCAGCAAGTCCACCTGCAGTTTAGATTAATGTTTTAGACTGTGAACAGAAAATAGCTGAGATATGAACATGTGTTCAGTCATGTTAACTTCACTCCAGGGCAATAATGTGACACCGCAGCTGCGACCCGTATTATTCACTGTCCATATGCTGCTTCTAGTCTGATATAATAATAATAAATGTTGTAGTAAACAAAAAAAAAAAAAAAAGACCCCAAACAACAACCACTGAACATCACCACTTCAGTTGGAAGTAAAAGTGCCCCTCCTGCTCGTATTTATGATATAAAAACGTTTGACATTTGCATGTTTTTTTTTTAATTTGGATGTTTTATATGATCTAATCAAAATAACAATGATGAAGGGGCTCTATGATGACAATGATGAAGCGACTTAACTCTTTACAAGATTGAGCAAGCATGTTCTTTAGGTGCTACTGATTTAAATATGCTTCCCATTTAAAACTGTTATACCAATAATGAGGTTTCGTTGTGCAATGGCTTTTGGTAATCTCTGCACTGCTAATATTCATACTGGTTTAAGTATGGTCTGAAATTTCTTTTGGCATTTAAATGAAATAGGTTTAGTTAAAATATAAATAAAAGGGGGATACTGATTAGCGAAACTGTCTTTATTTGTTTTCTTATAGTAAGTTATGTGGAAGTGTGCTGGGAGTTTACAGTGATTGAGTAACCAGTTTTCTGTTTCTAAGCTACTTTTCTTTGCCTTAAGGAAATAGTTGTAGGCTAACTCAAAAGTATAAAAAGTACAAGTGCTTTGAGTATTTGTTTTAGAGTAGATCAGGGTGTGGTTTCATTTCTGAGAGGTAAGAGAACAGTATGACTTTCAAAAATTTGTTTGGCTACGTTGTGCTGAACTTTGTATGTGTATCTGAACGTCATATTCAGGCCTTTCCACAGCTAGTGCAAAATAGCTTCAGCACAGATTTCTGCTATGCAGCAGCTTCAGAGCTAATGATTTGGATCCTCTAGAAAGAGCACTCTACAAGCTGTGTTTCATTCATACCAGTAGGATGTATTAAAAGGAAAACAGAAAGACAAAGAGTGAAAAGGGGAGGAAGAAGTGCTGTTGCTTCAGCCTTGCTTGTAATGCTAAGGTACAGTTTTGATTAGGCCAACCTCATTGAAACAAGTGCCTGTTTCTGAGCTGCCTATGTCTCCTCACTGACAGTTACCCTGCGTGGGATATGTAGAGATACCTACACACATTTAGTCCTTGTGTTTGTCATTTCTAACAGGAATGTGTTTTTGCAATGGTAATGATGTTTGTATTAGTCTACTGAGACCAGTAAGCCCCCAGGTAGGTACAAGGCATCAATCAGATTGGTGTGATCTATGATAATTGGTGGTTCAGAAGGGACATTTCTACTTCTGTTTCCTTGCTCTATCTGTCTTTGAGCAGCTTCCTTAATGTTCCAAAATGTAACTTAGTCATGGTACTGCCATTACCTAGATGTTGTTTGTGAATGTCCTGTTTATGCAAATATCTGCCTTGAGTGATACTGCTGCTTCCAAAAGTGAGATTTTTGGGGCAAATAACCATGGAATACTCATAAATATTTCATTGCAAACTGGCTTGCTCAAGTAAAAGTGAGATTTAGAATGAAGTTTGTTGGAGTTACTATGCCTTACAGCAGTAGAAAATAAATCACTGCAGTAAAGTATATAAGCATTGCAATGCAATGTATAGAAGAGTAGATGGAATGAATCACTGGTATAAAGAAGTACTGGTTAATGTATTTTAGATTCTGTGTTTACTTCAGCTTTTGGGCTCTTTCCCCCTAAAGTATATATCTTTTGGCAGAGACAGTAGGTTAGAGATTGATGGTGCAGAGATGGAAAATGTAGATTTTTCAGCTGTACAAATAAGATAAGGAATAATGGGAGGAACAATTTTTTAATTCGTGCCTGACTTTCCAACCCATTTTGGCTTTGACCCTTTGATGCTGTGGAACAGTACGGTTCAGTTACGCTAGTCCCAGTTCTGGAAACAAACAATTCAGTTTTACTTAAAATGTCACAGCACAGTCCTGCATTACTTAATGTGGACGTGTATTCTGTTATGTCCTGGTTTGGCATACCAATGGCAGGCTCTGGGAAGTCAAGGCTGTGGAATTTCTTACTTGACGTGGTAGGCCTAGCACAAGATGCTGCTCCTGAAAGGCATAGCTAAGCTCCTCACTGAAATGGTAGCTGTGATTCTTGGTGAGATTTTGTTTGGCCAAAGATAATTTCTGCAACTTTTACATTCCTTGCTTTGTCTCCTGCTCCTTTAAAAAAAAA
>RSEF01000002.1:27116856-27161092 GCA_003993805.1 Himantopus leucocephalus
AAAAAAAAAAAAAAAAAAAAAAAGCCTGGGGAAAAAAACCCCAAACAAAAAAAAAACCCAGAAAATACAATTTGTGGAGTTTTTTTCTTCTCTTTGAAAAGATTTGTACAACATGCATAATGACAATGTTTAAAGTGTTGTGTGAATTGCTTGTCAAGGGAAGAGAACTCTGTTTATACAAAAGAAAGTTCTGACATGACAAGCACTTTGCAAATATGCTTGGACTTCTGCAGCTGTTTTGCTTCATCACATTATTCATTTAGAGCTCTTCATACAACTTCTTTTTGTTTGCTTGACTGTATTACCTAAGTAGACTGGAATGATTTACTGAGGTTTTCTAGCTTATTTCTTTCATTCTGAGTTTTGGCAATTGCTTTTTCTCTCTTTGGGCAGTCGCTGAGCCATCTCATTTTAGTGACTTCAGACTCTTGTTCCTGGGCACCCAAAACTTGGGCTGATTCCTAGTCCCAGAGGATTACAGGTTTCTGCAGAGTCACAGCTGAGCACCTGGGAACCAGCAGCAGCTCCTCCTCAAAAATCTTTCTTCAGATAAGAAAAATGCTGCAGTAAAAAACGTGTGTGACCAGACCAGATTGGCTGCCTTGTTTCTGTAAGATAGTGGTACAGGTTCCCAAGGGTGTGGCAGGGGGCGTCCCTTTCTGTGGAGGCTCATTTGAGATTTATTTTTTAAAGCATAGTTAATGACTCATGTTCAGTTGTCTATCAGTACACAGTGATTCCAGATAGAGGCCTTGTTGCATTAGGTTAGACAAGACAGTAAATGAACTTGCTAACTTTTGGTAATTTTTGATGCAAAAAGTCTGCCGTTTAACTTTGAACGCTAAGAAATAAATGAAATGCAAAGATCCCATAAGTTTCTGTGCAAATGTTATTGAAGTCTGTTACTGAAGTCAGTACCCAGCTGAGGTTTGGGATGTGTTTGTTTTGTAACAAAGAGCGTAGAGGATCCACACTCTTGAAATTGGAAACCTCGTGCCCACGGCAAGGCAATGCTGATAACTCCGTTGTGGGGCTGGTGTGTAGTATGTGCATTGTAAGTGTTGGCAGGCTTGGGGGTGCCCTGCATGGCACTTCATAATGCTGTAAAGGTATGTCTTGCCTGCAGAGGATTGTAAATAAATAGAAAATTAATAGCATGGTTTCTCAAGAGGGTTTGTTGTTTGGTTTTTAATGATCTGCTCTCTTACAGTGTCTTGAGTAGTGATCATGGTAGTAGGTTACTTTGTTCATGTTTGATTTAGTTTCCTAAGGGCTGAGTCAGGATTGCTCGCTTTGTAAGCTTTGTGCCCCTCAGCAAGAAAATACCAATTTCTCAACTTAAAATGTAGTAGGAATATGGAAAAGTACCATTTTAAACCTTAGCACGTTTATATCATATTCAAAAAGCAGTCACCCTTGAATGCAATGTGATTTTACAATTGGTTTTAGCTGTCATTTTCAGCTTCTAGTTTCAAGAACTATTAGGGATGTGTAAGTTTAAGGGGGAGGAAAAAAATCTGACTTGTTGCTTTCAGTACATTTCTCATAATAAAAAATAAAAAATTCTTGTATATTAAGTAATTAGTTGGAGGTAGTTGAGCTATTTTCAGACAGCCTTTGAATACAATAAGGGGTTATACTTCCTTTGATCACTGTTTATTTTCTTGTACTCTATGCTCATAATATTAGAGAAACTATCAACTACAGTTTCCTAAACAGAGATGATAGACCTATCCTGTCTTAGGTAAACATCTGGAGTCAGTCTGCTTTTCCTTCTCCATCAGCACACATCAAGTTCTTGGTAACAGTGTCAGTATGTAGACTGTTCGACTGCCAGAACCTTTTCAGGTAGTCTGATTTTTTTTTTTTCCCATACCTTTCAAACAGCACTTACTCCTTTAAGATCTGGATTTCTTCAGTAGCATTTGGAGGTATTGTCATTTGCTCATAGCAGAATCAAACCTGAAATTGTTCCTATTGTGTATGTATATTAAATCAAAACAATTCTAAAGCTAAAGTATTAGCAAAAAGTATTAGGTCAGGAGAAGATCAGTTTTGAAAGATCGTTAGTGTGACCTGCAGAACTTTGTGTGCTGGGGATGCATTGTGGGGTTTACTGGTTTTTGTTTAAAGCTAGTGAAAGTGGATGATTATAATTAACTGCCAACTATCTCCACCATAAATGGCAGATAATCAGTTATTTTGGTCATAAGTTCTGTTGGATAACTGAAATACATACATATATCTGAGCTCACGATGAGATCAGGCCCCTTAAAAATGTCTCTTGCAAATTGCATGTCAAACTTTTGACTTAGATAATTAGCTTAGGTAGTTTATACTTCTGATTTAAGTAATTATAGTCTCTTCTCACTAAGACGGAAGGCTTAACAGAGGTCTGTCCCTGGGTTCAGCCAAACTGTTGAAATGATGATGTTCTCTTGTTACAGAAGACATTTTTTGGAGGCAGAGATTGAAGGAGAGGCTTGTTTGTTCCTTACACAGATTTATTTATTTTTTTCTTCCTATTCATTAAAGAATTTCTTCTTGGGAGTAAACAATTAAATGCTAAAGTAAAATACCGAGCAATGAATCAAACAATATCACACTCTCACTTATTTGATACTTGTAATTTCCTAATACATGCCTTTGTGTTGTAAAAACTCATTCCAGATGAAATTTAGTTCAGATAGGTATCACATAAAGAAATTTCCCAAAGCACACACTATAGCTCATACTACTGTTACTAGCAACCCTTAAACAGGTAAAGCAGTCATAAGCCTGCTTTAACACTTCTGTATCCTGATATTTTCAGGCCTTTATAGCAAAGCAGCTTTTATAAATAATTGCTAGTTGTGTATGACAATCATGTGCAGCATTAGAGAACTCTGTTCTTTTCCTGTGATGGCATGAGGGAGTTAGACTAAGACTAGAGAAAACTGAATAGATAAGACCCGCTGTAAGGTGTCTGCATGGAATGCTGGTTTACCGGTACTGCTGTACCCGCTACAGTTGACTTGGTTATTGTTCAGATAAGTTTGGTGCTTTTGATGAAACTGTGGTCACTGTGGGTTTTTTCCTGTTTGGCAAGGAAGCGGAAAAGTATCTTGTAGTTTGCATCATTTCCACGTGTACCTTGAAATTCCTTGATCAAATCTGTATTTTGCCTAGTTTGCTTGCAAGGATGTTATGTGGGCTGTAATATGTCTTGGGTATATCACAATTTTGCTCTATCAGCAAGACCTGCTACTCTGACGCAGAGAAAAGCTAAGCAAGTTTGTTCTGCTTTGGTATCGCTCTCTGCATGCTTCGTGCTGGGTGCTACAATATGTTCTCAGTGTAACTTGTCATTTCTTGATATTAAAGTTGGGTTGGCTGCTATTTAATTTCCTGGCCTGTAAGCTCCTCCTCCTTCGTCTTCTCCTCCTCCTCCTCTTCAGATTAGCATCATTTTGTTCACTTTCAGTTTTACAGGACTTTACCAGTTCTCTCTCCGTGGGTACTCAAAGGGAATCTCTGACAACAGATTGTCTTGCAGATTTTCTTAAACTACTGGAAGGGTTAACTTTAACAAGTCCAGTCCATTGCAAAACATCTGATTTCTTCAAATAGTCTGTAGCCTTTTTTTTCTGTTCCAGCCTGTAAGTTTTGCCCCTTTATTGCTGCTTTCAGTCATTTGATCATTTCTGTTAATGAAGGCTGGAGGAAAAAACACATGCATCACTGAAGCCCTTTCAGAATGATCTTGTACTTTTCTTGGGGATTGGCACACCAGCTGTTTCCTTGGGCTTCATTTTTGCTATCAACGTGCTTACACAGTGCCTGCTTTTTTAGAACAAGTCAGGAGAATGAAGTACTCATGCTGTGTTTGGCCAGTGTATTTGAACCAGAGTTTGACCTCCCTGGTTGAACCCCAGCATATCTTTGACTTAGCCAGTTATCTCACATATATTTTGTGTCTTCAGGTGCAACATGATTTCGGCATTTAATAGCTTCACAAGATATTTACCTTCATGGGAAGCAGGCAGATAGAAAAAAAATTGTTTAAAATGTGTATCAATACGGAAGTGACAGGCAACTCTGAAGTGCGATAAATACAAAATTAAGTCTTTATAATATTTTGGGTTTACATAATTTGTAATTAGTCTTTGAAAGAAGCAAAGATGCTTAAATTTTTACCACTGATACTCTTCCCCCACCTCTGTGGTTCACTGTCTCTTCAAAGAATAGAGAATCGGTTGGTGGGCTGTGGGTTTGGTTAGTTATTGTGTGTAAACATTTCAAAGCTTCTCATTTTTTTTGTTGTGTTCTGCATTTTTTTGAGAATGACATGAAGTGAAAAAGAAGGTAGATAAAGAGTGGATTTTGATAGTTAATCGGTGGTGTCTTTGTGTCAGTTAATTTTTAGAGAGTTGACCATTATGCCTAGATGATTAGGTATTATTGCCTGCGTGCAGTATACTAGTGGATGTGCTAGGTAGGTACCTTCAGAGCTGCCTGAAAAAGATTACATGAGTTTTAGGGAATATCCAGGCCTTTTGGGTTGCTTATCCATTCTGATAGACTCACGACAAGGCAAACCTCACAGTATTGTGAAATGTCTGGCCAGTTTAATTGCAAATTTATCTGGCTGAATGTGGATACAGATCAGAGCAAAGAAAATTTATTTTTCAAATACTGTAGTGATGTGGCTAGCCTTTATAGTCGTTCCCGTGCTCAGTGCAACTGTATCTGATAGCATTTACCATAAGCTTCTTTTAGAAGTTTTATCTTCTGCTCATTGATCTATTTCTGTGAGATCTTTTAGCGCTACAAATGATGTGTTGATGGTATTGCTCAGTCAGCAGTCTTTGATTTTAATGTCAGAATTTCTGTGGGGTCCTTCAAGGCTCCCTGCTTTATCTGCTTTCTGCTTCTGTAACCTATTACAAATTTTTTTTTTTAGAAGTCTGAAGATACTTTCCTCACCCTTGATAGTGAGAACTCTGCTTTCCCAGGCTGTGCTTTGTTCTATCTGCTGTAGCCCATTTTTATGTTTGTGTTTGACATCTTTGAGAGACAGAGAACTGAAAGACCCTCTCTGATTTAGCAAATCCACCTCCCTGTTGCTTTGGGCTGTTGCATCACAGGAGGCAGCTGTCAACTAAAATCCAAGATAGGTAAAGTGGAACTTGTGATCTTTTTGTTCCTTCACACCTCAAACCATTTTTAGCAGCTTGGACACTATTATCTCCCAGTTGTCTTATATTCCTAATGTCACTTTTGGCTTGGCTGTCATCCAAGCAGTAAACACATTCTCATGCTGCTTTGTCTATAGTGGCGAAGTTTTGATCTTTCTGCTCATTCTGTGTCAACGTGTAAGGACTTGGTGAGAATTTTTGACATAATCAATTTTTGCCTGCCCTGCCTTTAATTGCTGCGGTACAAACACAATGGGTCTGTCAGATATTTTGCCACCAGAATAACCTCCCTGTTGTTTTTCACATGATCATCTGTGTGGTACCTTTTTTCTTGGCTTTTCAAGATCTACAACACATATTCTTTATTGTCTCAATCCAGATATTTAGAATGAGTTAGACCACCACTTAGTTCCATCAGTGTTCTAGTGCCCACTGCCCTCCTTTTCTTCTTAGGCCAAACTGTCTGAAAAACATGTGAATAGCAATTGTTCTGTTTCATGTCACCCCTCACAGTTGTTCCCTGCTGTCAAGCCTAGAAGAAACTCCTGGTGACTGTTGTGGTCAGCTTAAGTCAATTTTTCTTGCTCCTCGTTCTTTATTTACTTCACTGCATTTTCCTCTCAATTTATTTCTGTCTCGAACTGGGAAAAAAAAAAACCACAAACTGCAAAGCTGTTTTATTTATTACGTTTTTGGCTTCATCGTTGTCCAGTTTTACAGTAAGCTGAGACTTACGCTAATTTGTTTTTAAGTCCAACCATAAATGTCATGTTTAAGCATTATTGTTGTCATATTGGTTGAGTGTTCATATGTTGCTTTACAGCAGACGTGTTGTGCAGCTGATCTTGCTTTTGAAGAAATTATTTTTACCACTACTCTGTCACTGTGTTGTTGCCCAAATTCATTTTCATTCCATACAAACAGGCTGAGTTGTCGTAGGGCTTGTCTGGCCACAGAGTTTCTATCCCCAGGGTGATGGGAGGCTCTTACGTAAGAAATCAATGCCATATCATGCCTACCTTATCTGTTCTGGGTTCTATGTCACCTTTCCCTTGTAGCATTTCTCATATTTTTATAGCCTGTGTGTAAGCAGTGAGCATGGTATAAGTAATTAATCTGAAGCCAGAAATACCTTTATGTTTTCATATCCTGATATGGTTTTGGCAAAGAGCTAAGCTTCAGAGGGTATCCATTAATATACCTACTTAGACCAGTATGATAGCTCTGGGAATTGCTTCCTTCTGTGATTCCTTTTCTAGCTGTAATTTGTACTTACATTCCTCAAATGCAGAGCTGGAGGTTTTCCCCCCCTTTTTTGTCCTTCTTGTTTTCCCTTTTTTTTCCCGTTTTGTTTTGGGGTTTTTTTTCTTTTTTTTTTTCTCCTGTTGGGTTTTTTTTCTGTTTGTTTGGGGGGTTTTCTGTTTTTTGTTTGTTTCCAGGGGTTTTTTGTTTATGTTTGGTTGTTTGTTTTTTTTTAATTTTGCAACAGGGCACTGGTGTAACATGTGCCTTACTACAGGTTCTTTTCCTGTGCTGTGAATGTTTCCTTGCTTTCTACAACCGAGATGTCTGCAGGATAGAAGTTTTCATGGAATGATAACTTGTTCAAAAACATTATTTGTATTTTACTTAAGTTAGCCACAACTTACATAAGCAGTAAAGCCCATACATATGTAATATTGCTTTGATTTGTCTCCTTATTTGGTTACTGTCAGATTGAAGATCAGTCAGTCTCCCAGTAGGCAGTTGAGCTAAAGCCTGTATGGGCATTAAGGTGTGGCGAGAAGGGTGTTCTCTGCCTTTTTTTTTTTTTCTTTTTTTCTGAGATAGATATTGATCTACATGATATGGTGGTTTTCACCTGTTTGAACACCACACTGTTCAAATAGAAAACTCTATGGTTGTCTTTTGATTCAGATTTGATTTAAGTTACTCCTTAGAATTAGAAACATTCCTTCATCTTATCTATCATCTGAAACTGCTCAGCTGGAGCCATTCTTGCTGGTTTTGCGGGTTTTCATTTTTTTAATTCTTTGTTTTAGGAGGTCTCTGCTGATCCCACAGGAACTCTCACAGCTGCTGAAGAGAGAAAGGAGAAGGTGCCAAGCCCACATCTCAGTCATCTCGTAGTTTTGACATCTGGCAATTCGCTATACGGTTTGGCAGAGAGAGTGGTGGCCACAGAATCCTTGTAGGTTATTTACTGTACACTGCATTTCATGGTCACTGGAAGCTATGGATTGTTTAAGAGATTGTGATTACAAGCCAGAACCTTCTTGAGAGGTCAAAAATTCCTACCTCTCAATGTGATTTTAAATACAAGTGATAGAGGTAATTTCTTAATTCAAGGTAGTGGGGCCTAACCATCTGGTCTAACCACCTGCAAGCACAAGCAATGAAATTTTACTGCAGCTGGTCCAGTAATTTATGACAGTACAAGGCCAAATCTAACAGGAAAAAGGTTTAATTTTAAAGAGGCTAATGGGAGTATTTAATCTGTACGGTTCATTTAAACCTTATATTAAGTACTCAAATGGTGATGGCTGAGACTCAAAACTGGTTAGTTTGTATTGGTTTGGCTTGGATTGCAATGTTCTTTGCAACGGGTGGAAGTGTACCTGTGAAGAAGAGATTATAATGAGCAAGTAACACAAAACTTACAAAGTGGTTTTTATGTGGTCAGAATCATGGTAAGAGTCAGATAGGAATTATTTCTTTTCCCCACACAAGATGACACTTAAAGATTAGAAGTTCATATTAAAAATGTATTTTCAAAGGAGCTTTTTTCCTTTGGCAGTCATTAATGGTTAATTAGAAATGTATTGCTTTGTTATGTTGTTATTAACAAATCCTACCCCAGAAAGAATTTGATCTCATATTCTATCTTTTAAAGATTCACTAGTATGTAAACAATTTGGAATGTTATTTTGGAATTCTGACATGGATTTATTAATATTAATGTTGACTGCCCTGCAGTGTGGAAATTACGTGACACTTGTCTACTGACTTTAGTAGACTTTGAGTCAGACTTTTGCAGTGTATCCTGAATAAAATAGAAATACGAATTGTTGATATTCAATCCTTAGTCTCTTTATTCAAGCATTTTCTTGTTTGCAATCATATTTTAAAATTGTCAGAATTGAGAATACCTGTTGATGTGCTGGCATGAAACTGATATGGTTCTTCTCAGGATTAAATTTTCCAAGCTTGCTTATCTTTATTGCCAAATATGTCAGCTGTAGAGTAAAAGTTGTACAGAGACATGCCAAATGTTGCATTTAGTTCACAGTAAATTTTCTTTGCTTTCAAAGGGTATTTCTGGCAGAGCAGTTTGAGTTTCTTCAGCCTCATCTTGATGCGGTGATGCCAGCTGCCAAGAAGCCTTTTCTTCAGCAGTTCTATTCTCAGGTCAGAATTGTGTAATTCACAGCTGATTTTAAACAGAAGATTTGAAACTTCCACAGTATGTTGCAAATACTTGTACATCGTAGTTATATATTGCTCTTATTAGCCAGAAATTTACTGAATTGGATTTTATCTATATTCTGTTTCAGACAGTGTCAACTGCCAGTGAACTGCGTAAACCAGTTTATTGGATTGTTGCTGCTAAAGCCATTGATTATGAACAAATGCTGCTTCTCATGGCTAACGTGAAATGGGATGTGAAGGAAATCATGTCACAACATAACATATACGTTGATGCTCTTTTAAAGGTGAATACTTTCTGGGAAACAGTGTGCTAGAGTTTATATAAACATTAAATTACTCTAATACTTCGCTAAAACTGTTAAAGTAGCATGGTTAGAGCAATACAGCATTCTGACAAATGGTAAGTTATTATAAGGAGGTCTGATCAGAATTTTCATTATTCTTGCTGCTAGCAGGTTGTTTTCAGTGATGGTTTTTTGACTACATGGGGAGTGAAAGTGACCACAAAAGTTTAATGAGTTTTACGTCTGTCTTGAATGGTAGATAAATGTGTAGTGAACAGAGTAACATTGAGGAAAATCCAGTGGCCTGAGATAGTGTTTTTTTTAACAAAGGCTATTTGCCGTTCTGCATAATTTCAGCGGTTGTCTTTGAGATGTATCATAGGGGCTATAGGTCAAACCAGCACCAATAATGATCATGCACTATCTAATTATAGTTGCTATATTTAGAAGTTAGCATTTGAAAAGCAAGGTAAAAGGGAAGTTATTCACCCAGCTTCTCAACTGCATTCAGTAGAAGGGGTTATACAATTGCTGTGTCTTATGGAATACAGAACCAGTTCTTGGGAGAATCTCTCTCTCATCCTTTTATATATGCCTAAATGATGCTTCTGAAGGCCTTTAGAAGGAAGTTCTGGCAGTGATTGAATTAGACTAATTCTTACAGAGAAACTGAAAATTTTATTTTAAAGATATGTGAAGTATGTATCACGAAAGAAGTTATGCATCTGTGTTGGATAACAGTTTTGATTACACCTTTGTAGCTGTTCTCTGCTTAAAAAAAAATAATGCAAAGAAGGGAGAATCTGATAGAGGATATAACATTGCACTGAATTTGAATCTTTGATTACCCTTCTTTATGCTGCCATGGCTTTTTGAAATCCATTTGTACTTTCAAGATCTGGTCTCTGCAGTAGAACTTTTTCCTTTTAGTGATTGCGTGACTGCTGATGAATTTGCTTCAGGAAAATCAGGGCTAATACCATTTAAAACCATTTCTGGCCTCTACATTGTATAGCTAATAGTAGTTGCTACAGAAACTTGTTAATTACTGCTAAGCGATTAGTGATTTGCTGTGTTCCCTGGGACTCCAGGGTTGTCAGATGTAAGGACAATGTTTAATGTAATAGTCAACTACTTTTAGCCATGTGCACACGTATGCAAAATTCTATACTCAATCATAGTATGTACGGAAGCAGATAAAGTGTGCAAAGAGGATTGTTCAAGAAATTCATTTACACAGCGTGTTAGGCTTCTTCATCTTCAGAAGAGTGAGCTGTATGCTGGTGAAAGCCTGACATTGTGGTACCCTGCTTCCTCTTGCCAAATTCCTCTTTCAGAAATATTGTGTTAAACACCAATTATTTGGTCACATGCTAGGTTAAATTGGTTACTGAGTTCCCTTTCTGATTTTCTTCACTTACTGAATTTTTGAAGGGGGAGAAAAAAGGGGGAGGGAAAGGAGGAAAAAACCACCTAGATTAACAGCCTTGGAATGAAAGCACTTTGTTCGACAAGTATGGTCTTAATAGGCTGCAGTACAAACTGCTTTTGCTGGTTACACAGAGCAGTTCATTATCAGTCTGCTCTATATTTAAGTCTTTTGATACTTTTTTTTAAATGATAGAGACATTAATCACTGGCAGCAGACTTCTAGTTCTCTTTATGTAAGTCACAAAGTCATTGTAGCAGTAATTACGTTCAGTTATGACTAGTTTGTCACTCATAGTAACAGCTCAAATCCATCCAGGCCACTGATGTTTCAGGTGGAAAAAAATGCCTTCCTTCAACTTTAATTGTTATCCAGTACTGCAGTGTGCTCCTAAACTGTTAGATTTGCACTCTTTCCAGTGGGTGCTCTCAGCTCCTTTTAAAGCACCAGGAACTAACGCGAAAGGTTGAAGGCTGAAAAAATTTCTGAGCTTCTCTTTGAAGCTGACAGGCCGGGTATTTAGAAGGATAAAGAAATCACTGGATTTTCATCAGTGGCTGTATATTGACGGTAAGAAAGTGAAAGTCTAGGGAGTGAGGCAATGAAAATTACATTTGAAGATTAGGTACTTGGTTCATTTTCAGAGGTATCAGTTTCACAGAGAACTACACTTCTGGGGAACAGAGCAGCATTTCCTTTTTTTAAAAAAAAATATTGAGGTAATGTTGTGAATGATATACTAGAAAGTGGTATGCTTTCTGCTTTACACATTAAGCTTGTCTCTAGAGTCTGTGCTTATTAAGCTTCTCTGCTTTGCTCTTATTTTTCAGAATTCTCTTTCATGTGCATTTCTAATTCTTTGTTGCTGTTGCTAGGGATGTATAGAGTATGATGCCTTTTATGGTAAAGGAATAATGAGCTTTCATGTTTCATCAGGAATTTGAAGAATTTAACAGAAGGTTGAACGAGGTGTCCAAGAGAGTCCGTATTCCACTGCCAGTCTCCAACATCCTTTGGGAGCACTGCATACGTTTGGCCAATAGAACTCTCGTGGAAGGGTAAGTAGTTCATGAAAGTCTTGCTTTTGGGTAAATACATCTATAATGATGACATCTGTTGTATAGAATCAAAAGTTCTGATTTTATAGTGCAATGGTAAGCGCTTGTGCTTTTGGGGAGCCTAAAAAATTTCAAGGCTTAACATAGTCCTTAGCAGTTGTTTCACAGAGTCTGGTACAGCATTAAGTCTAAAGGGTGGTCTTGTACCTAGATGCTGCTGAAGAATGACACTGAGTGTTTTACTGAAGCATTCAAAACAACATAGTTTTTTTCAAAAAAACTTCTGTCTGAAAATTATCATTTTCTGACAGAGCAAAGAAGAAAGTTAAAGTGTAATTGTCAGCCTTTCTGTGGAGATGCCATTTGTCTTTGCCAGGAAGAAAGATGGAGTTGTCAACAGTAGCAGTTATCTTAGAGTAGCCATGGTGCAGGATTTTTCCAAATTCATTAGGAAAAGAGAGGTGTCCTAGTTGGCTTAGTCAATAGAGGCTCAAGCACCTTAGTCAGGAACTGCTACACCTTGCTCATCCTTCCCTCTGAATCCGTGTCCCAGTCTTTTCAGAGTCAATATTGTAGCCTGAGTATTGTAGTTGTTTCATCCACTGCATTTATTGTGTTCTTGTCCCCTTGCTACATTTTTCTGAGCTCTCATCACAACTTATTCTATATCATAGAATACGTGCTGTCTTCCACTCCTTCTACATACGTTTCTGTATTTCTTTCCTGGTTATCTTTACGCTGTGCACTCCCTACTACCTATTTTACTTCTTTCCATCCCACTCTCCTGCTGTCTGTTCTACTTTAGGACCTCAACAACATCCTTCTTCTCCAAGTGTTAGCTGTCTTTTGAGGATCATCAGCTTCCACTGCTCCATCAATCCATCATTTTTAAAGTCATGCCAGTTTCTTTTCGTGCCGTCATCCTTTTGCAGTCTCTTAAGAGATCAATTTCATCTTCAGGGAGACTAAATCCAGTCATGACCTCCCTCTGGCTTCTCATTTCCTTCATATGACACATGACCTATACAACTATCTTTTCTTCTTGAAATTTTATTTTCCACTTATCATGCCTCAAATCAAAAGAATTGGAACAAAAGCATCTTTCTTCTCTTCCCCTCCCCTTGGCCCTTTTCCTTTCAAGTGGATAACACTGTTAGTCACTATTAACGTTCTCTGCTTTAGCCCTTGTACCTCTTTTGGTCTTGTTTCTTTTTCTTACTTCACAACCGTACTCATCTTTTGTGACTTCAGTGTTCACAAATCACTTAATTCTTAGCTCTGGAGATCATCACTCATATGTCTAGATCCACACTGCAGTTCTGGTTCACGCTTGTGACTTACCATGAAACTTTCAACTTTACTTCCACCTAAGCATTTCACTGACTGGTCAGAGTAGACTGGGAATACCTTGCTGACGTGATTTGTCCTGTGCCCTTTCTTAGAGGGTAAAGAGCGCTCATTATCATCTCCTCCAAAATATCTGCCTGTAATTTCTCATTCTTGCTGAATTCTTTTTTTCTTACATACCTTGTAGTTTCTTTTGCCACTGGTGAAAGGGAAGGAAGTTATTCTGAACAGCTGACTATGAATACCTTCATAACTTCTTTCATCTCTGAATTCCATGAAGGTATGGAATTAAAAGCCACGAAGGAGGGGTTTCTCCTCAAGTCAGCCAGTCAACTGAAATTGCTCTCATCCAGCTCTTTGCTGAGTGAAGAATCATCTCCAGTGCAGTCAGCCGTATCCTTCTTTAAATTTTGCTCTGCCCTGTCTCCTAGTTCTGCGTTCTCTCCTGTTTCCCATCTGACTTCTTCAAGTGCTTCAGTATGTCCTGTTGAGAATCGTCCAATCTTCGGAGTTCCGGAGGGCTTGTGCCTTAGTCCTCTCTCTTTTTGCCTCTCTTATTTCTGTGTTCTGCAAATTCTTTCTGCATACTAACTGTAAGGGTGCAATTTCTTCTTATTCTTAACCTGATCTTGCTGTGTGTCCAGTTCCCAGCTGCACATTTCTGCTGCCTCCTTTGCATCAGACCTAATAATGTAGGGACTGTGTAATAATTAGGATCAACTTCATGAAGCAATGGAAGAGTGAACTTGTTTTAAATTTGGTACAAGGGAAGAGGGGAAACAGTGGGATAGGATTGTTGCTTGTGGTAGCAGCCTGTGGGTGGGCTGGATTAAGTCTATCAAGATACTGTGCCCCAGACCAAAGCTCTTGTATTCCCTGTACACAGCTGAAATTGGCATTCTTAAGGGCATTGCAGCATCATTTCCTTTGATCTTGCCAAATGCAATTTCTTATCCATTTGAAAAACTGCGAAGATGGTTTTCCTCATTTGTTGCCAATCACCTCACTGTAATCCTTCTTGGTATTATCCTGCCCTAAGTTCATCTACTGTCTCTTCTTCTTTGAGCTCAAACCTATCACCAGTTTTCTGTCCATCTACTCTCATTAAAACATTAACCTCTCTCAGAGATTAGCTGGTGCTGCCACCCCTTATCCTCTGGTTGTTGTGGGTGGTTTTGAACAAACAGCTTTGTGCCTTTCTCTGATGCTGCCACTATTGGTTCAGCAAGCTCCTGGTGACCGTTCCTAAAGCAGCCACATTAACTTTCAGACATCCTAAGAGGAGTTCTTGTTTGCTTTTAACTTAAAGCCATAATTATGTTCCTCCTCAAGGCTCGAAGGACTGAGTTAAACGACTTTGAGAAGTAAGATTCATCTTTATTTCCTTTTCAATTTTACTTTCCACTGTGTTTCTCTTTTCAGTTATGCCAATGTAAAGAAGTGCAGCAATGAAGGACGTGCCTTGATGCAACTGGACTTTCAACAATTCTTAATGAAACTAGAAAAGTTAACAGACATTAGGCCTATTCCAGATAAAGAATTTGTGGAGACCTACATTAAAGCATACTACCTAACAGAAAATGACATGGAGCGCTGGATAAAAGAACATAGGGTAAAAGTTAAATTTGCATTCTTTTTCTGTCTGTTGGGAAAACTCACCACGATGATAGAATCATGCTAACAACTATAAATGATCAATGCTTCTATGTGTTAAAAATGAATTTATGCATATATATATATTCATTTATTATAATAAAATCTGTATGGGTAGCAGTATAAATATAAATGCATGTGTGTGTGTATGCTCATTATATTTATTATCACATGACATTAGTATGTGTTTGTACTGATTCAACATCTGATGACTGGGAAGGATAAATAAGCCAGTCACATCTACCTAATGTATCAAAAATTGTAGAGCGAAGTGAAGTCGAACACATTTGTGTGCCATTCAGAATATGCCAAAGTACACAACTTGATTATCAAGAAGTATGGTTTGAAATCACACCATGAAATTTTACTTTGCCTGTAGGAGTAAACTGCTTAAACTAAGTTGTAAGGCACAATGTATATGAGTCATTGGTTTTTCTTCCTTTGTTTAATAATACTAAATCAGGGTCAACATTGCTCTCCGAGATAAGTCTTCATTTGTATTTGAAAGCATTTAGCATACTTTCATGATAGCATAACCTGACAATTATAACTTACAGGACTGCATAAGTAATAGTCACATGCTATTGGAGCTGCCCATTGCTGAAATGAAAAGACTTTTAAAGTGGAGCACTTTGAAATCTCTATTTTGGGATTACTTTAAATCCCACTAGAAATGGATGAAAGAAATATGTCTTTAGTATTGTTTTCCTTGTTTTACCTGGAGCCACAAAGGAGATTGTGAGCTGTTGTTTGGTGACCTACATGGAAAAACTCTTGTTTAAACTTACTGGTGGAAGCTGTATTTTGGATAGTGTTAGGTATAAAGGTAGTACTGGCAAATGTGGTGTTTTGACAGGTGTTAAGAATTCTTGTCCTAACATTTATGCCATTTTTCCTCCTTTATCATGTACTGAAATTAACATTATTTGGAGACTCTGTAGACAAGTATTTCGAAGCTTATTGGAAATAAGAAGTCAAAATAAAAAAGATCATCAACTTTTGTCACAGTTTGTTTAGAAAAATGTTTTTGTGTTAAAAGCTTGTCCCATTTGCATATATATATTTCCTACCACACCTCCCAAAGAATGGAAAATACATTAAAAATTGATTTATATACTTATGTATTCACAGAATTACTTTCTGTCAACTCAGTCCAACACTACTAAAATCATAAGCATTTTCCATTAGAATCTGCCATGTAGCAAAATACAGTTTTTTTCCTCTGCCTCAACTATGAAATTTGTCCAGACTGAATTACCACTTTAAATCTCCCTTGTGTACTGACTTTCTATCAGTTGAGAAGTCCACAGCGTGTATGTCTGTGTTTTCTAGTTTTCTGTCTTTGTCCAGTGTTTTATTCTGCCATAACTGTTTTATTCTGCTTTTGTTTGCCAGGAATATTCCACTAAGCAGTTGACCAATCTGGTGAATGTTTGTCTGGGCTCCCACATCAACAAAAAGGCAAGACAGAAGCTGCTAGCTGCTATTGACGACATAGACAGGCCTAAAAGATAACTGGAGAAAACTACTTTCCCTGTGACTTGTACCTTTGTACGTTTTTCTGTTCATGTGAAGCATGCAGACAAATCTCTCATGGACTACTGACAACATTCTCTTAAAAAACATTGTGCATGACCTTTCTTACCAGCGTTGGAGGCACTCTGAAGTGGCATAACGTTCTAAAACATGACTTTTCAAATCTGTAGAATTCTTTTCCGTTGTATTTCTTTTTTTGATTGGGTTTTTTTTTTGGTTGTTTTTACTTGCCCTTAGTAAAGGGCCACTGTTTGTGTATCATTGGTGACCTGTATATTTTGCAAAACTGCATACTGTAAGTAAAATCAAAATCAGAAACACATTAGCTTAATATATAGTTGATGCTCTTTTTTAATAAAAGGGCTACTTGAAAATATGATTTCTTTCCTCCCTGCTTTCACCCTCAGAAATTGTGCTTTATTATGGACCCGTGTAAAATGAAAGGAAATGTACAATATTTGATCGATGTATCTTGCATGTGGATTAAGAGTGCAGATCAACTAAATGCTCTCATACTAAAGCCTCTCATCTTCATATGTATTTAAAAATGTCTGTTTATTTCAGAATTAATTTAGTCATATCAAAATGATCGACTTAAGATTAATAGAAGGTAATAAATACAGTACACTAATATGATTTCTTTGTGAGACTTTATTTTCCAAATTCAACAATGCAAAATGTCATTTACAATAGAAATTAGTACTGTTCCTGTCATATCCCTCCCCTTTTGTCCCTCTGTCAGTCTTCCCTGTTCTGAAGCAATAATGTCGGGGAATAGGAATAGTAGTTTTTTGGCTGAAGTTTTGGATTGATACTGAGATAATCTTACTATTTCCTGCTCTGCTGTAGACACCCTGAGTGATCCTGACCAAAGCAAAGTTTCTTGGCTGTGTATCTGTCCTAGAAATCAATTTGTCAGAGCATCACTGACTCCACTGAAATTTTCAGGTTTGCCTTTGGTATTCTGTATGTAAAGTTTTAGATTTTTTTTTAGTTTTTAGGGTTTTTTTAATTATGTAATAAATCTTTTGCAGTGCTCTCAGGCCTTTTAAAAGGAAACATGCTAGCATTGAGCAAATAGGTAAAATAATTTACCTAAGTTACAATCCACAACATGGTAAATTCTCAGTTTTGGGTTCATACTTGCCATTGTACTTAGAATTCAAACACGGCAGAGTCAGGACTTACTGAACAGCAGCAGTACCTAGTGACAGAAATACGCCCTGTGGATTGCTCTTTTCTGTAGCTTAATTTCCTTTTCGGAAGTGGAGTGAGCATCATTGTGTGAGTTCAGTGAAAGCCTGTATACAGTTTTAGAAGAATGATATAATTTACATTTTAAATATTGACTGTGTAGCATTCAGCTCCCTTGTTCATCTGTATTTTAAAGGAAATAAGATCTAAAGCAAAATTTAACTCCATTCTTTATTGACCATGCTGTCATTCTGAGTTCCATTGAAGACTTGTTTAGTGGCGTGTCAATGTACATGTTGAAGCTGAATCACTTTTACCCTCTTTAAAAAGGTGGTTCAAAAACAGAAAAGTGTAGTTCATTTTGAAAGTGTGGACTCTTGCGTCAGTGTATCTGCCCTGAAGTCAGATCCTGAACAAGAGCTCTCGGAAGAAATAGAAACATGTTGGAGATGATGAGTGTAAATTCTGCTTCAATTTTCTTTTCATAGATGAAATAAGAAATTTAAATATCTTTACCAGAGCTTTGGTGAGCTGAACACATGGTTAATTTTCTCCTGAACTATTTAGGTTCCTGTAATTTGATTGCTTTTCAAAAGGTAGGAGTATAAGCACTGATTGGAATGTGGGGTCAAGGAAGGAGGTGAGCAATTGCATGAATCATAGTCAGGGGTAATTTTTTGTAGCGTATCTATAGTTTGGCTTGTTATTTTTGAGTAAACCCCCAAATAAAAGAATGTGTAAGATGCAGTGTTAAACCTGTGCAACAACTGTTTGATCTTCATTCATACATGCCTCAGAAATTATTATATTTTCCCCTTGCTGCCCAGGATTGATGCTAAGGGAGAAGCTACACAGCTTAGTGGCCTACATATGCTCTTAGATATGTGATTTAAGTTTCAGTTTGCGCTGCGTAGTCAGGAGTTGGAGTCGATGATCTTTGTGGGTCCCTTCCAACTCAGGATATTCTTTATTACTTGGTCCTGAGTGACTAATGAAGCCAAGTTTTGGCTGAATGTTGAATTATTAACTTACTAAGGGTCTGTTTGGTAGTTTCCATCCTCTGGTATAAGAAGGCCTTTGATTTTTCAGCATCTTTGTATTTCTTCATTCTCCTATGGAATAAGAAGCGTCTTATCCTGCTTTTTCTGCAGTAGAGCATATGGCTTAAATATTCTTTGTGTTTTAGAGGAGTGTTTTGGTATACTCTAATAATAGAAAATGATTTTCCTCAGTCTCCAAGGAGAATGACCAGCACTGCAGAGGTGAGCAATGCACCTGTCAGTCCTTCTTTAGCCTAATGAAGACTTTAAATCCTGTTTCCCAGACAATGAGTACTCTGATATTTGCCAAACTCAGCTGGAGCATAGGTGACCAGCTTTCAAGTCTCTGGTTAGGCAAAGCCCATCACTGCCCTGACCAGCATACAACTGGCTTTTCCACAGTTGGCTTCTCTCAGCTGCATCTAATGGTGATGCTGTTCTCCAAAGAAGCAGCTACTGGGACAAAAGTAGGGGGAAGCCAACTGATCGGCTGCTGTGACCCTGGTGTAAGACTCAAGTCCTTGCTTTGGTGTAGGTTTAATTATTCAAAGCAGAATGGTATTGATGGGAAAGACCATCTTGGACCAGCAGGGCTTCAGCTGATGGGATAGTGCACAGAGCAGCCCCCGGAGGTGTAAATTCAAGTGCCTGATCTGAGTAGGGACTTGAATGCTCCATGATTTCAGGCGAGTAGCCAGATTTCCAGGTAACTGCCTGTTCTGGATTCCATTGTTCCCGCATGGGAGAGAGTCTTCCCATGTGTAAAATGAAAGCTTGGCTTGCTTCTGATCTGCAGTGTGAAAAACTAGGCCCTGCCTAGATCTGCTTAGCAAACGCTGGATGTGGGGTGTGGATTATAGCTTGTGAACACCGCCGAAAGAACAGCCTTCCTTCTTTTGTCCCTACCCCCTTAGGGGAGAGAAAGGGAGGAGTGATCAATGGCTGTCTCAAAGCTGCCTGTGAAAGCCTTGCACCCCCTTTTAATTTTCGCAGCTGTGAATGACAAAGGCATGTCTCCTGATACCGAATGCAAAGCTGTGGGTGTGGGTTGTGTTCTTGACTTGTCCTCTTGACTTGCCACAGAACACACAAAAAAAGTCCCCTCCTTTTACTATGAAAGTGATATGTTTGGGGTCTTTCCCCTTTAAGACCTTGCTCATGGTTGTTATTTATGGAATTTCTGTATTGCAAGCTGTACTTTGGTAAGGCAAACTTTGAATAAAGCCCATGTTTAAAAAAAAAAAAAGAAAACACAACCACAAAACCCTCAAAAACACACACACAAGAAAACCCTTCACTCTGATTAAAGTGATAAACAGTGCTGTCTCTCACCAAAATCCTCAAGAGGCAAAATGTCAGCAGGCACCTGCTATATTATAAATGATGCAAAGAGAGATGGACAAAAATATGTAGATTTATTGTGTGTGGGTGATGGTATCTATTTTATTTATAACCACTGGTTGAAACAGCATAGTGTAAAGACTAAACATTGCACCAGACACTAGGGTTATGGTGCAAGTATGGAAATAACACAATTTGCAGACAGCAAAGTTTCCATGTTTTTTCTGGCTATTTAAGGATATTTGTGAGTGTGTTGTTTTTGCAGCGCCAGAGCTGGTTTTCATCCCAGCAGGAACTTGGTTTTTTAATGTTCTCCTGCTCTTCCGTGAGGTCCCAAAGTGTGATGTGGAGCAGCATCTTTAAACTATACTAAAGACTTCACAAATCTGTGGGTTGGTTTGTTGTGGGTTTTTTTNTTTTTTTGGTTTTTTTTTTTTTTTTTAGAGAGGCATTAAATCAATAACATGCCATATGATAAAGTACATGCCTGAGAAACTGATGAGGAGATGAGTAACCTCTTTCTTTGTGTGGTGGATCCATTGCTCAATTTTAATGCTGTGGATTATTCTGTCCAGTCCCAGAGAATTTACATGTATAAGCTAAAATAAAAATAGTTGGATGTGAACTAAACTCAAATCTACTTGGCTGTACTGTTAAAGAAAGTCCCCCCAGTACCCCTGCGCTCTGCTGGATTGGTCTGAAACTTTTGATCTGGATACATAAGTGAACAAAGAACAACTTTCAGAACAGAGATGTATAGCTCTGTGTTACCTTTGTAGATTATCTTGCATAGATTTCAATATTGTCAGATTTAAAACTGGCAAACAACTGTCTAAACCTGTGTTGATCTTTGAAAAACAAAATGCATGAGCAAGCTGAAGATCTAGGAGAAGAGATGCAATGAACTGCCTCTTTTCACTAAGCACAAAATTAATGGATGATCGGGTGTGCAAAATGACTGCAGGTATTTCTGAAGATCTTTTTTACAATTAATCCAAAGTCCATACTTGTATGTATTTCCTGCCCTATATCTCTAGTAACTTTTATTCATAAGTACCGCTATTCACAAATACAAAGTCAATGCATTCATTGTATTTTGGTAAAGAATAAAACAGAAATGTCACTGAGCCTTAAAATAAAAAGGATCCTTGTACAGGAAAGAAATTATCCTGTGGCTGCTGCCTGAGAGCTACAGGGATGTCGTGTAGAATACGCACCATAAAACTGTTCCGTTTGAAATTCATCCATATATTATAGTGTAATATATGCTTTGTGTGCAATGTAATTTGACACTGGGGACCATGAAAAAGAATAGCAAAATTCAGCAAGCAGCACATCATTGGTGTCTCTGCCATCGCTTACATTAATAGCAGACCCTGAAGCCTGGGTAGGTAGCGCAGAGGTGTTTCCTTGTGTGAGGAACTGGTGTCCATTGAGGACAGGGTCATAATCTTGGTCTGAATTCAGAGCTTTGAGTATATCTGAGCTACCATACTGCTCCCACTGACTTTGCTGTTGATGCGTGCCGCCTAGGAAGCGTCGTACGGGAGCCTGCTGAAGAGGAGCCCCAACCCAGCCCAAAACACTGTAAGCGTCAGGTTGGACACTGTTGGTGGAGCATGATGCTCCTGCCCTGAAGCAGCGATGGTGGATAGCCACGCTTGCTGTCCTGGCTGCCTGGGGAATACCTGCTCCAAATGCACGGAACTTGTGGGTTGGAGGACAGGCAGAACTGGGCTGAAAGGCGATGCTGTGTCAGCGGGGTGAACACACAGCTCCCTCCAGGACAGTTTGCTGTTCTCTTGAAACCTCAGCAAACACAGGAATTATCATTGCCTGATGCAGTTATTAGCACAGTACTAAGCACCTGTGAGTTTTCAGGACCATTTATTTCTTGAAGTGTAGGAAAATGTTATCAATGTAAATGAGTTTGACCAGGGGCTGCTTCCTAGCCCTGAGCTGCCAACATCTGTCTCCTCCAGAGCAGTTAGAATATTTAAGCAGCCAAATGCTCCAACCAGCTGAGCATTCATGGGCGGTTTATAACGTGCTACATTTCAACTAGACAAAATTATTGCCATGAATAGTAATGCCTCGTAGCTGTAATGCCGTTAGCCCTTCCTTCCCGTCCCTGCGCACACAGCCCAGTGTTATGCTGGTGCCTCTGCCGTTCGACAGGGCACTTGCTTCAGAGAGTTTACAGGGCCTTTATGCTGGGAAGGAGAGGTCTGCTTATTTTTAGCGAGATATTTACTGCTGCTTTCTGTTGCTCAAGATCTCTGCGATAAGATGCGGCGCTCTGGGTGATGCACAGGTGGTTTTGCCTGTACGCACTAAGAGAGCTTGCGGCTGCCCTGGCCCCGGGGGGAAGGAGCTCCCTGTGGGTGGCACGTTCGGTAACACTTTAGAGATGCTGAATGCCCGTCCTGAGCTTTGATTTAGGTTCTGCTCTGTCTTGGTGTCTAGTGTAAGGAAGTTTTGTTTATTTTCCTGTATTTTACTCCCCTGGCTATGAAAGGAATGATGTTATCTACCACGTTTTATAAAGTGCTATCAGGCCATGGTGGTGTAGGCAGAGCTGTACTTTCTAGCGTGAACCAGTGACTTAAACCCAGGGAAGCTGAAGCGTCAAATCTTCATGGAGAAAAAAACGTTGAAGGAAACTGCCTTCACTGCGTCTCAGGCATTTTAGGTGCTGTTTCCTTTGCGTTATGACAGAAGCCAGTAATCTCGTGCATGTTATTTCTCCTGACGCTATGCTCCAAACCGCACCAGGCAGCGCCGGTGCCTGTGTGTAGTGGGGCACCCTGCTACGGACCAGAAAACATGGACTGAGCTATGGACGGGCCTCTTCTGAGATGTACCTATGCATTAGAGTAATCTGCTACTGCCAGAAATAATAACCAGACAGATTACATACGCAAGACTGTGGACAAAATTAAAGTGAGATTTATCTTTTTTTAAAGTGAAAGTATGAAAGGACGTAAAAAATACATACACATGCATCCTGATGGCTGCCCTTCTGTATATCATCAGTAGAACCTCATGGCCTCCATGTCAATCATGAGAATACTTAGATACTAAGGTGATAAGTACCCTGAAGATACCATATAGATGCAGACTGAGAGATGGTTTATTGAGAGAGAATTGCAAAGAGACACAAGGCGTAAGGAGGCAAGATGCTTGCAAATAAGATCTTGCCTTTATTGTAATGTTCAATGTGATTTCGAGGTAAAGGAAAATGTATTTCGGGGACCTAATCAAGGCATTTTTCATTTAGGTTTCAAACCTTTATGCTCTTAAGAGAGCTTCACTGCACCAGTTCCTCTCCCTTCCCATTCCTCTGTGTGTGTAGCCTGTATTTTCCTCCCTATGCATCCCAGCACCTGGATTCACACAGGCACCCATTCCAGAGGAGGCTGACTTGGGGAAATTCTACCCAGAGGAGTCCACAGCAGCGCTGCTGGCAAAACTTTTCTTGGGAGAGAGGCTCCATGTGGGACATTTCAGGCCAGTTGTAGGTATCTGCTGGCTGTATGAACCAAATATTCGCTCTTCTGCCAGCAGAACCTTTTACCTCTTGGAAGAAAGCACAGGAAGCTCCAGGGACCACCTTGATTTTATTTCGCTTGAAGGATAAGTTATTTTTCTTATGGCGCTGAGTTATGATCTAAATGCCAGAGTCAATACACAAAGGAGCTAGACCAGGAGGGGCAACAACAGTATAGACAAGACTTAAGATCTTGTTTTTTCACAGAACCGAGAAAAAAAACACCCTCTTGAGCATTCCTTTTCTTTACAAAGAATATTTTTTAAAGCCCAAATCTGAGACTGTTCCAAATAAAGTATTCAGGTAAAGAGATCAGGGAAGAGTTCTGTCCAATTCCTATCAACGCTTTTTAAAATCTGTCTCTTCAATAATGGGAAATGATGGGATAATATCTCCACAGATTTTTTTTTTTTTTGTAGGCACTAAATTGTTTGATTAGCTTCAGTTGCCTGGATGAGTGTTCAGACTCTAAGCTGGGAGGCTCTCTTCAAGTTTCTGGGTGATTAGTTCCCCTGAACTTGTGTGTTCTTATCTCATGTCTTTAGGTTGAGACTAATTTCTGTGTTAAGTTTCAGTTTTCTGCATTTGAAAAGAGTGATTTGTATGAATAATTAAAACACATTTATTAACTTCTAATGAATAGTCAGTAAGGCTGGGAATTGGACTGAGAGCGGGAAGCTTTGAAGCTTATTCTTTGTAGGAATGAGAAAAAAAATCTTGACGTTGATAAAGTAAAATCTTCTAGAGTTCAGTATATGCCTGGATCACAACCTGAAAAACACAAGTGCAATCTTGTCTGGGGTTATCTGGTACTTCACGATGAATCTTTCTGCTCTCACTATTTCATGAGGTCAGTGAAGGATTTTCAGGCTGAACCCTTCTACACCGTATCCTCTCATGCTTTCCTGAAAACGGGCTTGTGTTCATACTTGCTCTGTTAACAAACATTAATTTTTTAGGAAAAGTAAATTAAAAAAAAAGCAGAAGACTGGGATTCTTTAAATATTTTATTAATGTGTTCACCTTGCTTTACTTTTACGGTACGGAGTAGAGTAGAGATTAAAGCACTAGCTGCTTTTATGTAAAGCCGACAGGTTAATTTTTGGCATTTTCTTTCTTTTGTATTCTACAGCACACTGCATAAACTAAAAAGACCATATTAATGGTCAGTGGCAGCTTGGGTGGAGCCCTTGTCATCGGCATTACTTCCAACTTACGTGAGTATTGCACCAGCACTTGGGTGCTCTGATCATGAACCACATCATCACCCTGCTGGGCTTTCAGTAAAAAATATGGAATAAATGGTTTAAGTTGCCTCACTAGGGCCTAAATCTCAGAATAACATAGGTGGAGAGCCATGATTTGCTGATCTCCGTTGGCTTAATATAATCACAGCATGGAGAGAGCCTCATCCCCCCTCCCGCCCCCCTTTCCCGGCCAACTCAGGAGCCCGACGTGCGTGTGCCAAGTTGCGGGGTGGAGCAGCCCCTCTCCCCATTTACTGCATGAGTCTGCAGAGACTAACCTCTGAGCCTGCGCTGCCCGGGGCGAGCACCTTCTGCCGACACAGGCATATTTAGCACCGGTGTCAGTGAGGGTGGAGACTTCCCTGGAATGGAAAGCAGAATCCAGCCCTGTGACTGCTGAGGTGATGAGCTGTGCCTCCATGGGATCTTTTTGACCTTCTGCATTGTGCCACCCTTTGTGGCTGTGGTGGGCTTCCAAGAAGAGGGCTAGAAGTGGTGGGGGTGGCTGGTCAGGGGGTTATTGCAAGGCACTGGACAAAAAAAGCAGGCTGGGTGACAAAAACCTGGGGGCTGGTGATCAGAGGAGACCTGGCTGCCAAGAGAAAGGCATCTTCTGGTTTGTTTTACTTCATTTCCCACCCTGTTGAAGCAGGGGAGCAGCCTGAGGGACCGCACAGAGGGCCGCCACTCTCTCCTGGAGTCACAAGCTCTCTGCCACAGTGTTCTGAGGGGACATCCCTCCTAATGAAATCACCAAGCAGTCTGTGCTGCCTGGCTTTTGTATTAGCAGAGTTTAAATTAGGCCATTACTCTGAAGTGCCAGCCTCTCTTTGCTAGTGACAGATGAGGAGATGCAAGTATAATCGAAGGAGCAAATTAATCCAATCTGATTCATTTAATCTTGGTTCAAATGAAATGCTTGAAGGAGACAGTGGGGACTTACTTTTCAGCATGTGCTGGAACTTGGGCTCTGGCTACAGAAGCATTTCCACACCTGCCTTGGAGTAAGGCTGACCGAGGGTCTACGATGGAGACTGGAAGAGTAGCCGGGCCATGGGCCAAGCAGGGTCACCACCTCACAAGGACAGTATTTCAAATATGTTCCTGGGCTGGAGAGGGGCAAAGGATTGTGGAACAAGTGGGAAAAATCCCACTACAGAATGGAAAACTTTTTATATTGGCCTAATGGTTTTGTGGTGATGAGGCTCAGGACTAGTGCAATGAGGGACCAGAGAAAGGGAAAATGGTTTGCGTGTCTGATGGGATCTCCCATGATCTACCCCAATATACAGAGAGGAGGAGACCAACTGAGCAAAGTGGCCTCTCTCCCACCTGCCCTGGAGAGGGAACAATAACCCTTCTGGTTCCTCTCCTCCACTCCGTTAAATCAGCCTAATACCTAGTTTTTGACATTCATCTCAAATCATTATTTCATATTCAAACCCATATAAATGGAAATGAAGAATACATTGAACAGTTTCTTCTGGAAGGTACAGAAAACATTGTGTTTATACAAGCAATCATTCTTCATTGTGCATTATATACCCACCTGGGTATCTGAAAAATAATTTGCAGAATGGGTGTATGTGTATTGTCTGTTTTTTAGAATGCCTATTTTTGTGAAAATGATCCTATTCCAAATAATTATGTGTAATGGACAGGAAGTATATAGACGCTATAAAGTGCTACAAAAAGGCTTAATTTGCTCTGGAAGAAGACTTAAGATTTCACTACTCCCATTGCAGTCTCTAAGAGCAAGGTAACCTGAGAAGGAAAAGGACTACTTTGACAAATCACTTTTATTTTGCTTCCTACAATAACTCAGGGACAAGAGACAGATTGTTTTTTCAATGCATTGTGTCAGATAATTCTCTCTTCTGACTCAGCCACCCTCCCCCAACCTTAACTTGACTGAAATGGAAATTTGACTGTACATGTATATCTCCCGCTATTGTTGTAAATGGACACAACTGTGTGCCTCGAGGTTTACTGCAGCACCATAGTCTGTGTTTTCCCTACGAAACATAGAGGTTGCAAACGATTCTGCATGTACAGGAGGAGAAGTGGGATTGGGCAGGTGCCATTGCACTTGCAACCAGCAGCAACATCAGGCCATCACCAGCGTCCCCTCATGATTTGATCTCATGCCCTTAACTGGAGGAGGCGAGGAAGAAACCTGAGCAAGGTCTAACGGGTCTGGAAATGGGATGTTCTTCTGAACATTAGGGCATTTAGTCCAATACATAAAGGCACAATGCCAGCCAGGAGCTAAAGCCAAGCAGCCCGCTTGGAAGATAAATTCCCATTGTAAGGGATTCGATGACCCACAAACGGGGAGGAGACCAGAGGCAATGGCAAGGGTCCCTGTTTCCTGAACTCTTGCAAAGTCACTGAGTTTTCTTAAAGGGCTTTCTTGTAACATTAACCATCTGCCATGATATGGTATAGCTTCAATGTCATTGGGCTGGTTTGGGTCAGAAATGAATATGAATGAAACTTTCACAGTTTCTTGAAGTTAACTTTGAAGGTATGAAGAAATCAATCCTAAAATACAGGGGAGACCATCACAACCGAGATAAAGAGGACAGAAGGAGTGAAAGTCCGGAACTGCTTCTCAAAAACACCAACAAACAGAATGACCCCAGCTTCAGCCAACACAAAGCAGTGAGGAAAAAACTGACATTGCAGGGAAGGACTTGGAGAAAAAAAACCCTGAGCAAAATGAACAAAATACTGACTTCCAGCCTTCTGTCAATACATGCCTTGAAAGAGTAAATCCAGCAACTGAATTCCCATTACATACAAAAGACTCTGAAACAAGCCTTTGAGATGAAAACCATTAGTAAGGTAAGAAGGAAATGTTTTCCTCCATAGAAAGTCAAATGTACTTTTTACTCCTTAGAGTAATGTATTCAAGGCCAGTGTTATATGTGAACTCTGTCTGAAAGACATTGTTTCTCCACCCTAATCCATTTGCAAATTGAGTCAGTGAAGTACCAATTAACCTCAGGTCATTAATTTTATGATTTTCGTTCTTTTTTATTTGCTTTTGTTTTCCTTTGACTTGTGTAATGGCCCCGGGGAGAAAAAAAATTGTTTGGGTCCTTGGCCTTCAATAAATCTTTTCTTAATGCACCAATATCAGGGCTCAGATTACGGCTGTGCTTGGCCTTTGAGCTGCCAAAGACATTTCTATGCCTTTAATTTTAGTCTCCATCCTCTACTTCCCCAGCTGAGATGTTTTATGGGGGAAGGGGATTAGTCCCAGCTCTTATCTTGGTTGAGAAAGTGGGCCTATTTTGTTTTTTTGGGAGAGCGAGAAAGAGCAAGAGTTCAGAATCTATAAAAACAAATTCCTGCTTTTGTTTCTGTAGTTTCATGGTTTTGTTTTAATTTAATTTTAATTATTTTAAAGACATTTTCCATATTTTTAGGTCTTATATTTCATTTTTACTTTCAGAGGGTTTTTTCCTTTTAATTGAAATTTAAAACAATAGGATTTTTGTTGGGTTTTATAATGTGCCAAGACATCCTCTGCTGTGAGCTTCTTAGATGCTTGGTAGTGTCTCTTGATCTACATATACCATTTATTACACAATATTTATCTCCTCTTAGGGTTTTAATTTAGTGGGGGCTACAACGAGAAGAATCAGCTCAGTGACCATCTCTGAGTTAAATCTCTCAGGAATTAATAGTGCTGAGTAGAACAGGGACCCCTCATCAGCACCTCCTCCTTCTGGATATGACCAGTTTTTCTGGCATAGTGGGGAATGTCTGGAAGCTTTGGCCATGGCTAAGTTTGCTCTAGGGGGAGCTCCATGAGGTTGACCTCACCTCACTGTTCTGCTTGGTTTAAGCCATACTTAACAGTACTGTTAATAGTGCCATAGGTATTGCTGAGTATTATGGGAAACGACATGATTCTTTGTTTAGGCAGGAGGTCTGTTTATGACCTTAAGGAGACCCAACCACTGGCTTGCTAGCTGCTCACCTCAGTTGCATACATGACTTCCACCATGAGGAGCTTCACTATGCAGCTCCTGAGGACAGTCAAATGTAGACTCTGATGACCGAAGAGCTGCCCTGGAATGGATTCTTCTGCTTGTGAAAGAAGAATAATTGTGTCATGCTGGCTGATTTTACTCATTTTCTTATCAGCTATTTAAAAAGCCCAAGTGTTTAAATCTTAAAAATTAACCACACCTAGAATAGGGAGAAAGCTGAAAACCCAAAGCCCCTGCAAAAGAGATAAAATCCACAGTTTAATTTTGAAATTTTACCTGCATGCAATTTAGTAGTATAAATCATCAAGGAAATTACATCTCATTTCACTGAATGATGTTATGGGAATCAAAACGTAGATAGGTGTGGGTTAAAGTTATTAAATGTTTCAACAGAGTAAACAAAGTGAATCTATGGTGCTTTCTCCCAAACCAGATAGGACCAGTGACTTGTTGAGATATGACAATGAAACTCTGCAAAAAAGGTATCTGGACATAAATTGACCAGATGCATCTATTCATCATCTGCCCCTCAGTTTACATTCAACATGAACAGACACTGTATTTCCTAGCGAGACTATTGCAGCTCAGTGAATTGCAATGCCTGCTTCATTTCGGTTCCTGGCTCCTAACAGTCCCCTGCTTTGGGCTCCCACTTCAGACCACAAGCTGCATGGAGGCATCTGGCTGCAGTGTGCAGACTGAGGTCTCCTATACTGCCAGAGGACGGAGGGAGGCAGGCGTTAAGCAGAAGGAAGCTTCCATGCTAGCAATCCAGCCAGGTGCCAGTCTTGTTTCCACTTGTAAAGTGACTACTCCAAGTGTGAGCTGGAAGTCCTGAGCTTCTTGAAGGTGCTGGGCTTAGCACGTACAAGATTTCTAATATACACTCATGTCTGCATGGCATCACTGGCAACCCTGTGTAAATCAAAATTACTCCCTGTGGGTTAAACTACACGTTAAACTTCAGTGACTTCTCCATGGCTGTGAAAGAAGTCTGGCTCAGACCTGTCATCCTGGCACACACACTCTCTGAAACCATCAGTGAAACTTATGGATGACCAAGTATGTGGAGTTGTTCCTAAGCTGATTTATATTAGTTCCAAAGAACATATAGAATGGATCTGCCATTTGATTTAGGAGCTTGCAATGTTGTTTCTCAGAAACATATCTTTCTTAGAACATGCAATGTCTTCTACCTGGGACAGGAAGGATTTCTACCTGCAATATTTCATGGAATTACAGTTTGTATTGTTCCAAACTTACATTAGGAGCTGTAGCATGTTGTCTCTGTCAAAAACTATTAAGACAGTTCTGAATATAATTAATCTGTCAATATTTTGAAAAATAATTATTTTTTTAAAGATTAATATATGTGCATATTTCTGTAATTCCTGTTTATAATTCAATTTTATGGTTGAGTTTTTGCATTTTTATTAATATTAATTAATATTATTTAATTTCCAGTTGCTTGGTAACAGTTGACAGGCTTTTGCTTGTCGTATCCATAAAGAAAGTAGGAGAACATACAACACAAGCATGAGTTGTACTGCAATCTGTTCAAAACTTCAGGCTGGTCTAGAGTCTACTTCTCTAATTTGCTTTATCCTGTGCCCTTTTCTGGAATGTGCTTGCATGCTCCTGCTCCTCTCCTCTTTTTCCCTTGCTCTCCACTGCTTTCTTCACAGGAAAAAACCTCCTGAAGTTGCCAGGCCTTTCTATTGCACTCAGGTCCTATGTGCATAATGACTAATTCTTAACTCTGACTTTCATTCCAGTGTGTCAAAAGCTCCACTTGCCCTGTGACTGCCAATGAGCACCTTTGGCTTTTCCCGAGACATTCGCTACGCAATGCAATGAATCATTCTCTGCAATCCAGTGGCATTTGAGAGCCTGAGACAACACAAAATTGATCTGATCTAATAACAGAGTAACTATTCATAAGATATACCGTATAATAGATCTGGATGGGAGATCAGCTGGGTAGGCAGCTGGGTGACCAGGAAGGAAACGTTTAGAAGGACTTTACTCTTACACTCAAAATCTTTTTATAGGAAAAAGGGAGAACACTCCCTTCTGTGTGAAAACAAGAATTCGCTGTTTGTCTAATGAAAAGTTTTTAGAGCAGAATGATACAGATTATTAGCCTAGTTACAATACTATATGTTCATAGTCCATCCATTTAATTCAAATTAATACTGGAAATCTTTAATAATAGACTTAAAAATGTTATAAAAGATCGCCCCCCTTCCTAGTATATTTGTTGTGCTCATTGCTGCAACGCGCCTCTGGGTGCCAGGCCAACAGTTTCAGCGTATGCGCCTGTGGAGGGGTTATGAGGAGCTGCCAGCCTCATTATGTCCTGTGGTTTAAGAAAAATTTGTATTCAATCTCATTATAGTCCACAGATCTTTAGTTTCTCAACTTTATTTTAATAAAACAAGCTTACTGACTATGCACCTACCCCTCTTTCCATCGACACAGCAAGGCAGATCCGTTCCTCGTACTTTTATGCCTCCTTCAGCCTAGGAGTTACAGTCACTCATCCTCTCTCAGTCTTTCATCTGCTTCCAGGTTGCGATCATTGCATCTGCTCTGGATGTATTCTTGAGTTTCTTGCCCTTTCTCTGCTTCTTCTGCCACTTCTGTACGTACACTGATACACACAGAGTAAAATAAACCAAAACATAAATTACCTTTATATTCAGTGCCAGGTCCCTAGAGGAATCTGTTCAATCAGCCGCCTGAGCCCCTGCTTAAACCTGCTTGAAGTTAAGATTCCCATTTTTACAGCTATTGCTGAACAAGGAGGCATTTAATGGTCCCATCATTTGTCCTGGAAGTCATTTGTCACATCCAGCAGTTTCAGTGAAGTTGTTTAAATGATTATCCCACAGTAAAGTGGTATTTTTTTAAAAAAAGTTTCTGAACAAAATCAAAGATATAGAGGGATTCAAAAAGTGATAGTAAGAGTATATTACTTTTTAATTGGGCATGCAAATATAGGATGCTATGTTCGGTATCATATGCATTTGGTTCAGCTAAAAATCACAACATCCTGAAATTGCATTTTAATGATTGGCACATGAAAACAGCCATCATCAAAGATGTCAGTAATTTACAGAAACTGGTGGATTAAAAACCTCTTTGCTAAAGCAATTGCACAGAAAGATCTGTATTTTCTGTAAAACCTCCTGTTTGCTTAAAGCCCAAAACTAAGGTCTAGTTCATCGCACAAGTCATATCTAGCATTAAATTCAATGCCCTGCTATACCCTGGCCGGCTGCTGACCCTCCAGAAAAGTATGGGTTTTCTTAGATCCTGTATCCCCTCAGCCAGTCCCAGTCAGACTGGGATGGGCCTCTGACATGTTGGGCCTCTGGGGTAACACAAGTTCCTCTGATGAAACATCTGATTCATGCCTTTTCAGTCATGCATCTTTATTTCTTTTCTATGTGCAATTTCCATTTTATAGTACGGATTGACCTCAGCCTTCTACTGCACTGCTTGACACAAAGCACCTCCGTTTTGCCCCTATAACCTGCACCTATGGTGAGGGGACCATAGGGCACAATTCTTCTCTTGGTGCAAAGGTGGGCTTGTAGCAGTGCCTACTTACAAAAATGCTTGCACAAGGCGCTCGAGTGTGAGATCTGTTGTCAGAAATGGTGACTAGGCAGTAGCAAGACAACTGTATAGAAAGAGTGAGTTCAATCAACAAGGCTCCCAAGCTTCCTAGGAACCTGCCTGCCCCCAGAAAAATCTGGGGGATGCTGGTGTCGCGGATGGAGTGATTCACTTCATGCATAAGAGAGAAGTAACAAAATATTTATTGATATAAGACAGGGATGTAACAAAGTTTGATAGTAAATGCAACGGTGTTTTAATGAGATTTGATGGCAAAGTTCACTTGGTTATTTACTGCATAGAGGACAGGGTCAGACAGAACTATCAGGGAGACTTTCTTGTTGAGTCACAACGTTCAGAAAGGACTCTCTTGCTTTCTAAACTTCTCAGAGAGGAGTCAAGATGTGGCTGGATCCAGTCTTAGTCCCAGACTTGGTCAATGATTTATGTCTAAAGGATTATGTATGTGCAATCAATCTTTTAAATCACTTAGCTAAGATTTCAAAGTTTAGCATGCTATTAACCACTTACCCAGGATCTGTTGCGGCAAGGAATCTCTTAATCTTGAGAAGTAACCTTGAGAGGTGTTCCTACTCAAGGGGAGATCCTGGCATGCAGCTTGCTGCTGTGCAGGAGAGCTCAACGAGCCTGGGGTGCCTACCATTTATAGAGTAAGATGATTGACCCATAGTCATATTTGCATAGCAGTGAGACATCGAGGTCCTTATTCCAGACAGCATTTGGCTATGTTGCCATCCATCCCCCAAAGTCCAGGTGCAACTCATCACAGCTCCCACTGACGGTTACAGTTGGAGCAGGAGACTGGGAAAGGGTCGGGGAGAGCACACCACCACCAAAGCACATACCTCTGATCTGTGCATCATACAGTCATCCTTCCATAAATATTCCCATGTTATGTTTGTCCTCTGCTCTGTGCTGTCCACTTGCTGCTGTATCCAAACAGCTGAAGCTGCTGAAACCAAACAGGTAAGCTCTTCCGGTTTTCCCCCTCAGCTTCCTTAATAGATGGTTTTATTTTAACTGCAGGTCCATTATTTTATAAGTGATGATGTTATTGTTTCTGTGTTATTCTGCTGTGTAGATTTCACCAGAGCTCATTGTTCTCAGCACTGTAGAAAAACAAATGCAGACAGCCAGGAACATCAGGAAAACAGGGAGATAGTGCTGGTCACCATGACAGATGTTATACTTGGCACATAAGGAACTTCATAGTGGCCAAGGTTTTAAAAATGTCAAAGCAAAGGAAAGAATTTTAGGGAGTGATTTGCATCGGAGCAGTGGGGTTGGTAGGAGGGTTTTATTGGTAAGTCATTTTTCCCCAAACATGAGCCACAGAATAGGAGAAAGCACAGACACGGTTATTTGGAAACTGGTCAATATGGGGAGGACAGCTGGCATTGTGGGCAAGGTGTAGGACATGGTGAACTTCTTGGGCTCAAAATGAAGACAGGCAATTCAGTTTTGACATTATAGAGGATGGGGGAGCAGCAAAGGATGGAGAGAGAGAGGTTGCACAATAACTGTAGACCCTCTGTGCAACCCATGGCAACTGTTGGTACCGCAGGTATTGTCCAGGAGAGCCATGTGGGTCTTGTTTTGCACATACCCTGTCCTGACTCACATAGCTACACTGACTGAAGTCTGCAGTGAGGACATGCCTTACAGAACAGAGAAGACAGGCAGTTTCCTGGAGAACTCTGTTGAAAAGATAAACAGATTTCATGAAAAAACCCACTGCTGACGTGTTTCAATACAGGTTAGGATGGTTACAAACTGCATTGGCAGCCCAATTGTAGGCTGCATGTTGTGATAAATATTTTCTTCGACATATCTACACGCATTACTTTTCACACAAGGTTGGTGTTCACTGCTGAGATGTTTACTGCAAGAGAAACATAGCAGTAACCTATAGAAACCAGAGTGAATCCAACGTTGTGGTGGGTAAGGTGGGGAGCCACGAGCTAACGCAGCACCTCCAAGCCAGCAGTCTTTGCCAGCTTTCATACCACAGTGATTTACGTAGCAGTTTCCGAAATGTATTTTTCCCCAATATTTAATCATAAGGTAGCCCTGAGGTTTCAAAAGTATTCAAAGCTCTTGGAAAAAGCACTTCCCCTCTTGGGATATTTCCACTTAGAGTAGCGAAATACTTACCTATCAGGCTTTTTAATCTAATACCTCAAGGGCAGTTTTGTGAGAGTCATGTATAATTGGTAGTTCTTAATGCCACTAATAAGCTTACTTCAACATACAATGCCCTGGATATTCTTTAGCTCATGCTATGACTTAACAGTTATCTATAATGTCTCATCACCTCTGCTCTCATCAGTTTATACCAATAAAACATACAAATGAATTTGAACTAGAAATTATTCAATTTTTGAGCTAGGAACAATTCATTTTCAACCCAGACTGTCCATTACCAGCCTCACTTTTCAGCACACAGTTCTGTAAGTTGAAAGAACAACATTTTAAAATACCAAAATCTCAAATATTAGATCTTCTTCTGAAGTTACAAGTCTGGCACAAAATTTTTGTTTCACTGGCAAGGTAACAAAGAGAAGTGCTCCACGCTTTCCTTGGTCTGGTGCTTCTAATCCACTGGTGGGCTCTTTCACGCATGCCAAAAAAGATCATCCTTGTATCATGGGTTTGGTATCGGTTGGAGAGAGGCAAAGAAGCAGGAGAGGTTAATCGGGCTCTTCTTCGAGGAAAAAATTATTAGGTAGGTAATAGACTCTGTAAGAAACCATGCAAACCACACTGAAACCAGTTAAGAGAGTAACGCAAAGTACCGTTATAGAAAAAATTAGTAGCTGCTTTTCAGGAGTGTAAGAGATAAGGTTTGTGGACTGAATGTCAGTGTTTGAAGTATGTTCACAACATACAACCAAATACAACCAGAATCCATTTTAGAGTCAAGGGTGTAACTATGATTTTTTAAAATAAGGCTTTCTTCACAACACAGACTACAGAATTACATTCATTTTTTTTCTATATCAGGACAACAAATTCTGAGACAAAGCTACAAATACGTTTTTGGAAAGGCAACCAGTCTTGCTGTAGAGACTTCCAGCGGGAAAACGTGGCACATCCATTGATGTTCTGACAGCTCATACCCTCAGAGGTCTTGTACTTCTCTGTCAACAAGTAGGCATACAAATTCTACTAAAAAGAGACATAAATTTTAACAAGCAATATCTTAAAGGGAAATTGGAAGAGCTAAAATAGATCTTGCAGAGCAAACAATGGCAAGTATGAACACCAAAAAAATGATGCAAATCTGCTGGATGCAGAATGATGACAGAATCTGTTGGTCTGTGGGGTCATGAGGAGTTTCAGGCAATACTTTGAGGGGGCAGATGATTTTCTGTCACAGACATAGTCCCACTGTGCCTACTCCTCTTCTGTATATTCCTCAGAGGCATTACTACATCGCCAAGAACTCTGAAGGAGCCAAAGTAATCGAGAGACTTAAATGCTGTCATTAGCCACTAAATGTAGATATCATCAGTCTTAAAGGAAGGCACATGGTGCTTACAAAGTGATTCAAAGCACGAATAACACCAGCAGAGAAAGGAGAAGCCTCTAACAGGGCCTACAGGAAAGTTACATTGGGTACTAGGCAGCAGTTGGCACAGTCCTGTCTGAGTGACCACACTTTGCGGGCACTTCATCCCTTTCACCATGTGGTGCTGCCCATTTGGGATGTCTTCTAAAGGTAGATCTGACCTGAGCAGGCTGGCTGTCCTGAAGTTGAGCCTGGCTTTGCCCTTCGCAAGAAATACCGTAAAGACCTGAGCTTTCTCACTGGAATTGAGAGAACAAGAATTAATTCCCCCTTCTGAGAAAGACAGATAGATAGTCTGTAAATGCTTATGTTGGAAAGAGGATCACTAAAAAGGTGTCTGATGAAAATATTTAAGATGTTGAGCAACAGAAAAACTTCATCAGGACTTCCATTCTCCTTGTCTGAAGATGCAAGGGTATCGAAAGGCAGCATATTCAAACCCATTTAAAAGAATACTTTTTCACATTTATTTAACAAAACTTTGGGACTCCTTGCTATCCTGAGGCCAAAAATAAGCAAAAAAGAAAAAAATATTTATGCATTTACTGAGATAATACAATATCAGAGTTTCAGTAGTTAATGTTAAGTCATTTTCAAAGAAAACCCAAATCTGTGAACATTCTTTCACATTCACATAGGGAAACCTCTCTCCCTCCATGTGAAGATGTGGCAGTCAGTCCTCTCAGAAATAGGGTGTGTGTGAACTATACCATACGAGTCTATATGAATGCCCTTCATTCTGCATCACAAAAACAATGTCTTTATTTCCATTTCACTTCAGGCACCGTGACATTTTTTCTTGATCTTGGGACATTTTTCCTTTTAACAGCTTCTGGACTTTGAAAGTGACTGCAAAGTTTCTCTGGAAGTGTCCCAGAAAACAGCAGACACACCTTTGGTTGGCTCATCAGAGCCTTCATTCGTTTTCTCTGTCCTTCTCAGCCCCACGATGAGAAAGATCCATGTTTGCCTCAGCTCCAACAGCACAAGCCCTTAGATTTCTAATTTTGTTAATCAGTTGCTAACGGCTTCAGGTCTGAGCCAAAATAATTTATGTTCACACAGAATGGCCCCACAATGACAGTAGGAGTGTTCGGAGCAGCAGTGCTGCAATATTGCTAACACTTGAAAAAGCACGCCAGAACAGAGCAGACAAAACTTGTGGAACCATAAAAGACTGAGTTTATAGTGAATCCACAAATTAAGTCTGGAATAAGTGATGACTTTTATCACTCATGCAGTTTCTTCACTCCATTTTTTCATTAACATTTATAGCAACTATGAATGTTATGACTCATAAAAAATTGTCGATTACTTTTATTGCAGTAGGTTTAAAATTTAATAGTCTTGCTACAATAACAGAAGTGTTTCAATTTATAATATGAATCTCAGTATCTGCAAAACTGTGAGCAATGCAGCATTCTAAGTAAACACATCTTACAATTCTTTAAATGGCAATACATTAGCATTTCTTCAGGCATAATAAAATATAAAATAAGTAAGAAATATATTAATATTATTACTATGAGTAAGAAAAGAAAGCATCAATTATAAAACATGCTGCAGTTCTTTGAGCTCCACTTTAATCACGTGAGTTCAAAGCACAGAACCTGAAAATCCATCTGGTCCTGAAGATACATCAAGACTATGTGCTACATTTTTGCCAGTAAATGACTTTAAGAGATTAAACTTTTTCAAGTAGTTATGTGCACAGTAACACATTAGCTAGAACAGCAAACTTTCCCCAGACTTCAGGGCTGTGAATTATACAGGGCAGAAGAACCTCTAAAAGTTAAAGGCTGTGGTCATGATCTTACAACCTTGTCGTCCATCTAGCTCTGGATATTTTATTCCAACTGAAATGACATGATTTTTGTGTTTAATTTCAAAATAGGACCTCTGCCACCAGTTTGTGCGTCACTGATGTCAGTCGGGTTTCTGATGCTGATTTTAGCAGGGAGAAAAGCAAACCAAGAACTCCGGATTTGAAACCTGTCAAAGTCAAAGGAAAAACTCATGTTGACTTATTCAAGCTTTGGACCTGGTCCTTATTCAGTCACCTTCACTAATTCCTGAACACGGGTTATGGGCTAACTGTGTCTGACTGTTTTGCGCAAGTTCACTTTATTTTTGTGCTGAGTCTATAGTTAGTACTTCAGACCTGGATGTTTTTTACTATATTTAGATTGTTCAGAGCAATGTCATTAACCTCTGGGTTTATGTTAAATGTAGTTAAAGTCTCTTCATTTGGTCTGTAATTTGACAGCTGCTATTTGAGCAAAACTGAGTGAAAAACGTTCAACCTGGTATTAGAGACACCTACAAATAAGCATTCCAAAATCTCCTTGAAAATAAAGAGACGTGATGCAACACGCAGCAAACCAAACTCCAGTTGAACGACAGTAGGTTTATTATTGAAATTATGATCCAAGCTGCCGCAGAAAAGCAGTGTGTGTTTACGGAAGGGACACGCAGGTATTTCATTTGCTGGGCTAATCTCACCCATAATTACACCCTGAGGCCCCAGGGCCTCATTCTTCTTGTTGACTGATAAAATAGACGAGGAAAGTTTTAAGACAGCTTCAACATCCAGATGTGAAATGAAAAGCTTTTAACAGTGTCCGTGAACTGCAGACTGTGAATGACAATGAGCAACATAAGGGGAAGGACGCACTGGATATGCAGGATGAGATGAAAAATGGCCATGTTTTTCAGAAATTAGCTCTCTAACTTCTAGCTAAATTGAAAAAGGTTATATTTCTGTATCAGGGAAAACGACCTTAGAAAATTGTTATCAAAATGCAGTGAGTCTGTTCCCCATGGTAAGCGCTTTAATGGAAGCTACTGTTAGAGGGCTCTGACGTTACTTGCTCTCATCGTGGCTTCATAGGATCTATCTACATCCAGTTTTCACCCCCGATGACTTCAGCCAGGTCTTTCCCTGTATAGTGCCTCCTAGCACCGCATTAGGAACCCTGCCGGAGAGCCAGGCCCCCGCAGCAGCGTGTGCATGTTCGAGTCCTTGGTTTGAAGGAGGTTGAACAGGGACTTGCTCTCACCTGACCCGGGAGCCACTATCTGTTCTGCAGGGGTGATCTCTGATAAATGACTGTATGCTTCTGTACACAATGCATATTTATGTTGAGTCCTCTAATACATGCAATATTCTCTTGCATTTGTCCTTCATGAATGGGAAAACTGAGACTGAGTACATAACTCCAGGAGAGGTCCACAGCAATGAGAAGCAGAGGACAGCACAGGCCGACCCCAAGGTTTTCCATCTGAGTCTGGCTCTTTTCCAGGACATTTCTTTCACTCCTGCCTGCCTTTTTGTCCTGTGGGGCTTTAAGGGGTCCTGTATTTATTACATGGCATTATACAGATAAACCCCATAAAACAAGACTAGGGAAGTCACTCTGCCCAGCAGTGCCTGGGATCTGTGCCGCTGCCTCTGCTCTTGCTCAGTTTTGCCTCCCGACTCATGCTAGTTCACTGGTTTACCTGTATTTAATAGAGTAGTTTTATATTGCCAATAGATTTGGCAGTGAAGTGTTTTGAAGATCAATCATTAGATAACATTTCCTCACTTAAACTATACCCTGATTCAGCTAAGTACCTAAACAAACATCTGAAGTGAATTGCCTGAAAGGTCCCTTTTCTTTTGCACAAAGTCAAAAGACTTGAAGCATATGCTTCAGGGTTTTGTGGTTAAGCGCAAATGAATTTCACAAGTGCTGCTTCTCTGCTGGTGGACATCGGAGCTACTCCTTTTTACATTGAATTTTTTTTTTTTTTCCATAAAATGGAAATGGGGAAAATATACTCTTGTAGTAATATAATAAGGGGAACAGCATGATATGAAACATTCAAATTTTATACAAATGTATGTACTGGGAGCACTTTTGTACAAAACATCAAAAACCAGTTTGGAAATACTTTATGATTGTAAAATTTAACCTTATGAAGAACCATATTTTTATTTAAGAAATAAGCAGTATGAAGCTACGTTAGACTTTAATATAAGGAAGATTTCTGGGAGCTTTATAGCCCCACAAATCTGCTGCTTTTGGGTTTTTTTGTTTGATGCCTTTGCCATGCCTGAGCTCCATGGGTTGGCTTCTCTCTCTCTGGGGCTCCACAGGAGGTTCCAGTCTGAAACCCAACAAAAGCCACATCACCAGCAGAAACATAAAACATCTTATGGTCTGCCAGCTCCAAATTTGTTTATTCTTGGTGAACATACACAAAACACCCAAACAGCTTACCAGGGAAATGGAACCAAAGAGTAAGCACCCCTTTACATGCAGAAAATGAATCAATCTATCGGCTTCACAGCAGCGACTGGGATGGCAGAGAGGGAAATAAGAATCAGTTGTAAGATGGCAGTGTTCACAGGAGCTTGATCTCGGCCTATTGAGATTCCGTTGTATGAACTGTCCACGTTAGTCCCCTTAGTGAAGCAGTGAGCAGAACCTGACTCCTATAGTCAAAGCCAAAGATGCTGAGGATTTAAGGATTTAAGATTTGATGTGGATCTCTCCATTGGCTCAATGTATTTTGGATCGAGCACTCAGCAAATTATGTAAAACACATCAGACACAGAGAATTAATCATATTATGTACTGATGGGATTGGACCTGTTTAAATAACCAGCATTCTGCTTACACACATAAATAATCATCTTTGAAAGAAATGCAACAATAGCCCATAGAATTATACAAATTTACCCTCAAATTTCAGACTGGCTTGGAATTAAATTATAAGAGGCTGGATACTGTCAACCTGTGCCTGAAAGAGGAAAAAATTCTGCGTGTGTTATAATAGGCAAATATCACCTATGTGCCGAGGTCACACTATACTGAACATCACTCCTAGAAAATTGCTTCATACCAACCTACTCCAAACCTGAATGGCCTCTGCTGCTAGGAGTGAAATGGAACTAATGAACTTGCCATGGCAATGTACCAATTTCCAGTGGCCCTGGCAGCAAATTTTCACATCAACAGATTTTCTCCTTGTCTGAATTCCCAACTATACTGAGAAATCAAACCAGATGTCAAAACTGAGACACTTCAAGACCCCTTTCTTTAACCAGCCCTGATCACTTCAACATTTAGAGGCCATTCTTTATTGAAACTTGCTATTGATGTAAAAAGAATGGCATAAATACAAAAGCATTGCTATTTCTCTCAGAAAGCATTGGGGATAGTGAACGTGTATGGAACATGTCATTCATCTACATGGTGGTAAAAGCTAGCAAAAATACAACACCATTTTTATGGTAGATTTTAAAAGTAAAAGGCAAAATCACAAGCATTTGGAATTCATGTGCCTGGAACTGATTGATTTTCTCTGCTAAATGTGACTCTTGCCACGTCTGACGTTGAGGATGAGATTGTTGCACAGAGTCCAGAGCATGCCCTTCTTATCCATCTGACAACTAATTATCCTTCAATATATCATGCACAATTAAAAAAGCTTTGACAGCTATAAAAACTAGTCAGCCTACTTATTGTGGTCTGCCTGAAGGTTATAGTCGGATCTGCCTAAGCCTTCCAACACAGCTTGCAACAAAGCCAAGGTACTACACTAAGATTGAACAAATATCCAGATAATACAGGCCAGTAAATGTGATTTTTGCCATTACTACTTACGGGCTTTATATTGGCCTGAAAGTGCATAACCTGAGGTTCTGTCTTGGCTAGAGCTGATTTTAGATGTTTAACTGGGACAGCAACTGTCTAACATCTGGTACCTGTTGCCTAAGCTTCTTTTGGTTGAGTTGTAGTTTATAGTTTAATGAGTAGCTATGCCATGTGGACTGAAATGCCTATGAACTGCCTGGAATTAAATTGCTGTGGAAGATGGCAGAATCTGCAGGATGATATGATCGCAATCACAGCCCAGAAAGCCAACTGTGTCCCCNTCCGCTTTCTTGAGACCCCACCTGGAGTCTGCATCCAGCTCTGGGGCCCCCAACATAAGAAGGACATGGACCTGTTGGAGCAGGTCCAGAGAAGGGCCACAAAGATGATCAGAGGGCTGGAGCACCTCTCCTATGAAGACAGGCTGAGCGAGTTGGGGTTGTTCAGCCTGGAGAAGAGAAGTCTCTGGGGAGACCTCATGGCACTTTCTAGTACTTAAAAGGGGCCTGCAGGAGAGCTGGGGAAGGACTTTTTACATGTAGTGACAGGACAAGGGAGAATGGCTTTAAACTGGAAGAGAGTAGATTTAGATTAGATATTAGGAAGAAATTTTTCATTATGAGGGTGGTGAGACACTGGCACAGGTTGCCCAGGGAAGTTCTGGATGCCCCGTCCCTGGAAGTGTTCAAGGCCAGTTTGGAGGGGCTTTGACCAACCTGACCTAGTGGGAGGTGTCCCTGCCCATGGCAGGGGGGTTGGAACTCGATGATCTTCAAGGACCTTTGCAACCTAAACCATTCTAAGATTCTATGATTCAATGGTCACAGATTTTAAAACAAGTCATGCTGGTCAAAGCACTAGTCCTTACAGAAGTACAAAACTGCATTGCTCTTGTAAAAACAGGTCTAGAGGCAGCAAAGAGTATAGAAAAACTGCATAACTGGAACCCAGTGAACAGAACACAGAAACAGAAATTGTGCTACAAAAACCCAAACAAAATAAACCCAAGTGGATCCTAAAGCAGTGGAGTAAAAAATTGCACCACCACATCTCTACTGGTAAAGAAGAGGGAGACCGACCACCCTTCTCTTCCCAGGGAATGATGCTGATCTCCCTGTAATTTTAGGAAAAAAAAATTTAAATATAATAGCAAGTTGATGTCCTCTAACTTTAGCCATGTGAAATCAGGAGCCATGAGTAACTTCTAAAAATATCTCTTCACTCTCTTTCTTCACTTACCGTGAATGAAATTGAGGCAGTTAACTTAGACTAGGTACAAAATAAAGTGAACAGGGAGCTAATGTGAGGTGAGGATAAATCTCACATATGCCTCTTGCATATCTAGAGGATGATGTCAATTGGTAAGATCCTCTGAGGGGAGGAGTTTTATACACTCCAGCAAGGACTGATGGATTACTGTTCTGTGTAAAGGACCACCACTTCAAATGTTTTCTTTTTCAAGCTTCACTGTCGTCTTTGAGATGTAAATATATATAAAAAAATCTGTCAGACTAGACACTACCTGCTCTGCATTGCCACACTTTGTTTGGTTTCTGGGTGGGAAGCATTAGGAAAAAATGGAAAATGATGGCAAGTTTGCAGGTTCACTTCAACATTCGTGAAAACATGGTTAGGAAAATGGATTTTAAAGAGCTGGTGGCCATCAGACTATAGACACCGCAAAATGACAAGGGTAAAATTAGGCAATGACTTGCTGCTGTCTGTATGCTATCTGCAGTGCTTTGACAGCTGTAGTAATTTCAGCTACCAAAAAGCAGGCGTTGTGGTCACCTGGGAGCCGTGATGTACCGACCAAGTGGGATGAGCGATAAGCCCCGACTGTCACTTTTGCTGCCATGGAAGACTTTTCCTGGATCACATATTAGTCAAAACAGGGACTGGCTTTGGGGAATTTTCAAGCCAACATTTCTATTTGAATATGCATTAAAATACTGATAAAATCCTCAGTCATGTGGCCACATGCAAAGCCGTAGTTACTGTGAGACGGTAACAGCCACTTCTGCACTCAGAGGAATGACCCACAGCTGGTAAAATTTATTTCTGACAAGACAGTACATTGCATTTCCCCAGTCTTACAGTTACATGCTCAGCAACCTGTCGACATGCTGCTAAACGCGCACAGGTAGGTGGCCAAATAAATGTCAGAGCCGGGGTAGCTGTTGGCAAGGAGGATGCAGCATCTGAGTGACCAGGTTGAGTGCCACCTCAATCTCAAACTTTGTTTTGCCTTCACAAACGGGACTGCTGCTGAGTCAGGCACAGGTCATTGTGAATAAGGGCACAAAATTTAATTTCATAGCTGAGGCAGCAGAGGAAGACCATCCTCAGTCAGCTCTGATAGGTAAAGAGACAGCTTCTTAATATCTGTCCACGTGTGTCACATGAATGAGGTTGCTGCATTAGAGAAGTCTAACCTAGAATGGGTGTCCTGCCGAATGGTGGCCTTCAGAAGGAAAGATTTATAAGCAAATAATTATCATCTTTAGGATGTTTCCAGTTTAAGTGATGGAACCACGGAGAGGAAGGCAGATCTCATGGAAAATTAGAAAATGCCTTAGTTGGCCCTTAGATAGAGGGAACAGTGAATCTTAGAATCATATATTCATAGAATGGTTTGGGATGGAAGGGACCTTAAAGATCACCTGGTTTGAACCCCCCCTGCCATGGGCAGGGACACCTTCCACTAGGTCAGGTCACTCAAAGCCCCATCCAACCTGGCCTTGAACATGTCCAGGCATGGGGCATCCACAACTTCCCTGGGCAACCTGTGCCAGTGTCTTACCACCCTCATAATGAAAAATTTCTTCCTAATATCTAATCTAAATCTAACCTCTTCCAGTTTAAAGCCATCCTCCCTTGTCCTGTCACTACACTCCCTGATAAAGAGTCGCTCTCCACCTTTTCTGTAGGCCCCCTTTGGGTACTGGAAGGCTGCTATAAGGTCTCCCCAGATCCTTTTCCTCTCCAGGCTGAACAACCCCAGCTCTCACAGCCTGTCCTCACAGGAGAGGTGCTCCAGCCTTCTGATCATTTTTGTGGCCCTTCTCTGGACCTGCTCCAACAGG
>RSEF01000002.1:27161192-27237216 GCA_003993805.1 Himantopus leucocephalus
TTATCAAACATTGGAACAGACTGCCCAGGGAAGTGGTTGAGTCGCCATACCCTGAGGTATTTAAAGGACATATAGATGTGATGCTTAGCAACATGGTTTAGGGGTAACTTGGCAGTGTTAGGTTAATGAGTGGACTTGGTGATCTTAAAGGTCTCTTCCAACCGGAATGATTCTATGATTCTATGTCCCCTTATCCCTCCTCACCCCTGCACCCCTTTGCTTTTATGGAAACCTGTGGTTCTGACTATAGCTGAGGCTGAAAATGACCCTACTATCTGCAAGCAGATCACAGGTCAGAAGAAAACGCAAGGGGATGCTGCTGCAGAAGAAGCCAGACCACGGACTTTAGTGCTGGTGAGCCTCATGGTGTTTCATGTACAGTTACCAGTCTGGGAATGAAATGGCAAAGCAAGAGCTTCAGCGCGCCAGTTATAGAACTCTCATTATCGTTATTTTTTCTAATACTAACACTAATATTTGGTGGTGAACCTAATGGATTTTTGAAGGCAAGGGTGTTGCAAGTAGAGGGGGTAATTCTACTTTGTGAGACACTTGTGTTTGCATCACTCTTAAGCCCTCTCAGTGTCTGGCCAAATGAAACCTCAAAAGTGTACGTTTCTCTTTGCCTAACCATTCGCTTTTATTCTGTCTTGAGGGATTACTTGTTCATTTATCTTGAAGGCAGGGGAATAATTGTCAAGATTTTCTTAAGAATAATTGAGCTCTTGAAGTAATGTTAAATAGCCTCAGAAGATTTTTTTACTGGTGCAGAGGTGCTGCTTCTCTGCTAAAAAGAAAATCAGATGATCATAAAAGCAGATTTAAACTTGTTCTGCTGAAGACAGGGTAGTGTATACTCTATGGCAGCATCCACATGTGGGTGTTCTTGCCGCGTCTGAAACAGAAGCCTGCACTGACAATTTGATCTTCTCATCCATCTGGTTTTCTACTCGCCCTGCTGCATCAAAAGCCCTCTGTGTTGCTGGCTCCAAAAACCCTGTCAGGTTTATGAGGAGATATTTGTCCAAGGTGTATCCAAGAGAACTCTGGAGATTTCAAGTAAAACCGCTGGGATCCTGTGGGGACATTACACCTCACAGATGTCTCTTATCTGCTGTCAGACGACAGATGGTATGTGTTTCTCGTATTAAATAAAGCTGCAAATTGTTGCAACAGCAGGATGAGATTTGAAGTATTAAGTATTGTTTAGCTAATACAGAGTGTCCATTATTTTTATTACTTACTCCTTGAAACCTTAGATTTAAGCATCTTTGCTCAGGTGGCACAATGGTCTTCTAAACCTCACTAACTTTCCGGTGGGGACCTTCTCACTCCAGACACACTCGCAGCCCACAGGGTAAAAGACCAAATGGTTTCCTCCTCTTCTGTCAGCCCCATCTCTGAAGCAGGAGATATTGGGGCCAAGGGAGACATGCCAGGCTCTGCCTCCCTGCTCGTCTCAGCAGCAGCCTCAAAACTGCCATAGGCTGCAGGTGAGCTGGAGCCATGGGCTGGAGGTCACCACAGGCTGGAGGTCACCAGTGGCTTTTTTTATGTGCCTGCATGGCACAGTGCAGCTCTCACAGCTCTGAGACTGAGCAAAGGTAACTTACCTTGCTTTTCCTGCCCCTTCCAATCTGTTCCACTGATTTTTAGAGGCTGCCACCTTTGCCACAGGAACTAGCTGGCACTATACACCTGTGCATGGGTCAGTGGGGATGAGAACAACTGTTGTCATTCAAAAACAAGAGGTCTTGTTCGTGAATCACAACCTTAACTTTTGTTTGAGCTGACGTGAGTTACCCGTGTGACCAGAAGTCAGTTTTGATGAGTTGGCAGGATGTGTTCCCAGCTCAGCACCCACCTCTGATGTAGCTCCTGCCAGCTGCCTGCGCCGTACTGCATTAGGTGGTGTACATCTGTCCAGCCATCCTCCAGCTCATGCTGCTCCCTGCTCTAACAGACATTCGAATGGGTCGGGAATCTGCTCGCTCTGCTTCGTTTTAATGAAGCTTTGAGTTCCTGTGAGACATGACTTTCACCTCAGGTGCAGTGCTGCTATCCAAGCCCCTTTTTCCCCTAACTGTACTCAACATGTTGGGTACAGCTGTAGAGCTTGGATCCTAATCTAACCATCTCCAGCATTAACAGGAGCCCAGGCGAGGAAATTCATCTCCAAAAGTCCAGGGCAAAGGGAAGGCAGCTTGGACACAACGCTCCTCTTCATGTGTTTGAAGTAGATTTCTTTTCTATGAGCAATTTATCCCAGATTGTTTTACAACACGTCTGCATCCTGTTCTGCCGACTCACTGCTTTGAGGCTGTGCCCATGAAATAAAAGACTTTAATTTTTATGTGTGTTTTTAGTTCCTCACAGAAACTGCAATACAGGTTTTTTTCTCCCCTAATCTTGTTTGTATCACTGATGCTTTTCCCTGATGGCAACCAGGAGTCTTACATAAGGTGGCAAAGACCTTTGGGGTTCAGCAACCAAACAGAAGTGCGACCTGCTCAGGACCAGCACAGAAATTCCTCACGGATGTGTTTGCCCCACATGCGGCAAAGCAAGGATTCAAGTGGAGAGCTGCTGTGAATGTTGCCAGCTCTCTGCTTGGGAAGCAGGGCTTGGGCAACCATGGGTCTGCCCCATTTTGCCCAGTTTAAGAGCTCCTGGGCTTCTGATGGAAATCCTGAGCCTCAACTAATCACAGCCACAGTTCCTCTCTCTTCATAGCGTGGCTGGTGAATTAGTCTGCAGTTCTCTTCTTTACCTTACCCTAGCACTGTCTTTGGGTATCCTTCTCTAAAGCAAAGTTCTTGCTGGAATTTGATGGGTGTTGTTTCTACTCCATTTGCAAAACATTTGGCCAAAATTATGTTGTATTATGTTATATATTATTATAATGTATGACAATATATCAATATATAATATGTTGATACATATTACAGCAATATAATATAATGTGATGTACTATACTATACTATAATAAATATAATATAATATAATAATATTATATATTATGGCTTCCTTGAGACATCCTTCAGAGCAGAAGTACCCAACCCAGACTCTGTTGAGGGTATGACCGATGAAAACCATAACTCCTTTAAGGTAAATCCAAGTCTGGGAATCCTAATTGCAGTAATCCAAAGTCACTAATAGCTTCTGGGAAAAAAAAAAAAAAACAGCCTCCTGTTCTTTCCTTTATAAGACCTACACAAATATTTTTTCTTCATTTGCACAAGGCAATCATACAGTAATTTGCATTTGTTTTTTATTTTCATGGTAAGCACATTTTCGTGGCTGATATTGTATGTTTTGTAACCAGAGAAAAAATACTGTTTATTGGCTTCCTTTACAAGGTCTCTGAATAAAAGTAGTTGCTACAGTTTATTTTCATGAAATGACAATATTTTTTTCCCATTGCAATTATAGAGATTTGGCGCATATATCCAAAACAATTATTGTATTAGCATTTTGGCATTGGATTAAGAGTTTTCCAGTTTGGTAAACTGATTGAAAATATGTTGATAGAATATGATTTTCTCTTACCTTTTTAAATGTAATTTTATAGCAAAGTATAGTGACTTTTGATTCTAAAATTACTTATTTTGTTCTATGTTATTGGTAAATCTGGCACAATGACTCAAGAAAAAGCACAAGTGTACACAGATTCAGTTTCCTTGAACCTCATTTGGCAGAAAATTCATAGAATACCCTTTTATCCTCACTATCACTTAAACCATTGTCAGTCATTTTGGGGTGTCAAGGGTTCTGTCCCTAAATCAGAGGTGGCAAAAGTGCTTGCAGCTTAGCCTAAGGTCAGAAATTGATAGTGTTTTGATTTAATGCTGACCAGAAAAAGGATATATTGCTGTATCAGCTATGGGGGCAGTAACATCTGGCAGTAGGAGGGGTAGGCAAATGGGAGTAATAATAATTGTTAGAGCCCTTCCAGCAACCTCTTTGGTTTCAGTGCTTGGGGGATGAACTAATTTTGTCCTATTGGTCTGTTCTGATTCCTCAGTGAATTTATAATATGGCTGTTACAGGGAGACATGTTTCAGTTAACCTCAGAGTGGCCTTTGGATCCGCCCAGAATTTAAGACTGAAATTCCTGAAAATGGAGACAGTAGCAAACTGCAGACAGCCAATTAATGAAGCAGATAATTAAGAGGGTCAGTCTATCAGGCTGAGTCTCAGTCTTTCTCAGCTGATTGTTTCAATCATCAGCTGCAGTGATGCAACATCCCAGTGCATCAGTGTTATAGAAACCAATAATTTTTCATTTGTGAGTCCAATTTTGCAGAGATTGAGAGTTGCAATTGTTTGGAACCATAGATCTGAAAACATAACCAAAAGATTTGTAATTAGAACAATTGCTGAAGTTTCCATGTCATAATGAAATTCTGGAGACTGAGTTCTTGTGTCATAACTGTAGAACATTTATATTAGAAATCAGCCTAGACAGTTTCCAGACTTGATGTTAGTGGAAAATGGAGAATGAGTGGTTTGTTGGGGTCTTCAACTGGACAAAAAAAACCCCAAAAACGAGGCTTTGAGAAATGACAGGAAGATCACATCTTATTTTCAGGGAGAAAAATGTGTTTCCAAGTCCTTCCTACTGTGTTTCTAACCATAACTTCCAGATGATCGCGTAACAGGTGTTCCCTTCCTCTCTGCTATATGGCTTTTCAGTGCTGAGAGCCCATGAAACCCCTCTTCTCTGTGCAGTCCATATGATTAGGGTATGAAATAACTTCAAAAGCTGAGCTTGAGGATTACAGTATTAAACACCAAAAAAACCCACCTCGACAGAAGTAGTGGTTTCAATTTGCCCTGCACTTTTCTCCATGCTCATCTTCTGCCAGCTCATCTTCTCTTTCACAGGTGTCTTTCTCTTGCTGTCATTCCCCTCAGCTCTGCTGGTGTGAAGTGTGTTTTTCTTCTCCAGAGCGTAACTGAAGAGGGATGTTCACCAGTTCAGCCTTCAGCATGAATGAAATTAAAGACAAGAAGTGGACCCATATTGCATTTTCTCTGGAAGCCAAGCAATGTCAGGTCTTCCTTTTGCCCCTCCTTTCCCACATTGCAGTTTGCCATCTCCTCACTGCGTTATCCTCAACCAAGTCTATCAAATGGCTGAGATAAATGAGGAAAAAACCTGCATGTTTTTGGAGCGCACAATTTATCTTTTTATGTATTTATTTTTAGAGAAAAGAATCAAAATGCTGCAATTCAACATGGGCATGTAGAAATGGCTATTGAGATGGGAGAGGGAAGAGAGGAAACACTTAAGGTACTTTCATAAATTACCATTACTCCGGTTACTAACAATAGCTGTTCCCCCTAGATAAGGAGTCTGGCCTAAGAGGAGGGTGGAATGGACTAACGTGCATCAGTATTAAATAGCCAATATCCCTGGAGCCCTAAGACAAAAGTACAATGCTGTTTAATTCATTAAAGACTGTACTTCCCTGCCTGAGGCACTGTGAAAAAAAAATGACAGAGGAACTAATCAGGAAGTGAGAGATCTTAGAAAATAAAAAAAAAATGTTTCCTTAAAGAAGAAGTGGAATTTGTTAATGAAGTGTTAATCTCTGCTGGCACTTTCATAAAAGAAATAACATCAGGTAGAAAAACACGGAGCTGCAGGGTGGGGTGGAGAGCAGCTGTGAGCAAGTCTCTCCTCCTTTCCACTGCAGGGGCTGAGAACTCCTTGAAGCCAAGGTGCAAGAGAATTGAGAACAGCCCCAAACAAAACAAAAAAACCCACCTAAGATAGTTATTTTCAGTTAAAAAGAGCTTCATTACATCAAAATGCAATTTTGGTCAATCCAATCCACTTTGTTCATTCAGAGTTTACTTGGCAGTACAGCAGCCTGACTTGCCTCCTGGTCACTTTGGCTGCTCCAAACAAGGCAGGTCCCTGACATCCATTGCCATATTTTGACGCTTATTTGGTTGCTTGTAGAGCATAGCATACATGGGGCCCAAATGAAGTGTGTCCAAAGTGTTAAGAGACACGCACACCTACATGTAAATATACACGCACTTGTGAGAAAACATACCAGATTTTTTTTGACTTGTATTGCTCCTGCACTTTGCAGACTGAATTCCCAGTGTTCCTTCCTCACAGTTGGAAGTGCTCGATGCCCAGGCGTCTGTGTCATTTCAGTGTTGCTGCGTAGTGCGGTGGGTGAAAACAGAGTCTCTGTGGTCAGGATGTGAACTCTTCAGCAGGCTCTCCTGGTGGCTTTTCCTTGCTACACCCAGGTAGGAGAACTCTTAGCTATTGCATAGGATCTTTTGGCAATGAAAACACTTAAATAAGAAATAATCATAAATGACACTGTGACTATCTCAATCATAGCTTAGACACAACCTGAAGGATAGCTATGAGCAGTGAAGGGCACTGTGATCCTCATGTTTGGGAGAAGTACAGCAAATTTCATAATTTTCTCTTCTTACTGGCCGTCAGTAGAAGGACCAGAAACCAAGCAGTTAGGTTGAGAGGCAACATGAATAACCGCTAAAGAAGTTTGGATGCATAGAAGTGTTCTCTGGATTCTTTAGAGATATTTCTAAGACAAACAAAATAAAAACAGATCGACACAAGCTTTGTCAATATCATTTTCATGCAACCAAATTGTCTCTGGACAGCAGTGATGTTAGTGGAATGTGAAAGCTCTCAAGCCTGGCTTGAGAAAGGAGACAGGCTCCATTTAGAGCTTACATGTTTTTAAAGGTAAATAAAGTCAAATGTGTTAACTCTTGTGTGTCCAGTCACAGTCAGATTGTCAGGAAAATGACGACCTTCCAAATCCCTCTGTATCTGACTAGCTCAGTGAGATTGGCTCAGCTTTAGGCAGATTGCTTATGAGTTCTGCATGGGCTGTGCATCACATAGTAAAGTGGTGCTGGTGCTCCTTTTATGAATCCCCGCCAAGCCTGAGAAAGAAAGCAACCTAACCTGCCCCAGGGCACACAATTTCTAGCTAGAAAAGCTAGAAAAGTTGTTTGCAATAGAAAGGTTCTTTCTCATTTTGTGGTGCTGTAATTAAAGGATCAAACACCATCTCCAGAGTGAAGATGGTGTGCTCATGTCACTCTCCAAGATCTGCAGCACTAACCAGTGGCGGAAAAAACTCTTTGTATCTCGCAAGAATTTGACATACACCCCCAGCTGTATTTTTTTTTCAGCATAGTCACTCTGATCTGTGTTGTTCAGGCTGTGAGGGAACTGTTTTGCCTTTTTCATTTTGCCCTACTGCTGTGTAAGACCAGAACCATCACAAGGGAAGAAATAACAACAACCCCCCCTCCCTCCCCCCAACCTCCTCTGAGGGCTGTGAGAACCTGAAACCAGAATCAAGTCAACAGGAAGACACAGTTCCTCCAATACCAATGCCTTCTTTCAATGTCAGAAAAGAAAAAATGAAGCTAATAAGCACATGCTATTGGCAAGGAGACCACAAGTGAGGTGACCTTACTCATGTGCATGGTCTTGGAAAATCCTGACACTTTCAAACCACATTTTGACAGAGGCAGTTGTAGCAGAGAATTAGGAAGGCAATGACAGTTTTCTGAAAGATAGAGATGATGAAATGAAAAATTAGCCTGATTCTGGTATGTCTTTTGCATTTTGAATTCTATGCAAAAATGCAACTAAAACGCCTATATTCTACCACCATAGTCCACCATGGCTCCTCTTTAATCCTGGTTTCTTCTTAGTACCAACAGTAACATAATATTTTGCTTATTGTAGTTTCCATCTTGGAAATTAGGGTTTAATATTTCAGCTGCTTCTAATTTGACCACACTGAAACTTGGCTTTACTATTTACTCAAACAGATACATTTCCCAAGGAATCCAGTGAGATGTGTTTTTTGAAGTGCAATAAAAATAGCAAACCTCTGTTGATTTCAGATATATTTTCCAAGGTGCTACATCCAACACAGCCTGGTTTTGAGAAAATAGAAATGTGCAGGAAAATAGCTCTTGGTCCTTGTCTGTTCTGGATCACTCACAGCTTACACACCAATGGTGGAGACGGATTCCAAACCCAAAGAAAGCTGATGGAGATTAACCAGAACTTTTACTGCTGTAGCTCTTGCCAGCAAAGGAGAAAACAGCACTTTTAATCAGAAATAGAATGTCCCTCATTAAATCAGCCTGAGAAAGACAAAAGGGTGGGGCCTTTCCAGCATGAAGCAGTGGGAATTTTTCAATGCTTTCACGACAGGGAAGAGTTTGGGCTTTGAGGAGAAATAAAGTGGCTATTTGGGGGAGTGGGCAAGGGCTGTAATCACAAAAGAGTTACAGATATATTATGAATCCATCCTGCTATGGCAGACTATTTGGGGCATTATTTTAAACTTAGACTTGCAGAAGTACTCACTGCCTTGCTCCTACACTGTTAAGAATCAGAGGCTTGCTTTGAAGATTATTGCTCTGACATAATGTTGATAACTTCTTTCATGCTGTGCACATGACATATTGTGAAAATATGAAATACCTTTCAGGACAAATGAGAGTACAGATTTTGACCTAGCAGAGCCAATGGGACTATTTTCTAAGCTTGACCCCATCCTCAAGTGTACTTGGGAAATTCATTGTGAGAAAATACCTTTGAAGAGCTAGGCTTTCTCTGTTGCTGTAACATGTAAAAGACTTCATGCCCATTCTACGTGTCTCTGCCACACAGTCTGAACACAAACCACCCCTTACCTATCACCCTGAAATCCATATGAGCAAAAAATATTTGGTGGCGTTTTTTTTTGTTTTGGCATTACATAATTCATTCATGCTGAAGAGCCATTTGTGAAAGTCACTAATGTCTCACAGTAGAGAAGAACCCCAGGGCAATACCTGAAAACAGTAGAGAAATATACAAAATTCTGTGTGAAGCAGAGTGGTTTTCAATTTGGAAATGGAGCAATCATCTTCGACTGTTGCTTTTAAATCGCATCCACACATGCAATTATTCTGCATTTCAAATCACAGCTACTAGTAACATTATGGAAAAATATCAGTAGGGATGAAGTCTGTTTTGATGGGCAATATTATGAATGCTTTACTACAAGGAGAAAGAAAAAGGAACCCTCCAAAAGTGAAGTAAGTGTTTGAAGGTTGGAGGGGAGTTGCCCCATTGCAGATAGAACTTTATTAGCAAGTGATTAATTGTCATCTCAGTATTATCAAAGACATCAGTTAGGCCCATCTCTATCAGTTCTGAGTTTGCTTGTCTAACATGTCCTTAAAATACCTCCCAAGACAGACACTCAGCTCCCTCTGGGGCCATGTGTCTCCCAGCTGAGGAAAGACTTTCTAATTGGAAGACAGATGATGTGTAACTGTTAATCGAAGTCCATTAGTCCTGCCATTTTTCCAAAGAATATGAAAAAAATGGTTTTCCCCTTTTTCTTTACAGATACTGTTTAGATGCAGAAGGCTTCATTAAATGAGAGCAAGACATACTTGAAGCCAAAGAAGCATTTATCTGTGAGGTACATTTGCCAGCCCAAGCAACCTGATGGGTAGCAATGCTCCAGCCTCTCCTGAGCGGCTTTATAATTCACTGAGCAGAATGGCAAAGGCAACTGTATTCCGGAGGTGCCACTGAAAGGTTTTGTCCCTTGATTAAATGAAAATATTCCTAGGATACATTTGACCACCACTGTGTCCCATGCATGTCTAATTGCCTAATGTTATTTGTGTACACTGTACTGCTCACTGGTGATGTTTCATCTGACGTGAAACATTTCTTAATAATATAAATTGTTCTGGGGCAGGATGTATTTTTCTTTCTATGCTAACTGACTTCTGCAGCTCAGCTGCATTGCTTCAGAAGCAGCTCTCTCTTGGCAGATTGACAAACTTGTCTGCCAAAATGAATTCTGCTGAAGAGCTGGTATTTTTGAATGTTAAAGGGAAAAGGGCCTTCGGGCTTTGTCTTTCTGAGGACTGCTGGCATTCACACACAGTGTAGGGATGCGTTGCCTTTGTCTATTTTGCTCTTCTGCCAACAGAGGTGTGTTCATTGGGTCATTGTGACACGAAGGAGATTTTAACTTTCTTGGTGGCTTTGTCACTGGTAGTACCCACAGTGATTTTCAGCGTTGTCTTGTTGCCCAGAAACGGGGAGTTTCATAGCAGAAGCTGAGAAAATGAACATCAAAAGGTTGTTAGCAAAGCATGCAGCTACCACTGTATGTATTGCATGCATTTGATATGCTCATCTTTTTTTTTTTTTTTTNGGGCCTAATTGATGGAGAAGGACTCAGGTCTCTGAACTACACGAGGCATCTGAAAAATATGTGCAATTTAGCCAGGTCTTTCTGCTCACCAGCCCTGCCTCAGTCTAGCAGCCACCTTTTAGCAAACTGGTTGCTGGAGCACTATGTAAAGTGCAGGAGCTGAATCTGCTCCCTGCCCAGCAACACTTGAAATTGCATCACTTGCATCCCAGTTGGATGATTGGAACTATAGGTGTAGACTCTATGTAGGTATTTTCTACTATATGTGTATGTTAAAATTTATGTGTGTGTGTAGTCTCTACATCACAGCACGCTAGAGGTTTCCCTAAGACATGGCTCTCTCTTCAACAACTGTTGAACATTTTTCCTTCTAATACTTCAGAATGTTTTAAATATTTTGAAAAATTCACTAACTAGAAGGAAGAAATTCATTAGCTCATGGCTGAGCACTATCGCAAAGAAGGAGCTTTTGGTACAAAATTCCCATCAGAGAGCAGAAAGTCAGGTCAGTCACTCAGGAATACATGATTTGGGAGGAGGAAGGGACAGCTTTTCCCCACTAACTTTTGTGGGAACTTTGGTCAGGACTTAGAGAGAATTTAGATGTGTCCAGCATAAAATGGTCTGACAGGTTGGGAGTTTTTACCAAGGAAAAACTTGCTTGGAGGAGAAGTTTAAATTTTGAGTGCAGGAGCCTAAATCTGTCAGTGGGAGTTTCAATGGATTCAGTGAGGGTAGCACTTCCTTTGCAATCATTTTCTCAGGACCACACAGTAAGTCTGTGGCAGGGACATGACCCAAACATAGGTCTGCTGAGTCCATGCAGTCCAGTGTCTTAACCACAGTTTTTTCTTTTATTTTAATAGATATTTATCTGACCCTTAATGCTACTGTGCTACTAGCTCATAGCTGGGCTTGTCAGAGACTTGAAGAAATACCTGATGGGGTGGGGGTTATTTGGCTGTTTAACAACAGCACCAGTTGCTTGGTATTCATTTATATCTCATTACCTTAGGAGAAGATGACATTCCAACAGTTTTAAAATGAGTTTTCTTCAATGGCAAAAATAGAAGCCTCTCACAAAGCCAAAATTTCCCGAAAGCTCAGCTCTCCACCAAAGAAATTGCATGTAAAACACTCCCGTGCAACACATAAAATAACCCAGGAAAGGGCAATTGACTAGCACCCAGCTCAACACGGACGCCACCAGTCATCAACTGATCTGAGAGCTAGAGCAGACCAGGCTTTCCAGGGTATCTGACCCCCCCTCCAGGGCTCCGTCTTCCTGTATCTGCTGCAATAGGAAATGTCAGAGCAAGGTTTAACTTCTGTGTTGTTTCCTCCAACATTGCTCTCTAAGAAATCTCTTCAGTTCTTTGGGGGAATGACCGGAAATCCAACAGCAGCCCCCACATGTCTGCAGCCCCTGTGGGGAACATGGGTGTTGCAGGGGCAGTACCAAGCATCCCCTCTCTAATCCATCCATAGCCATCAATGTTGATAAAACAGGAGCTATAAAGGGTGAAATCCTGGTTTCCACAGAACTCAAGCAAGTGATGCTTTCTATTTCAGTAAGGTTGAGATTTCACTCACGTCAGTCAGTATTTCTTTGTAAGAAGGTTTTCTGCACGTGAAGAATTATTTACAGCCAGGTTCAGATTATATACAGCACACAATGCAACAGAAAATTGGTTTACAATCAGAAATATACATCTCCCAGTGTAGAAAATCATCAGGGTATTTCTATGGCATAAAAACACATTATGCAGTAAATGTTAAAGTAGACAATTAATTTCCTGGCTCATATAAAAACAAAGGGATGATTCAGTTAGAACTGTGTTTTCATTCATATCAGCCATAAACAATGAAGTTTTTTCTTATAGACTGTCCCTCAGATTTCCCAACATGGGAAGTCTTGCTACATTTTCAAGCCTTTCCAATTTTGTGAACCATGCTTTTCAAGCACCATCCAATAAAACTCAACTGCATAAAACCTTCCTGTCATCGACATGCAGTATTATTTTATCTTAATATGAATTTAAAAAAAAAAGGAAAAACTTTTTATATGCACAGGGAATAATTTAAAATATGTCCAGATTTTTTTGTATATGTTTTGATTCCTGAAGGTCTATTGCCAATTTACAAAGATAGTATATGCTAAGCATAAAATATATTTATTACGTTTTTTTGTCCTGATTGCATTCATTTCTTTTGCTGAAGTGTATTATTGGTAACTGATACAGCATTTTACACTCAAGAGTGTTAGTACTTGTGCAATGTAATACAAATGGCTAAAAAGCAGAGACCTTTGTTCACAATATCCTGATATGTAAGAAAGACTGATGCTACGTTACTCCTGCATGGTCTATAGCTAGAAAGGAGAAACACACTCTGATTTCTTTCTGGCATTTTCTCAGATATGACAAGTCATGACAAACTGTTCATCAGGTATGTGGCAGTACCTGTGTAGGTGATGGCACATCTGGAGTGACCTGTTATCCTTCCACATCCTTACTGACTCTGACTTCCCGAGGAGTTTCCCATCAGTAAGACATTTTACAGCAGAGGAATAAAATTAAAAATCCTTGCACTCCCTCCTCTTGAAAATGAAGGCTGCAGTATAGATTGTGTCTACTTTGTGTTGGACATAGTTGTACTATAATTCTTGTGAAGGCGCTGCCAGTTCAAAGCTATAGCCTCTGCCAGAGGGTCACCTCCCTTCAGTTGCTGGAGAGCCAACTTTGAGCATGGTGGCAAAGTCCTTGGGAGTTAAATACTTGCTATATACCCAAAGACAATAAAAGAGCTCATAAAATAAGAAAAGCCTGTAGTACAATACAATTCAGTAAGCAAACCCTTTTCTTCAGCTATTTCCTGTTCATTTGTTGTGGGCCTGAACTTGATAGACCTGCCCACGCAGTCTGCAACAAGCACAATATGAGCTCTGATCATTTGTAGAGCAGCACTCACGGTAAGCAGCTATTCTATGTAACCTTCATCCCTGTGGAAGCCAGTACTGCTGATGCTGTCTCTGAAGCAGAGATATGGCCTCTTTTTTCATAGATCTTATTTCACAGATTGTTTAAATTGCACAGAACACCCTCTGAGACCCTTCTCAGAAGGGATGTTAATCGTGATGGTATTTATCCATAAAGGGTTTATTAACTAAAAACGTGCATGCATGCACACACACACCCACTGGGAGAAGTTCATCCTCTGTAGCAGTTATTGGAAAGAGCCATACATGCCCTTGCTTACCAGTCGCCAGAAGCACCTATCCGTGCAACACACTGGTGATCAGCCTGGTGCCACCATCTGCATTGAGATTATAGAATCATAGAATGGTTTGTGTTGGAAGCAACCGCAAAGACCATCTAGTTCCAACCCCCCTGCCATGGGCAGGGACACCTCCCACTAGACCAGGTTACTCAAAGCCCCATCCAACCTGGCCTTGAACACTTCCAGGTATGAGGTCTCCACAACTTCCCTGGACAACCTGTTCCAGTTCCTCACCACCCTCATAATGAAAAATTGCTTCCTAATATCTATTCTGAATCTACCCCCTTCCAGTTTGAAGCCATTACTCCTCGATACCCCTCAAGATACCTTGGCCTTGCTTGTTCAAAACTAAAGAACTATCAGTCTATATGTTGCATAATACTGATGAATTGGGATCCTTCATGTTAAATATGAAAGTGAGACTGTAGTTCACCAAGTGTTTTCAGTGTTTGTCAGCTATTTAGAGAACCTCTAAAATCAGTGAGGGAAAAATCCTGCCCTCAGCTACACTGCTGAAGTCAGTGAGAACTGCTGCTGTGTTACACAGGGTACAGTGAAATAAGAGGTTTTCCATACCAAGGACCTGTCTGTATCTCAGGTCAGTCTTCCCCACAACAGTGGGTCTTATGCTGCTGATATAAATGAGATTACCTGTTGGAGAGCAGACATGCAGCTGGGAAAGGGAATATTTCTGCTCGCCTCCTGATCGGCCCCTTTCATCAGCTCAGTGTTTTAGCAAGCTGAGAAATGCAGTGTAGCCAGCATCCCTTGTTCCAGTCATTCCCATCATGAACCTGTCTGGTGCAGAAGCAGCAGATGGGTGACCCTAGTTGCCTGTGCTCCATACGGGGTCCCCAGAAAGCATTAAGGTAGTTAAGAGAGGCTACATACCTCCTCTGCCCCACAGTCTCTCCCACTCGTGACTGATGCTTTATGCATTTTGGGGGGACTGTGGGCCACTCTCTACCTGAACACAGGTCTTATAATAGTGCATTGTATACATTTTCATATATATAATTTATATATATATGTAAGTATGCTACCTAGAATTTCCAGATGTTTTCTTTTTTGTGCCTTTTATCTAACATTCAGCTTCTCAAGAGCTTTTAGATGTTGGTTTTTTTAGATGACAGGATTACATTTTGTCAAAAAGAGAAAGGTAATGTTATTCTGCTTCTAAAGATACTTGATCTGTGTACTCAGACTTTTATCCCTAATTTAGTTTTAAATCTGCACCTACCACTTCCATAATTCCACTGTTTGTTTTTTTTTTAAAAAAAAAAAACCAACGTGGGCCAAGCACCTGAATTCTATGACCTGGTTTGGATTAAAATGCACACTTTCCAGTCGGACTTGTGATGAGTACATCCTGGATCAATGTCAACAGAAGGTGCAATCTGTCAAGGAGAAACGTTCCTCCTGGAAACGTGTAGGGTGCACAGGGAGTAAACAGTCCTTGTGGTGACCGTAGGGAATGGAGAGAAATGCAGGGCAGATGAGGGAAGAAGCTTTTATCCCCTTGACCATATTTATGCAAACTAACATCACCAGCACTTGGGAATGGACGGGTTGCATCTAGTCACCCTGCTGCACATCAGGCATTACAAGAAGTGTGGCCTCCTGCAGTGACTTCTCAAAGTTGCATTTTTTCGCAGTGAGGGAAAAGGACCAGGTTCTTAAAATCAGTGCCCTTCAAAAATTGACTGAAGATATTTTTCTTTTTCCTCTTAAAGATAGGCTTGTGAGATCCTGAAATTGGATTATGAAGAAAATTTCAAATGGCATATAATGACAGTTAAGTACCTTCCTGCCCCAGCAGAGCACTGTGCCCACCTCTGCTGCTATAAAATCATAGAAAATAAGTCTTGACAGGAGTTTGACAGGTCATCTAAATGGTCCCTCAGCCAAGGCAGATGAACAAGGCCTAAATCATCCCTAACGCTGTCTGTGCCAATCTGCATTTCATGACACTCACATACAACACCCTGGTTAGTCATCTTACCATGATGCGTTCTTTTTCTTCAGCAGTGTGACATGCTCAGTAGTTATAACCTTCTCACCACTTAATTTTACTGCTTAAAACAGCTGTCCTTTATTAGGCTGAGCGGAACACACTGATCTATGCCTGAAATGCTGAGAAAGTCTTTCTTTTATTTTCTCCATGATGTACTCAGTACTCAGTAAAGGGGTGCTTAAATATAGACTTGTGATACATCTGGAAGTACCCACAAAATTCTGTGCTGCACAGAAACATCTGCAGGCCACGAAAAGGACACTCTGAAATTAAACTTTACAGGTACCTTAATGACTACAGCTGCCACAGAACTGCAGGTGTCAAAGCAGCATAACTCTGGCACCATCCTAAATCTCAGGGCTGGCCAGGGACTTTAAGTTTCACTAGATAGCTGACTAAGGAGCTGATCGTGTTCTTCCTCCCAAAGTCATATTTCAAGCTGGAGGTCTGACTTCCCCTCACCGGCCAATGACATTTGCTGTGTAGGACTCACGCTTTCATTTTGCCAAGTCCCTCTGAAGCAGCTGTTTCTGGAGAAAGTACAATGTCACATTGCAACGACCCAGCTGCCCCAGGAACTCAAAATTCCCAGTTTGCCGCTACCATTAGCTGCAAAATCTACCTTTTTTTCCCCCACGTGGCTAGCACTGGTTCCAAATTGCACGTGGTTGGGCTCAGGTCTTCTACTCTGCCAGAGGGCAGAGAGGACAGGATCACATACTGCATAGAGCCTCATTGGCTTGGGATCAACTGCTGTTTCAATGTAAATGAATTTTAGGTTACAAATGCTCATATTTTTGAGCAGTAATCAAATAACTATGCATATTTAGCTTCATGAAGACACGTCTGACTTTTAAAATTCCAAGCACTGGAAATGTAGATACCTTCACATTGTTAGTATATAGGATTCATATCTTTGAAAAATGGCTCAGATTTTTGTTTATTAAAGCTGGCAAAGGATGGAGGAGGATCCGGGAAAAGAGGACAGAAATTCACCACATTTGCACGGTTGGTTTCCTCTCAAAACAAAGTTATGTTGCTATGTTATAAACACATGAGCACTTCGTAATGGCAATACTGGCAGACTTTTAATTAAGGTAGCATTATTGCTAAGAATTTTAATACAGAGAAAACTGTCTGTTCTACCTTTGTTGCTGTTTTATTTCAGCTAAAACATATTTATTAAGTAAATAAAATAACATACAGGTCTTACTTTCAGCATCTCACGTCACAAGTCTTTTAATTTGCGCTGTGTTTCTGTAACTAGTAAGAAATAACAACCAGCATCTTTCTGATAGATTTAGTTGCTCAAACAAAGCAACCACACAAACTCCTCTGCCACAGCAAATGCTCACTAAACTGAGTTTTCATGTGTTGGGTGTGGTGTTTGAGAGGAAATAGGTACTGCAGAGTTGATTAATGTAAGGTTGGTTTCCTCTTAAAATACACCTTGAATACACCAATTCAAGTGTCAGCTCCTTTCCAACTTTTTGATACACTGATACATTAATTATGCATTTCTTCTCTTCCTGCGAAATGTATTAGAGACAAAACACCCTACAGCCAAGACATTGTAATTATCAAGATCATATCAGCATTCCCAATATTACTGTCACTAGCGTATGGTACTATTTATAAAGCAGAGAAGTGAAATTTACTTTATGTGTGTAATGACAACATTTCAAACCATCTTGAGATGAAGAAAAGTAGCATTTTCCACTGGAAAATATTTGGATTAGAAATTACTCAGTAAGTACCTCCAAAACAGCCTTTTCTGCAAAGCTGAAGGGTGATGCCAACCCTAAACTCAGTATGTATGTTAGACCCAATTTTTAGTGGCTGCAAATCATTATCCCTCCACTGAAACCAAAGCTGCCCTAAAGACTGACGTAACCACACAGTGTTTCCACCCCTGAAGCTCAAACAGAGATCCTAAACCGCAGATCCCGAGTTTGGCTTTTCAGAGCATTCTGCTGAACAGAGCAAGAAAACATCATTAGTGCAGAAAGAAAAACAACCACTACAATGGCAAAGCATTTCCATTTTGTACATCCACATGAACATAATAGACTGTAAAACAACTTGTACTTACATGTTGTAAACTTGTACATTATTAAAACCAATGTGTTCATTATTAAACTCTCTGTGTTATGCACACTTCTTTTACAATCAGATCATTTGTGTCTTTAGAAACTCGGAATGCCTTCTGGAGCTTGCCGGGGAAGTGCATTGTGCCCCAGAGCTATTCAGAAATACAGCATTCATAGCACAGCCACCTTAGTGTCTTTAATGACTAAATCCTCTGCTTCCCATTGTTCAATGGTAAAAGTAGAAATAGCAATACATGATGCATTGTCGTCTGAAAAAATAACTGCCTTCGTATTCCTTGAAGTCTGAAAAATAGGTATGTGGCTTGAACGAATGCATGGGATCGTATTTTCTTGTAAATGTTCCACTAGATTAACCATGCGATGAACTGCAGCATCGGCGGACAGTTAGTTCTTGTTCCCCGGCTCCTCTCTTGTTCTACGGTTGCAGCACCAGCAACTCAGTGCTGGCCTCACGTACGGATAGTGGGAATTCGGTCCCCTCTCACAGACATGGATTTACGCCTATCCCTCACGAGCTCATTCCTGGAAGAGACTTTTCCAGTGAGATGGTGACTCATGTAGGTAGACATGTACAGCAGACCTCCATTTAAAATTCACAAATGAAGAGTAAAGCTTAGGGTCTAGATGTGTCAGTGAAGGAAAAACTGAGCCTGGATGAACACAACATTTAAAAATGGTTTCAAATTGCTGAGGATGCAATTGTCTCCTCTTTTCAAGGTCTACGCTGAACTGTATTGCATAAGTCATTCCTGAACACTGAAGACAGTTCTTCATGGCTCATTTAAGTCAACAGGGATTTGTCTGCTAATTTAAATAGAATCTGAAATAGATTATCACGGTTTGTGGCAGGACTAGCTTATGATCTCTTCCTATGGGAGTCTCTAAAGTGCGTTTTACCTTGTGGTGTACAGACTGTCCTGCAGTCCCTCCTCAACACGTGCAGGATTAGGGCCTCTGTCTGTAACTTCCAAAATCACCTCAAAACAATTGTCATTTAGCTCAAGTGCCTTATTTCAGTTTTTCTTTTCTCCTTTACTCTCTGAGAAGATCTGGATTTAAGACTGTTCTAACCCATGATATTTTAAGTACCTTTTGCAGTGCTGAGGAGAAAAATCATTATGGATGGAACTGCAGCAAGCAAATGAAGGAAAGGAAGAAATTTTACACCAGCAGCAGAAGTCCCACATGAATGCAACTGCAGTATAAAGAATGACATTCTGTCTCTTCCCATTCACCTGCCACGTACGGCGGTATTTTTACAACTCCCAGGTCAGGGCTGGTATTTAGACATTTGAGATGAGCAAGTGTCACCACTAGCACTTGCCTCTTCCTCTGACCACGTCTTCCTGCTTGGGCTGGGGTGGAAACATCAGATGCAGGTGTGTTAACAGGGAAACCAAACGGGGACTGATAACTTTCCAGCTTCCTTCAAAGTTAAGGACTGTGATGAATATCTTGAAGTTGTTAGCATTTGAAATATTCCATGCACATCTCAGCCAAAGGCAAAGGAGTCGGAAATCTGTAGGACAGTTTTTCAGAGATATGCAAGAAGGAATGACATTATATTCATTAGAGATTTTATGCATAAAACTCCATAGGAGTCACAGCCCTGAAAAACTTCCTTGGCACTGGCCTTGCTGCTTGCAGATTCTTTACAATTAACTTCGTGTGGGAAATCAATCTATTTTATTTCTTTTGTGATTTGCAGAACTTTTGCAGTGACAGTACTGTAACTTCTACCTGCAAATCAGCTTCTCCCTGACCTGATTTCTGCCTCAATAGTCACACAGAGACTCTAATGATGCTTTGAATGTGTGATTAAAGGTGCTTATTACTCACAAAACTGTACATTTATCATGTTTTTGTGATGACAGACTCACACATGAAATCATCACCTTCAGCAACTAGGGACTCAGAGCAGCAACCAGATTCTAAAAATAGACGCTTCCTGTGCTAAGACATTAGTTTCTCATTTCTTACCTGGGATCCTTTACTGCTGTGACCACAATTTTATTACAGAGGCAAGCATTCATCTAGCCTTCATCTCAGAATGGCTATTAAAGAAAATAATAATTTCCAAACAAATTTCACAGTTTATTCAGAGTGAAAGAATTGTGCCTTAATGATGAGTTTCTGGGCAGAGTAACAGGGTGACAATTTTTCCTATAAATAAATATTCCTGAACTACCAGTATTGTTAAACAAAAATATTTTGAGGTGCCTTCAGGGCCTGTGGGAGGCAGCCTAAAGAACCAGTCTGTTTCTCTGGGGGTGTTATGATCTTGGTATGCAATGACTATTTTACCATTTTATGCACTTGCTAATGGGAAGGTAATATTTTGGGGTATCCTTTGGGGCTGGTAATATTTTGGTCTATCCTTTGGAGATCATCAAGATTTGAATACTTTGGAGTGACTCTCTTTCTGTTAGCCTGTTTGATTTGTCTTGCAATGTGCAAAATCTTTTAAGAAGTCACCAAGCTCATTAAAAGGGGAAAAGCAAAGGACTCCAAGACAGTTACATCTTGTGAAAGCTGATAGTTCAAAATCTAGTGTTAAAGAAAAGTACCGAAAGCAAAAATTGCTGGAAGTTTCCAATGGCCACATACTGTCTCTTTCTTTCCTGTTCGCTATGGGCTACTTGGCACTGTTACAACTGTCGGATGGTCACATCATATGGCCGGTATCAGGAGGTGTGGAGATGACATGGCCTGGTGGGCATGTCCATGTTCACTCCCTGCTGCAGTGCACAGGAAGAAATGCTATTCCCAGGGCTGCGCCAGAGTCCCTCTATGCCATCGCTGTCAGAGGCTCATGTGGTTTGAATATGATGTGTCCTTTCACCTGGTCTTGCCCTCTCCCACAGTGGCGTGGATTTCCACACTCCCACCCTTCTCCCCACTTTGTTCACAAGCAGAATGTGAAATGATGTGTTTGCAAGGGCTGGTGCTGAGTTACGCAGATGTCTCTCCAGATTTTAATGCAACGAGTTCAGAGTCCTCTACATATCTGCCATTTAACTGTTCATTGTTGGAGTCATGATGGTACAGGTAAACGGGGACCTCTGTGATTGATGTCGCAGTGTAGGAGGTAGATCGCGTGGAACAGTGCTCTCGGCGCCTTTGGCCCCACTGGGTTTTGTACTGTGTCCATTGCCTCTTCAAAGCTCCTTGTACCTGTTAAAGAAGCACATAGTTAGGGTGAGGCATAATCTAAACCCCTCTAATTCTAGCAAATTTTTAATTTACTGCAGGAAATAACAAAAAAAAAAAAAAAGAAAAAAGACAAAGCTCCAGGTCTAATTCCATCAGGTTCAGTCTGTCTCTCTCTGCTTTGTCCCCAGCTCCAGAAGCAGAGAAGTTACTCATCTCTTGGCCTTAACTCCCTCCCGGCCTACCCTATGGCAGCAATTAGTTTCTGCAGTTGTTGCTGCTTATGAAGATTGGGTATGGGTTAGCTGTTCCCATAGAGGTAGATGTGGAACAGATGGCTGCGCAGGAACACAGTAGGATGCTATGGCAGAAGAGGTAAGAGGAAGGAGGGATGAGGATTAAAACCCAGCTGCAGCTGGATCCTTGCCGCTGGAATGGCTAATGCATTGTGAACCCTGAAGAAACTTAACCTTGAGTAAAACTGGCCATGAATGGCAAAGTGTAAGTACACTTCAAGAGCTTGCCAGGGCTAATTTTGTAGAGGGGAAGAGTTAGAAGATTAGTACAGATAAACAGAGATTTTTTTCCGGTAATTTTAGAACAGGCTCTGTGCTGGCAAAAAAAAAAGCATTGGTCATAGCCCTCTGCATATGAGAGAATTTCAACCTTTGGACATTCATCTTCTAGGAATAAAATATTTTATTCAACATTTACATTAACGGTGATATTATAGATGGTGCTAGGATATGACTTAAGCTATTGAGTCTTCCCAGGGAATAAGAAGCCCTTCTCTAGCTGCACGTTCAGGCATGCTGGCGCTTCCTAGCTCCTTCCCAAAGGAAGCATTGAGACATGAGTGGGCAAACCCTGACTCTGTTCAGATCAGCGATTCCAGCCAGCAAAATGTGAGAACAGGGGCAGTTTGCCATAATAATCTGCTGTAAATGACCACCCCTCCAGAGAAAGGCAGAGGCAGGTGAGGCACTGCATTAACAGGAGTGTCCCAGAGTTTCTGTGCTTCTGCTGAGCTGGATGTTGTATGTCATTTTTGCTCAGGCGGTAGTCTGAAGTCACTCTCCAGGCTCTGTGCAGAACAGTATCTTTGATTCATGTAGATGACTCTAAATGACTTTAATATTTCCCAAGTCTCCACAGTTCTAATCACTCTATTAATATGTATATAGTAAAATGTTATCTACTCACTACCCACAGCTGCCTTCAAGAAAGCTATTTCATGTCACATAAGGACAAGGCTTCATAAGGAATTGCTATGAATCTGAGATGCTTACTGAGTGTACAGCAGGACTATGCAGCATGCCAAGAATGGATATTTCAATTGCTTTGGCTTTTTATTTTTAATCCAAGACACAAGCCAAGGTATGAGGATTCATGCTATAAATCCTTACTCATGCAAGTAGTTGCACTGACTTTGGTATGACTATTTTCTTGAGTAAACAAACGTTTGCTGGACTAGTCCTTTAAAACTTAACTGAGAACAATATCCATGCCCAGTTTCCAATACTAGCTCTTTTTTTGCTATTGTTTAGCTTTAGACAAAGTCGTTAAGAGTTCTTTTCATCTGGAGAAATGTATTCCTATTTGCCTTCTCCTAACACATAAAGAAAAGAAAACAAATGGCTGAGAGTAGGTTAATTAGATATCAAGCACAGAAAAGGCATATGGTTACAACGGAACTTTAATTACTGGGGCTGTGAGCAAAGCTTACTGTGCCAATACTGAGATTTAAAGTGAAATGGCTGTATGCAGAGATGTTTCATATCACACCATCGCCAAAGTTTACTAGTGAGAAAGAACTTCTGCATGAAAGACTAATGCAATTGTAGCACATGACACAGAAGTATTACAGGAGGTAAACCCTATAAAGATTTTAGTCACTTTAAAATTGCCTTTTGATGTTACAGTATGAATATTGTAGCTTAGTCACCCTAGAAGCTATGGGGAGGGACTGGAAGAAGAAATCTTCAGAAGGATTAAGTCAGTGATTTTCTCCAGTAATACACTGGGGCAGCAGTTCCTGTAACCTACAGCCGAACACAATAAGGATATTGCAGAACTCTTAGGTGTGCCCAGCAGCTCTGCCCGCCTGCAGCCATCTCTCCAACGCTGCCACCACAGTCGTTAGTGCCTGCAGCCACTGTGCACCTCTGTCCATCGCCTCTGCCCCTAAGTGTTGAGTGTGTTTGCATTTCACAGCAGTTCCTCCATTCAGACTAATCTCAGTGTCTTCAGTGAAGGTGGCAAGAACATGCTCTTACAGCCTTCCTGTTCCTCTCCTTGCCTCCCTTCCCCTGCATAAAGCCCAAGGCTTTGATTGCTCTTGCATGGAGAGAAGAGCTGCTGTGAAGGTGATGAGCTCCTGCTGAGCTCTCAAACTGCTCTCAGTTGAACTGGACCCTGACGGGCCGCCAGGGCAACCATAGGTCTGGAGATGATAACATGGTTAACTGAAGAGGGAAGAACAATGTCACTGAGCCTGCTGTGAGGAGCTGATAGTTTTGTTCTCAGAAGGGAGTGACACTTAAATTGTACGTCTGGTCCAGGAGAGAACAGGCCCATCCCTTCTAGTTCAGCCCATGATTAGAAGTGCCATTAGTCAGGTTTAAAAGGCTCCATGGAGCAGTGAGAGCATGAGGTCAAAGCAGATGGGTTTTTATTCTCTGCTGAACTGCTGCCCTATACAATAATCCGGCCACAAACGGATAAAGGATAGTACAAGCTGCTGCACTTGAGTAAAACAACGTGTTAATCTAGGTTTCTGCCATGATTCCAAGGATCTCAGATGATCACAATTCAGTGCCAACTAAAACTATTCATGCATGGATTTTAAATGTGTAAGCAGCATTACTGAAAATCACATGCACAGCCATCACGTATTAACGACCAAGGAGGCTCCTGGGGACCAGGAGGGGCAGGGAGATGGCTGCCATGTGTGATAGCAGACGGAAGAAAGTAAAGTCTAAAGAAATTAAGAGCCTGAGTTTATTTACTTAGTCCCGCTCTTCAGGACTTAGAAGGTTTTTCTGTTCTCTATTAGCCATTCACGCCTCTTTGGCACACAAGATATATGGCTGGGGTTTTTTTCCAAACAGACTTTCCATTTTGTTGGCCAGTCTTGCAGTCTAGAAGCAATCTCAAGCCTGGAAATATGGTCTGGTGAGCAGACTATTGCAGAGACCTCGTATCATCTGTACAACACTGTTGTTGTTGGATAAACTACAGTGCTGCTGGACACTGAGATTTTATACGAAAATGCACAAGAAGATCTATCATTTTAAAAGGCCAAAACAAATCCATTGTTTATGTGTTCTTCCACGTGAATGCAGGCATCGGTACAGCTTCTTATTACTATTTTTATATTTCTTTCTATAGATGGGCTCGTGGTACTAAAGGGAGGTTGGTGAGGTAGTAGGGGATGAATGCAATATAAAACACTGTCAGGTGGTACTGAGTTTAGCATTGTTTGTCCTGGCTAAACTTCATGTATTTCATCCTTGAAGTTAAATATTCCAGTAGGAAAAAGTAAATCCCTGAGTATCCAGGCTCCTGTGGTACTAAAATTAATCTCCTTGCCCCACACTGAATTTTCTCATGAGAAATAATTTTGGGCTCTCTAGCAGCAGATGTATACAGCAGCTTGGAAACAATCTCCTACCATGACTGAAGACCAGACTGTGGCTTCAGTCTATGTCATACTGCACACAGCAGGACTGGGGGAAATTATCTCAGCTTAGTTCTCTTGAGCAGCCAAACTCAGACTAGCGCTCCCTTTGGAAGGACCTAATGCCACCTTGGCATTAGTCTGTTGCTGCTCCTCTATAGGTTTTGTGCCTTGTATACCTACACCTTGTGTAACTGCAAGAATAAATGGGACTTGGAGGAAGGGGGTCATAATCCTTTCATCCTCTTCTGGCACAGCCCAGCACAGCTACTCTAGTACATAAACCTGCTTGATGTTTGTGGTAATGTGCTGATGCAAGTAGCACCAAACTGTCTCAAGCTTATATTAGAGAGGTGTCATCTTTGGCTGTCTGCCCACCTTAATGGGAAATTCTACAAAAAACCTCCCTTATTGTCCAGTAAATAAAATTTCCTATAAGAAAATAATGAGAGGGTTTCTCAGCATTCCTGTCATCCACCATGTTAGACAGTCTGCAAGTCTGCAGCAGATACAGGAATTTTAAAAATGGTTGTAATGGTGAAAAGTACCCAAGCACCAACAAAAATCACACTCAACATGTCTGGGAAACCTGAATCCCCACAGCTGTTTGTTCTTACTGCCTGACACTGATGAATGTTTCTGATCAGCGACTCCATCAAGGAGTCATTAATCCTACATGCAGTCTGCAGCTACCCGCAGGTAGTTAAGCCATCCATGTGATTACTTGTGGGAGCAATAGAGTACAAAGCTGGAAGCCACATTTTAATATCAGATTCATTTTTATCTCATTTTGGGCACCATCCTTTCCAGACGTGTCCCCTTAGTGATGGCTTGCTGATAATTCAAGTATCAGAAGTGGATATCCAGATGAGAGCCTTTCGCAAGGAAGCAGTCATTTTGCTGTAGGCTGCCAGATGTGTGAAAAAGGCTGTCAGAGGCCACTAGGGGTTTGGTGACTATTTCTGTTATTCAGGATTTGTATCCAGACTGTGCATCTTCAGTCTACATAAGGAATGACTGGCCGCTGTTGCACTTTCCTAACAGCAGCTCAGTCAGCGCAGAAGTCCACAAAGTGCAGCATGTCTGTGAGGCTGGACGTCTGAATATCATGTATGAATATGGTGTATTTTCTTAATCCAAATATATTTATTCTGAATTCTAAAATACTTTAATACAATACTTAATGAACAAAAGAGAGCTGCATATTTATTTTAGGCTGATTTTCATTCCTGGAATGTGGCTTTTAGTTTTCTGCCTAGCGCACTCTAGGTTAGTTCATATGACAGGTAAACACATTCATACCTTGCAATCTAATTTTGAATTAAATGATACATATGGTCTGCCATGATGTTGGCAAGCAGATGCTCCGGATCTGTCCATCATTGGGTAACCTGAAAATTGTATTTCTGGAGTTGTAAAGGTAGATATGCATCTCTGACGTTGTGGCATTGCCAAAAGCACTTTGGAATTAGAGCTATCTGATGAAACATAGCTAAGAAACAAACAGCCTTCAAGATACTTTACATTTTCAGTGCATTTTCTTGCTGCTTTTCCTCATTTTTAGCATTGCTACAGCCTTTCTAGGCACAAATCCATATGTCCTCATTAGAGTTGGAGAACTACAGAGTAATTGACCTTTTACTCTAAAGCTATAAAACACTAAGCAAATTTGTTTTGCAAAATCTAATCTGAAAAAAATGGAACGCGACATTGGGGAGAATGAAGAAGGCAATGTTCAAGACCAGGGTTTTGGGGTAACACATTATTTGGAGGCAAGTGAGGACACACTGCACTGGCTATGCAGTCATTCCTATGGGGAAAGGATGTTTCAGAAATTGCCTGGCTGGTCTCTACTTTCTCCATGCCTACCAGGGATAATCAGAAGTCTTTCTGTGTTTCCAGGGCATGAAGATTGGACTGTGCCAGAAAGTGGTGACAGTAAGGGAGACGGAGAAAGGTGGCAGTAGCTTGCAGATCCTGGGGACAGAAATGTGATAGGAAAAAACAGTACGTCTCTCCAACTTTTTTTTTAATTGGACCCATGAAACCATGAACTTCCGTAGCATGATCTTTACAGTTATCATTTTGTATTATGTTCTGGTATCACTAACTGCTCACGTTTTGCCATTCTATTTTATTCTCCTGAGAAGCCATGCTACAGAATTACGGTGGGAGGACTCTAATCTTTTCTACTGTTGCATTTCTCTGAACATTTATGCAGCAAGCCAGCCGGAAGAAAATGTATAGCTATGTCAACAAGTGGTAGCAGAATTTAATAATCTCTGCCATCCTGAAAGTTAGCAAACCAGCTAGTAGCACCTTATCAATAGGTAAGTTGCTTCAAGTCGCTATCAAAACATCTGTGTGGTCACATCATTACTTGGAACTTGTTACTTTCTAATAATATACAGAGATAAACAGGAGCACGAATATCTCTTTGGGTTGACATACTGAGTGTTAGCATCACAAAGGTTACTCTGCACCTCATTCATCTGCTCTGGATTAAAAATTAACTTTTTAAAGGACTTTCTAGCTTTTCTAAGATATGCTGTATTTTATTTTGTTTTATTTTGCTGCAGTTGAATTCTCCTAACTTATTGAAAAAGCATTTTTCTGCTAACCATCTTTGGAAAATGGCTTACTGTAGGAATTTAAATGGTTCTTGACATACTTTAACCAGCTATTCTTTTGTTAAAAAAAAAGTAGTGAAGTGGAGCCAAAACCAGCTGTAGCTATCTAAAATATTGATCCAGCTGTAAGAGAATGGGAGACATCTTTGCCTCAAGGGGTTTTATTTCTCAGTTACTATGTGAGAAACACTAACCTTAAAAAGGCCAGTGCTAATCCTCAAAGGAGTGAAAGTAATCGCACTCCTCCAGGCTTCTCTGCTCTGACAGTGCTACTGGGAACGGCATCTCCGCCACAGCTCTGGGGATGAATGAAGCACACGGCTCTCCAGGACAGACCCCTGAAGATCCCCACTGCTTCTGATGGGGCATTGTGGTCCTTCCAGGCGATCCATCCCGCTATTCTGGGGCAGGAAGGGCAGTAGAGCATTTTTCTCCCTTACTTAGACCTCTGTCGCAAAATTGCAGATGGCAGGGGGAGAGTCTCACACCTGTACCTCATTTAGTACCATCTGCTTTGTAATGGTAAGACTCCTGATTCATCTGCTCAGAGATACTTAGCTCACTCTCTGCACAGAGCTTTCAAAAATGCACACTGCTGCTTGTATAGAGAGGGTAAAAAGCTACTTTGTGTGGTTTCAAAGTTTGCAGCACGACATGCTTCATTTCTGCATTAATGAACAACGAAGTGACTATTTTTCAAGTTCTGTTCATTTGCTGTATTTCACATGCTTACCTCACCATTGAAGAAGCAGAATATAGTTGCCACAAGTAAGCCCTAAGAGAAAGGAAAAGAAAAGAGTTTAGAGATCACAATATAAAAATTTTTTTGGTGTTGTTTGGAAATTTGGACTTGAGAGATACAAGATAAAATATTAGTCCACTTCCTCTACATCACAGACGCTTCACCTAACCTCCCTCTCATTCACAGTTATGTTATTACACCATTTTTTGTGTTGTCAATATAATTTACCATTTTTTCTATATTACTAGCATTTATAGATTATCTATTTTGGCTGTGAAGTTATTTTTGTACAAGAGGCCTAGAAAAGGAAAATTAAATGGTATGTAAGGGAGGTATCTTGCTTACAGGGGAGTACCGCACTGGTACTGACTTTGCAGAGGAATTGTGTCCTACGTGCTGCCACCTGTTTGTCAGAGCGCTGTTATCCAGTTAAAAGTGTCGGCCAAGGAGAATCCAGCTGCCCCAGGGAGGCTTTATATCGAACTGTGTGTCAGGATAAGTGAGCTTGTATGTGGGGCATCACAATGGATGGCGGGGATGTGAAAATAGATGTAAATGGTCAGAAAAAGGAAAACAAACTGCAATAGGTGAGATAGAAGGTAGGGGCAGAGAAAAAAAGAAAAGGAGAGATTGCAGATCATAGCTTGGTCCTAAATGGCTTAAAAATAATTTAATTATTGCCACAGTTGTTCAGATAATATTTCACTTCTATAAGATTAAACAGGGCCAAGCCAGGGACATGAGGTGAGAAAGTGCGAAATCAGCAAGAGAGACAGTTCTCGCACACAGAGCCTGCCATTCAGAATCATGTAGTTACACTGGTCCATGTTCTAAATCACACTCACTCTTATTAAAATAGCATTACATAGCATCAGTGGGAGCCAAATGCCTTCATTTTAAATTACTTTAAGCAGTTATTATAAACTAAACGTATGGCAGTTTGTGAAATTGAGGGGAAAACTGCAATACAATAGTTTGTGTTCCCAAGGGCTGCTTTGAAGAGCTTTACAGCTGTATCTTTTTTATAAAACCTCATTTAACTGATTACCAGTTAAATTGTAGCTAACGCTTTGCAAAATGTCTTGGACTCTCAAGTGTATATTTTGGACCACAAACGTAGGGTAAGCAGTAACTGCTTTAACAAAATGCTTATATATTAGAGATGCACAGGCTGGTTTGAAGAGGTGTTGACCACCTGAATTTTGGCAATTATTTTACTCCAATAAATCTTCTCTAATGCAGAATTTGTAGTTTGACATGACTTCAAATATGAACAGAGAAGAGCACGTGCGAGGAGGAGGAAGGGTAGACATAGTGAGAAAAAGACAGTTTCTCTTCATGTTTTGGAAAACCAGTGAGTATTCTCAAAGAACTCAAATCCCAGTATACAATATGCGATGCACAACAGTTTGCTCATAAGGTCTGGTTTCAGAAACACCACAAAGTCAACCAAAATCTTACACCTCTAAAGCAGGACTTTGTCAGACGACAGATTCCAAAATAAAAAATGTATGCAAGGGGAGAAAATGCATCGCTTCCCCGCGCCCTGTATTGATTTTCTCCTGCGCTGTGTGTGCTACATTAATTTGCACAGTCTTGCAAAACATCTGCTGTTGACTGCATGGTACATGGTCTCAGCAGGGGTCTCACTGTTTTGCTGAAGTGTGCTTATATTAACAGCAGTCAGCCACGATGGGAAATGAAATGGATCTTGATCTGCTCTGGCAGTTGAGATGCTCGATGGACCTCCCATGTGAGGCACGGTGGATACAAAAGATGCCAGGAGGAGAGAAAGAACTGGAGAATTTTTTCTAAGTCTGTTCTTCAGCGAGAGTGTTTAGGGGTAATTTGGGAATTGCAGTTCACCTAAAGGCAGAATTGAACCTGAACTATTGAAGTGAAGCCATTTTCCATTTCAGTTCCTCTGTGGTATTTTAATTCCTCTGTTACATTCTGCAATTTGTCTATTTTACTTTTGTGGAGAGTGTAGTACCCTTAACTAGTGTCTTCTCCAGACAACTTCTGACAGAAAAGCTAAAGAGGAAGCTGTGGTGTCGCCTCATCCCTTCAGTTGCTCTTCTGGTCTGGAGCAAGCTGAGAGCAGAGCTGTCTCCTTGCTATTTTGAGACCATGGATGTTGTACATCTTCTGGCTGAAGAAATTATCTTCTGTGGTTTGTCCCATATAGGTCTCACTGCTCTTCTTCCACTAGCGACAGCACTCTGTGCTCTGCCATCTGTTTCTATTTCTATTTCTATTTCTATTTCTATTTCTATTTCTATTTCTATTTCTATTTCTATTCTTATTTCTTCCAATTTATACATATTTTTTTTGCCCATAGTTCAGAGTCCTATCATTATCTTCAGCTGTAAAGCTACAGAGATATCTGTAGCACATATCAGCTTTGTCTCTTCGGAGCCAGGAGGGCTTGGCACGATGATAATTTTACAATGGGTCTGTTAAGACATGTGACACACTGGATGTAGGTTAATTATTTCATGTAAGGCCCACAGGTTAATTCCCAGATCTCTTTGACATACGTCTTCCATTTTGTCTCTAACTGCTGCTGGTTTTTGCTTAGGGTGCAATTCTTGTTGAGGATGAGATCTCTCGGTCAATTATATCTCTCTGCCACTGTGTGGAATTGTTAAACTGACCTGTGATATATTGTCTGCTGAGAGCAGGATAACGCTGGCTGTGGTATTGAAGGCAGAGATGAAAAAATACATTCATTTTGAGATTAAGGCCTTTAATGACTTCTTCTGAAATTCCTTATTTCTAGAGCTGTGTGAAGACCAGATGAATGTGGCTTTTGGCTGAATCAAGCCTCAGAGATTGTTCAGAGTCAGCAGCTCTCAGACCTTCATGTACCTTATTGACCCCATAGTGAGTTTTTCCCTGTGTTTAAGTGCCCATACTGGTCCAAGTACATTCTTTGCTTGACAGGTATTTAATTTGTATCTAATTCTGCTAGAAAACCTGAGTGTCTTGAAGAGAAGTTCCAGTAATTTGCTCAGGTTAAAAAGAAACAAACAAAAAATACCTATGTGGATACTGCAAATTCACACTGGTTTCTAATACCTCAGTTGTTTTTCTTCTAGCTTATATCTCCATAAAACCAAAAAAGCATACACATATATACGCTTATTCCAGTTATCCCTGAGTATGCCCATGGCCTTAGTTTCTGCCCTAATTACACACTGTATGGCTGTTGAGCTTTAGTGGGATGATATGTTCATTATTGATGGTAGAAGATGATGGCACATATAATTGTACAGATGGCCATAATATAAAAAATCAGTTTCTGATTCCCTGCATGGGCTTTGGTCCATGTCCATTCACTTCTCACTTCTGGATCTGAATGGACAGCCAAAAAAAAAAAAAAAGCATGGCCAAAGTTCTTCATAGAAGAACTTCCCATTCCCATCTTTCTCATTTCAGCAAAGATAAAGAGCTTTGAGGAAAACAACACTGTATTCTTCATCATCTTCATTCACAGCACATTCATACAGCATCTCTGAGGTAAATGACTCTGTTACCTTCATTTGCATTAGGTTAAAAAAATTAAGCAAAGCAAAGAATGTGTCTGTGCAGTTTCTGCTGCTACTGAGGTGGGGAGATTGTCATGAGAGGGCTGAAGATGGCAGCCCACCTGCTGCAAAATGAGGGAGACAGCCCATCAGCCAAAGCTCACACTTCACTGCTTCTCCTGCTTTCTGCTGGCGCTTTCATTACTGTCATTTTGTACACGAAGTTTTCATACAAAAATGGCACTTTATAATATCCAGATTTAAAAAAACCCCACCTTTCCCTCAACTTTTATTGGCTCAAAATATTAGAAAGTTTTGAAATTACTAATAATGCAAAGAAAAAAGTAACAGGAAATAAAAAAAAACCCACTTATGTTGTCAAAAGCAGTCCTATGACCTTAACTTTGCACAGAAGGAAAAAATGTTTCTGGTTTGGCATCACAGAGGATATTTATTTCCCTTTAAATAGAGAAACAGATGGAATGAATACTTTCTAGAATGCATTGAAATATCTTACTAGTTTTAAGAGGCTACTTTCAAATGTGTTAATTTTGTTCTGCGTAAAGCTGCATAGAGAGTTAAATTTACAGCTCGGAGGCAGGGTGGATCTATAAGTGACCCAAACCCATGCCGAAAAGACAGAAAATACCCTTTGCACAACTGAGGCCCCCATGAGCTGGATCTTCCCCCCTGGCAGGGCGGGTGCTGCAGTCCTGAGGGTGCTGCTTGGAAGCTGCTGAATGTCACAGAAGTAATCTTACTTGCAGAGAAAGAAAACTTCGATTATTCTCCATTTAATAGAAAAACCCCTTTTATTTGCCAATAAAACCCAAGGCCCATATGCTGAATAGCATTTTAATCTCTCATTAGAAGCAGACTTGCACATTTAGGGCCACAATCAGCAAGGTATTGAGAGGAAGAGTAACTTTAAGTGCTTGAGTATTGCTGTTGATTCGGGGGCTATTTCTCCACTGCACCAAGCAGACCTCCATGGCTAAATTTTCTCTGGCATAGCAACGGTGCCATGTTAGGTAATGTGATAGCCTCTGCAAACCCAGCTACAGGATGCTGGCGGGAGAATTTGGTGAGAGGGGACAACTGGTGGAAGAAGCTTGCAAGCAGGAGTATGTTAATCTCTGGGCTTGTTTGAGAGCATCTGGTGGGGGGGGTATGTATGTGGGACTAACTGATGTATCACTTTTTCTTGTGAGGCCTCTGCTATGGACCAACGTCAGAGATCAGAAGTTGGGATAATGGGATGTGCTCGCTGGTAGCAGACCCACTGACAGGTGCTCAGCACCTCGACCTCTTTGCAGCATGGGACCCCTCAAAAGATGCTCAGTGGCTCCTGGGGTGGGGGAAGTGGCAGCAGCAGCCCCAGGGCCAGCAGAGGTGCAGATGGCCCTGCCAGGGTGTGAGGCACAAGCCACGTCCCTCCTGCCCTCTCTCAGCACGGAGACCTGAGCGCAGTTACAGGCAGGAAACAGGGCTGCTGCTGCTGCTGCTGCTGCGTCACTCCTTGGCAGGAGGTACCCTCTTTGCCCAGGTGTACCATTACGTCTTCTCTGCAGCACCATGGGGCTTTTCAAGCTTTTAAGTGACAGATGTGTTTTCATGCCAGAGGTGTGTAAGGAGCCAGAGCATCCTGTACCATCGTGTTTTACACCCTGAGGAAGACTGCATCTTTCATGTGCTTTCAGCATCATCTACCAGGCTTTTGAAAGTCAGGTCCTCTAGGAAAATCTGCAGCCCACTGGCTGTTCTGGAGTGCAAATGTTTGCTTTGTGGTGCCTACTTTAGGAGCACTGTTTAACAAGCTAACTGTGTGTTCAGCAATGCACCTCCAGCATCCCACTCTGCATAAATTATTCCACTTAAGGGCTGAAATATCTTTCTTTTGCCTGGTGCAATCTTTATTCCAGCACAGTCTGGAGACTGAAGAGCTGATACTGGTGACGGTGAGGGGAAATACTAATCTCTGCTTTTACAGGATCCATGGGAGGCTAGCTGGCTGGGCTGCAAAAGTACATGCATTCATACTTGCAGCACAAAAGCCAGTCTTCAATTTTTTTTTTTATCATTTATCCATCTACTCTACAGGTCTGTTAAGAAGGATTGGGTCTACATGGTGAAACAGACACAATTCGATACAGGGGAGGTAGACATACGGAGTTTATGAATTGCTCATATAACCGTATTTGAAAAAACACTTCTGCTTAAAACAGTGAGCACTGATGATAGTATTGCAAAAAGGGTAGGACAATTCAAAACCAGACTGGCTGCTGTACTTCAAAAGTGACTTCAGTAGAGGAAACCTAGCATGTAACATCTCGACGTGCTGTTTTCCAACTGGGAAAACCATTCTTTGAAAGAAATACCATTGTACAGCTTCTTGTGGGAACAAATTCTTTCTCATTCATCATCTTCAATCATCTGGTTTTTACAATAGACCACGGTGCTTGTTTGCACCATTGCTGTGTACATGGACAACATAGCTAATATATCAAACCATTGTGCTCATGTAGAGCAGTGATGTGCTGTTGAAAAACTGTCTCTCTTTCTGTTCTAGTAAAGGCATAAAAAAATGTATTGTTTAACCAGTGCAGAAATGGAGAATGTATTATATTTTCCATCAAAAAAAAATCATAATTGCACCCACGATGCATGCTTGTATATGATTGACATGCCACAGGATGCAAAGACTAATAGACTGCTGCTAGTTTATGGAGAGGCAGGCTGCACTGTGCTTTATGACAGCATAATAGCTAGTGGGGAAATATAGCCATTACATGAGCTAATACAGTATCTGCTAATTACATAATCAGTCCTAGAAGAAAATGAGCACCGGAGGAGTGATTATATAGCTGGCTATCTTAAATATGCATACAAGAAATGTTTGGGAAAGGATTAGGAAAGTTTGTTTTAGAATACAATTAAAAATCCATGCTAACTAGAAAAGGGAGCGTTGCTGTCGGCGGCAGTTAGCAGGACAACTGCATAACCCTCCCAAAAGGCCAAATTTTACGTGCTGGCGGGAAGCACATTGAGATTATATTGCAGAGGTGTCAAGAGCTTTTCTGTGATGACTGCATTGCTATCTTGGCTAGGGGAAAGCTCTGGCTGGGCTGTCACCACTTGGCATGCCTGGTGGCTTCTCTGGGCACAGCTGCAGTGGGGCACAGGCAGCCCTCACCATGTAACCACACTGGTGTCCCCAGCACCATCCTCACTGCTGAAATGGGACAAAATGTATTGGCAGTGGGGTATTGGGGTCAATAAGCCATGGAGAGACACCCATTCCCGATGGCTGGGACACGGGCGGAAGGAACCCATCAGAGACTAAACCTTGCCTCCTTGGATCCCTCCCTCATCTAATCCCATCTATCGGTACAGTGGTTTCACGATACTTTGCTTTTGTTTCTGGTTCCATTTTAAACTCGGTTTGGTGACTTTCTATTGCATAATGATCATAACTAGGATTGTTAATTAAGAGAATTTGCATTCTTTTTGTAATTCTCTGACAACCTGACAGGATTTGAAAGATGTTTACAGAGTAAAATGACTATTGTAACAGTCTATCTTATCATAACTTGCAAAAATTGTAAGCAACTTGTCATCAGAAAACCTATTTGGAGATACTCCTTTTTAGCCCTTTGAGACTGAAGAAGTGACAATACAGGTACAAACAGAAGAAACAATCTCATTCCTTTTAAGCAGAACTGTAATGTAAGATGGCATACACTGCAAAAACAGACTTATAGCTTCAGTTATTCTATTCACTCAGTAGCATGCACATCCACAGTTTTGAAGGGATAAGGGCGATAAGCAGAAAATATAATCTAAGATGACAGGATGCATAGATTTTGGTAGCATTATTTATCATTTAATTTAAGGGGAAACCACCACTGATTTCTTAAGCTGTTTTCTAACTACAACATTAAAATACCTTCTGCATTTAGCTTCTGTATAAAAGGAAACAAGAAGTGGGTCACTGTACTCGCCTATGTTGACCACTACTCATAAATGCATTAGAAATCTGCCTTTTCTAGTCAATATAGTGGTGGATATATTACAGTCAGTAAACCGGATAACCAAGCATTTAAAGCCATTTACGGTTTGTTTTGTTTTGTTTTGTTTCCCTTTTAAAAGAAAGCAAACCCGACTTACTGAATGATGCTGCAATTCCAAAGCATTTATGAAATAAAAATGTCAGTGTTATGTTTTAATTTAAACTGCCTAATAATGGAATTTTAACTCCTAAATGAAGCCTCATTGTTTCAGTCTTTTCTTCTGTGTGTTGGCATTCCCTCTGTACAACAGTTTGCATACACAGATAATTTTAATATTAAACTCACAACGACAGTTTCAGTAAATTTTAGCACTTCAACAGAAATCATGCTTTGAACATGAGCCCTCTGTAATCTCAGTTTTCTCTCCTTAGTTTAGAAATAGTGCCATCTGATCATTTTTGCTACATTTTTCATTGTTTCCCCTATCTTACGGTTGTTCTTTATGCAGTGATGCTACTCGTGCCAAGGCAGATAATCCAATAATGTGAACATGGTTGGAAAAGAACTGCAAACCCACGGTCATGCTCAGTTTCAGGGCAAAGCAACTGGCAACAGCATCTTTGGCTAAATTAACTTAACAGCAAGCACCTCAGCTAAGCTGAAGTTGCTACTATATAACATACCTGGTAATGCATTAATATATGCATGATGTAATCATATATTTCTCCAGCAAGTCGGTTTTCTGGTCTCCAGGGAATAATAACAAACTGAATTCCCAGTAAGGGCACCAGGATTAAAGTGGCTCTGACAGCTTTCATATACATGTTGGACTCAGCACGGTGGGTGTCTCTCAGCTTTGTCACCAAAACTCGGACAATGTTAAGCAAAAAGAAAAAATTGACCTGCAAAAGCAAAGATATTATAGGTGAAAGCATTCAAATTAAAGAAACATTCAAAATAAAAATACAGAACACGTAAATGGCAGTAAAACGTAACTTTCTAGCGTTACTGTAGCTCGTAATGGGCAGCTTGTTGGGAGTCAGGACTTGGACAATACCTTGAATGTGTTCAGAAAAGAGATGTTAAGCTGCTCTACATGCTTCCCTTAGGAAGCTTGAATAGATGTTTCAGACAAGCAGGGATTGGTTCTAGGAAGCACTGGCTGTTTTGACACTGATGTGGGAAAATTTAGGATTTCCAGGAAACAGTTAATCTCATTTTTATGTATACAGTTTAAACAGGGTGGATACATTGTCCCCTAGGAGTAACCACATCTCTCTTCTGAGTCTGAAGGTCACCTAGGTGTCTTGCTTCTGTCTGCACTGAAAATGTCTGCACTGAAGATGTCTGCAGCCAGGTGAGACAAACCCCAGCGTGTGCCTGGGCATATGGGGGCACAAAATTTCTCTGAAGAATACGCTTCAGCTTACACGGGTCAATACTTCAGACTTGTGTATGAGCACAGGGGGAAGGTATTCCTTGACAAAAACCAGGGCCTCCACCCAAAACCAACCTCCACCAGACTGCCTGGACCCTCTGGTACACTACCCACAGGTAAAATTTAATGCATACTGGCTCAGGGCAGAAACGCCAGAAACTTCAGAAAGTTTTGCCCCTGACCCTTATGGTCAGCTATGCCGATTAGCTCAGCATCCCGCCTCCTCAGTCATTTCTGGAAATCTGATTCCAGCTGTGGGTGCTCAGCGTACGGAAACCTGCTCTTGACCGCAGCTGTGGGACGTGCTGAGAGCCTGCAGAGGAACAGGGAGGGCAGAGCCAGGCTGACAATGAACCCCGTGGGTATCCTGTGGACATCCTACGTATCACAGACCTTCTCTCCCTCCAGTGTGCCCAGACAACTCTTTCCCACTCTGCTACAGTAATATCAAGCACCTATGCTTCAGAACTACAGTAGCCTTTCTTCAGGTGTTTTTTTTTAAAATAAGAATATAAGTTGCATAACTTAGATATTTTAATAGCCCAGATTCCATAGATACATGAGAAATTTCAGTTGAATCTTTCAGAACAATAAAACATGAATCAGTAAGCTTTCGTAAAGCATTTCATCATTTTTTAACTACTGAAAGACCTTTCAACTGTTTTAAATCTGTGCCCTACTGGAAAAAAAGAATAATAAATTATGTCTGAGGTCCCATTTAACATTAAATCTAAACTTTATTCGCCATCCTCCTCTGACTCCACTAACTCTGCTTAACCTCCGCTTTTAGAATTTCTGGAAGCAACCATGAAAAGTGGAAAAAAGACTTTACAAAGGTAAAAATCCTCAGCTCTTCTGAGTCAGTCTGTCACTATGAGATTTTTGTAGCAAAGCATGCAGGACATTCTGTAGACATTGACATCTTCATAAGAAAAATAAGACTGGAAATGGCATAAGCACAATCCAGAAATTATAATGCCTTATTTTGAAAACAGTTAAATATTGTTCTTTTTTAATAAAAAACAGTCCCTGCTTTTTTCTGTGTGGGCAAGATGTACAGACTTTGAGCACAGTGATAAAAATAAAGGTTGAATGGCCTCTACTAGAAGTTAGTTGGCATTACAACAGCAGAAGCAATCAAAATTGCACCAGTAAACCCACAATAGATGTGATTCTATGGGACCAGCAGACTATTGATACGGCAGGGAGGAACGCACTTCTTCACATAGCTGATGTGCAAGACTGCTTCTCAAGAATGGGTAGAAAGATTTTCAGGTTTTTCAGCTATTAGCTGAAGGGTGCTTTCTTTGTTCAAAGGTGTTCCCAGTATTCAGCGCCCTACTGTTTGATCTCCGAGGTAATTACTGCAGGTATGTCCACGCAGATGTTTGCAAACAAGAGGCAGCTGAAAAGATGAAAGTGCACCTTGGGTGACACACTGAAGTAAACTTGGGGCTTGGGTTGAATAAAACCCTTTCTGCACCTTTCAGGAAGGTCAGCATTACCGTGCCAAATGGCACCACTCACATATAACGTGCTATAAGTATACTCATTGCCAAGCTGCACTTTGAATCTTGTCCTCCTACTCAGACAGCCCAGTCCAGTCCCTACCCCGGGCTAGTTAAGTTCCCCACCTTTGGACCGTACCAGTTCAGTGACCAGTAAAACTCGTGCTGAACAACCAGCCTGCATTCAGCTCACCCCAGCTAAGGCATAGCTAAATGCCTCATCAATGTCACATAAATGCAGCACATATTGGTCACAAATAAGTTACGCTGGGAGACAGTGACCACCCTGATTTTCAAAAGCAGTTAGTGATGCTGTTTGCCTCAAAATCTGATTCTTTACTGGGAGGTCCCTTTATGGGACTTGGTTTTGAAAAGCATTGAGAACCTGCCCTTGTAACACCAAGTAGAGAAAACCTCTAGCTACTTCTATGTTTTGTCCAAAATACTTAAAGTACAGAAACTTCTATTCTATACAGGTTAGCAGCATTTCTAAAATAATTATTGAACTGTTGATAGCAAATAATATTCTTACCAATAAAGCTGCCATTACAGGTCCATGAACAATATAGAGCAAGTGCGTGTCAACACTCATCCAGCAGCTGGAGGGGAAATACACCATTAAAATTTATTATTAACTCAAATAAAATGTGTTACACAGTTAAATAATGCTAAGTTCCTTCAAAAACAGACATACTACTCACTTGTCATTGAAGTATTTGGCTCTTGCAACGGCATGAATAGATGCTGGCACTAAAGGGAACCCTGAAATGATTGAAGTTATAGATCAGTCTTGGTATTTTTTTAGCTTGAATTTCATGTGTCACACACACTAAGTCTCTTGTCCACAAAACACATATATGTGAAATCACAGCTTTCAGGAAAGAATTGCAATCCCATCGCACTCAGGGCCCTAGCATTATCTCGACGGTGAGATACATAAGGTAATAATGTTCAAGGCAGGCCAAAAGGAGAAGGAAAGCCCACGGGCCATGCTCTCCTGGGGCGTGACAAAGTGCTGCCAGGCATCCCTGTGCTGCTGCGGCTTGTGCAGGAAAGGGTGTGAGCAGGCAGTGTGGGAAGGAGACAGGGATCAGTCGGTTCTCAGCAAAGTATTCCCTCAGGAAACCAGGGACACTTGTTAAAACCACGTAAATGACTGTTGAGCAAGAGAGAGGCACACTAACTCGCATGCCAGGTTATGGAGCAATAAACAACAGAGTGAAGAGTTGCTCTTTTGGAGCCTATGGCAAGAGAAAACGTTTGGAGCCAGTTTTTTTTGCAGGGGGATGGGGATTTGGGATATCTTCTGCAGGTTCCCAGCCTCTGTGCAGCCAAGCCCACACAATGCAGCTTTATCACAGCAGGGAGTGGAGCTGTGGATACCATAAATCCTCATCTCCTGCTTTATCTGTGAAGCCTCAGGGGAGGCCACTGCTCTGACAGGGACCTGATGGGAGCAAATTTGCAGCGGGCCAAAGGCCTGGGAACGTGCCATGCTTGACAAACTGAAAGCCTCAAATTCTTCCCAGCCTGACATTAAGAGTGATAATCTAGTCCACTGCTGTCCATCTTCCTTCAGCTTGCTTGTATGTTGCATCCCTCTCCAATAGGCTAGAAATCGGGAACTGGGGAGTCTGTGCTATAATACTGACCCCAGTTTGTACAACCCTGCCCATACAGACAGGTGGCCAGTGGGGAGATGGCCTACTGCCTTGTCTGTCCTGTGCAGGGAGCTTTGTGAACACCTTTGGTGTAACTGTTGCCTGTTCCCTATAAACCATGGAGGTTTCTTCTGAGTTTTGGATATTCTACAATTATGAACAAAAATGTGTGCAAATGTCCTGCTGATACCGCGATCAGTCACATTGTTTCTTTGGGCGTTAGTGATTTCAGAAATACTTTTAGAAGAGAGAGAGGTTCCTAAGCCAAATTCTGGGGAAGTCTTACCTCAGAGCACAGGCCAGCCAGTGCTGGAGTGAGAATAAGGTCAAACAAGTATGTAAATAGGACACTGACGTCTCCAGGTATTTTTAAGCAACAGCTACTTACTCTACTGACAAAAAAAGTTCTTACTGCAGTTTACCTTGGGAGGACAATGCAGCTGTGGGAGAACAAACTGTATTGCCTTCTTCTTTATACATCGTTAGAAAATTATTACTTGGCCTCTGGCTACAGAATGTCTTTTTTGGGTGACGGCACATGGCAGAACAACAAAAAGATCAGAATAGAAAGAAAGGAGCTTCCATCCTCAGGGTGATCTTATGGGATTGACAGCTTGGGAAAATCCTTTCTATTTGGAAACGGAGCACGTCTGGGCCAATTTTGTTGAAAGGCAGATTGAAGAGCAATTTTTAAGGGGCCTTTCTGTAACAGCAAAAAGTCTTCATCTGAAAGCTCTGGCCTGGAGTATCGTGAGTAGAGCACTCCGCATGATGCCAACAGACCTTTTTTCTTCTGCTAAATGCATTAACCTAGAATATTTGGCTCAACAAACTCACAAGCAAATCTTAAGAACGCAACGGAAAGTTTTCATTAGTTAGTTACAGGGTAAGAAGCTCATGACTGTCTATGGCTCTTCTAGGGCTAGATGTTGCTCCTCTCTTGTAAAGGGCCAAAAGGCAGAGAGGCAATGAGAAGCGGAGCACTCTGGCAGCCTGTTGGGTCTTGGTGGCACAACATGTATCACTCCAGGGGTCCCACCTACATGTGGTAAGCAGTGAGCAACGTAGAAAAGGTCCCACCTCAGCCATCCCAGGAAAAGGTATGACATATCCCTTTAGGTCATGTCAGGTTCTTTATGGCACAAACTGGCAACTATGCTTAATTGTATTTCCAGTTGAATTTGGCAGGCAATCGGTTTCAGCACTGTCCAAGTAAGGAATACCCTTTTCATTTTTATGTGGATGGAGCTGCCTGAAGCAGTCAGATGTGTGCATGAAGGTACATATTTGATAATGTTTTCTTGCCCTGCATGAGGGTGATTTTCTGACCTAGTGAAACAATAACAAATGAAAAATTACATTCCCAGCAGTAGTTCCCAGAGTAGGGATCACCTGAATTCATCAGCCTTGAAATCATAGAATCATAAAATTGTTTGGGTTGGAAGGGACCTTGAAGATCATTGAGTTCCAAGCCCCCTGCCATGGACAGGGACACCTCCCACTAGGTCACGTTACTCAAAGCCCCATCCAACCTGGCCTTGAACACTTCCAGGGATGGCGCATCCACAGCTTCTTTGGGCAACCTGTGCCAGTGTCTCACCACCCTCAGAGTGAAAAATTTCTTCCTGATATCTAATCTAAATCTACCCTCTTCCAGTTTAAAGCTATCATCCCTTGTCCTGTCACTACATGCCCTTGTGAAGTCCCTCTCCATCTTTCCTGTAGATCCCCTTTAGGTACTAGAAAGTGCTATAAGGTCTCCCTGGAGCCTTTTCTTCTCCAGGCTGAACAGCCCCGACTCTCTCAGCCTGTCCTCAAAGGAGAGGTGCTCCAGCCCTCTAATCATCTTCATGGCCCTCCTCTGGACCTGCTCCAACAGGTTCATGTCCTTCTTATGTTGGGCGCCCCAGAGATGGATGCAGTACTTCAGGTGGGGTCTCATGAGAGCAGAGCAGAGGAGCACAATCATCTCCCTCAACGTGCTGGCCATGCTGCTTTTGATGCAGCCCAGGGTATGGTTGGTTTTCTGGGCTGCAAGGGCACCTTGCCAGCTCATGTTGAGCTTCTCATCAACCAACACCCCCAAGTCCTTCTCCTCAGGGCTGCTCTCGATCCATTCTCCGCTGAGCCTGTACTTGTGCTTTGGATTGCCCTGATTGCACTTGTCCTTGTTGAACTTCATGAGGTTGGCATGGGCCCACCTTTCAAGCCTGTCCAGGTCCCTCTGGATGGCATCCCTTCCCTCCAGTGTGTCGACCACTTCACACAGCTGTGTCATCAGCAAACTTGCTGAAGGTGCATTCAATCCCACCCTCTATATTGCCAACAAAGATGTTAAAAAAAAATTGGTCCCAGTACCAACCCCTGAGGAATGCTGCTTGTCACTGGTCTCTACTTGGACATCGAACTGTTGACAGCAATTCTTTGACTGTGACCATCCAGACAATTCCTCATCCACCGAGTGGTCCATCCATCAAATCCATGTCAAGAAATACATCTGTCCGTGTCAGATTCCATTCGATCATCTCAAACCTTTTCCAGAAGTGTTTTATATTTGCTCCGATTTTTAGTTTTCTTAAAAAGCTATTTTACCAATGTCATTAGTGATTTTTCCAAATAAAATAATCCAGATCTTCTTGCATAGGGACTAGTTATAACAATGAATAATGAGTATATTCATCTTGTGTTGTACATTTACCTTGATCTTTTAAATTACAGTTCAGAGCACAACCTGCTCTGGTTGCTCTGCATTGCCCTGCAGAGAAATGTGTCTCTCTCCATCGATTAACATAGCTGGATGTTTAAAGTTAGACTATGTGACTACTGCTTCTGGAATCAGTGGAATTACACTGATTTATGCAAACATAAGGGGTGGCCATATAATCCTAACTAGATCATTTTGCTATTAATGATTTCTACCTTAGTTAGGAGATGCTAATGATTACTTTTTTTGTGGAAGTATTCATCCAATTTCATTAAAAAGGCTACAGACTTCATAGTCAGAGAGTTGTGTCCATTTTTATTAACCTTTTCCTTCTCAAGACATCATCGCCTTTTTGCCACAGCCACTACCCTATTTATTTTGGGGCAGTGCTGCAGACACTGATGAGTATCTTATCAGATAACTTCACTGAGTAACCCACCATGATGCTAGTGCTGTTCTCAGCAATATTACAGCTAGCTCATAAGCTTTCCCTGCAGGCTAGCTGTCCCAGTTGCATTAAATTGCACTGCCTAAATTGAATGTCACCTGAAATAAATATGTTTATGACCATTTTCCTCCTGCATAATTGGATATGGAATGACACACTTTTGGGAAGGCTTATGCTCCAAGACGTGAAAATGGCAAGGAAACATTTAAAATGACTCTTCACATAGGGCTGCCATTTCAAAAGCAGAGGCCTATCAGACTTTGTATATTCAAACATTCTGAATTATGAAAACTTTGTGATAGCACAGTTGCTTGCTCCAAGAGGGTTCAACTATTTGGACCGACAGACAGTCCAGAAACCTTGACTCAATTTAGGGTTCTTCAGGAAAGTTGTCTTCATGTAAAAGCTAATGATGTTCCACATACTTTCATTCCAAGAGCATAGCAAGTCCCTGTCTTCTCAGAAACGATACCATTCTTATAAGAAAAGAGAGTGCAGGATGGCATTCTCATTAAAAAAAAAAAAAAAAAAAAAAAAAATTGGNAAAAAAGAAAGATGAGGTCTTACATGCCTGGAAACTGTTACCTGGCACAAAAATCCATATAAACTATAAATCATACTAATTTTCTAGGTATCTAATGTAGGTATCAAGAGAGCACTAAGTCTTATACCGTAAGAGGAAAGTAAGTTAACAGCCTCTTAAATGAAAATCCAAATAGATTAAGAACAACTTTCCACTTTGCTGTTACTGCCTATATAGGACCTGATATTGGATGCCTAACTAGTGGTTGAAGCCAGAGTTTTAAAGTTCTTCAGAACATTCAGAACTGGGTCATTTTTCTCCAATCTAATTCATGGTTAATTTTTCTCTGGTTAAGCAGTCGGGGTATTTTTCATTTTCCTGCTGTAAATGAAATAATGTTGTCCAAGTATAACATCTTCAAAGAGGATGGAAAATATAGAGTAAATTCTACCTGCTTCAGACTGGGATTGCAAGAGATGAATGCAAGTGAACATCCCTCAGTGCAGATAAAGGTCCACACCATTTGCAGCTTATCTGCACCGATGGTTTCAAAATATGGGGAGTGGCTCACCAGAAACTGGAATGAAGCCAGAGATTCATGGTTCCCAAACTAGGAAAAAGCTCTTCATAATGATTTTCTGTCAACACTGATGTGGACTGGATTTACAATAGTGATTTAAATGTGAAAGAGACTGCACTCCACTGTAACATACTGGTTGCGTTTATCTCAGCCCTGAGACCAGAGCAATTATCAACTCCTGTGTAGGTAAAATAGTATTTTCTCCTTTAAAACAACATCTGTCAAAGTATATCTGATACTGGACTCAGTTCCAGAGAAATTCTGGTTCCTCTTTCTACGTGCTGTGTTTTTTCAGTTTGGGAAGCATAGATACTGATTTTCCTCCTTTTCATTCCAGAATAAATATACTTTTATAGGTACTGTCACAGATTAACATTTTTGCATATAAAGTGACAAAAATAGACAAGTTTTGTTCAGATGAGAAACGTGCTTGTATAGAAATCTATTTCTGTCCCAAAGCTTTGCTTAACAAAACTTAAGCATTTCTTTCAGCAAATCCCAAGATGCAGCAAATAATGGATACTGACTCCTGCTGATTTTTTGTAAGTCTCTAGGCCCATCGAAATAAATGCACTCAAATTTAGGATCCAAGAACTCAGTCTTAATCTACGACATAGTGGTATAAATACAGTAATTCAGGTGTATAAGTGCTAGAAGAATTCAAACATCTGAAAGAGTTGACCATCTTGCTACAAATGATAACATACATACCCCAGCCCAGGAGGTAATACCAGTGCAAACGCTGCTCTTCAGCAAACACTGCCACCACAATCAATGTGTGAAGATAAATGCCTTCGCAGAGCATCCAGAAGTAGTTGCAGCCCAACATGTACTGGTGAAAGAATTGCAGCACTTTGCAGCTTACCTGTTAGACAAATGAGATAATGTCACACACTTGACCAGCATTTTGCATTTAAGCAGGCAAAGACAAATGTTACTTTTAGGCTATAAGAAAGTAAAGTGGAACAAAAATCCCCAGCTCTTGCTGGGTTTATTCAGCACCTATCGGTGACAGGGATTTTAAACCTTTATAAATGAGATGAATGGAACAAACAACCCCTACAAAACAGAAAAAATGTATGAAAACAGCACGCCAAAAAGTACTACAAAACAAAAAATCCCCTTCAAAAACTGATGGTTTTTAGAACTGGAACAAGCAACTTGTTTAGATGTACAAGAAAGGCTGTGAAGAAGACAGTAACTTAGAGCTCCAGTTTGGGTGATTTCTTTGCTTTTGATCAAACTTTTTTAAGGTTTGTTCAGCTCTCCATTCTCAGCCGGAGTCACTCACTCTTCAAACTGCACCCAGCTCTGAACTTACTCCTTCAGGAAGGGCAAGTGCTGTTGGCAGTGGAGATTTTTCTGGTATGGCACCAGGGATACTGGCTTCACCTCTTTGCAAGAAGACAGCTTTACTTTATTTTGTCCAAATAACAAAGCAACACATGGAGCTAAATGGAGCCAGTGAAGTTGGGAAGTGGCTCACACCTGTGGTTCAGATGAGGTTGCAGACATAGACCTTGACAAGACGTTGTGGGTTTGAGACCCTGGGAAGCAATGGGAAGCGATGGTGAAGGGAAGCGTGTCCTGTCCACTACTAGACAGACAGCTGGTGTGGGACAATGCTATTCCTCTTCTGAGAGGATCTCATGTCCATCTGCCTCCTCAGAGAGGGCAATGAGGTCCTCCATGTGGGCTCCCACGCCACCTGCACCCAGGAGGGCCAGGAAGAGTGGGAGGGTGCTGCTGAGCCGGCAGAGACCCACTGCTCCTCGGGTAGCACCACATGCTAGTCAGAAATCTGAGGTCACAGCAGTGATGGCAAAGTGATGGTCATCATCTGTGGCCATAGGAAAATACTCCTTCCCCTTAACTTCTGCAGAAGTTTTCCAAGCTGGCTACCTGGGCTGTAAGAGACGTCTTTAAGATTTACTTGTCTCTTTAAAGACGCATTTTGGCAGTTCAGCAGGTAGAGGACTGCACGTTCTGCCTCCATCTGGGGCACTCAGACTGCCCCTCTGGACCAGAAAAGCTTGTTAGCCATCCAGTGCACCACATTCTGTTGCCGAAAAACATTCCCAAAGCAATTGCCCAAACATGTACATTTAGTTCTGTTTCAATATTTACAGTGTAGCTCGGTGCTCAACAAAATATAGGATTATTGATAGGTTAGGATATAGGATTCCAACAGCATTAACTTGAAGGACTTATTTTTATTTTTGGTGATTCATTTTTTCTGCTCCCCACACTGGGCAGAGCAGGCTGTCACATTTTTTCTCCACACCACGTCTGAACAGTTCTTACAAAGTATGCTGAAAAAGGGTTGTATAGTGGTTCGAAAAGGTTAAAAAAAAAAAAAAGAAAAAGGAAGAAGAAGTATTTGCTCCTTTTTCTGTTGACAAATGTGTTCATTAAGGTTCTTAAATCATCGTTGGACTGTTTTTCACAGGCCTGGGTCAATATGTTTCTTTGCCTTGTTCCCTTGTCTGTGCTCGATGCAGCCTCCCAGCTGGCGGCTGGCCTTTCTCCATTCTCCCCTTATCGATCATCTGTCCCTGCAAGAGCTGCCTTGACTGACAAGCACTTCCCAAAGGCTGCACACACATTCAGGTGGCACCCTCCCTGACATCAGCCAGCTACCCCGGCCTCTAAAAAGTCAGCAAACTTTCTGAGCCATCACAGCAGTTTTGCAGACAAATTTGATAAAATCCACCACATCCCAGCTTTAGGCTTGGCCAGCCCCATGGTCCCCTGTGGAGATCTCCTCAGAGGAGCTGCAGGTCAGGGGGTCGACCCGAGAGCTCAAGGCATGGTTTCCCCAATGGCTCTGGCGGGAGCATCTCAGGGTACTTGCACGCTGCACACAGGCTGGTCCCGCTCCTGCCCAGTGCCAGAGTCCCCCCTCTTTCCATCCAGTCACCGGGGTTCTGGGAATGGTCTCACGCTGCAGCCCAGCAGCTGGAGGGGAGGAGAGCATGGCTGGTGAGTTCTGCAACAAAATCCATGGTAGGTCCTCAAACCTTTCACTTTAACTTAATGCTTTCACCATTTCATATCACTGAGCTGAAAGGGAGATGACTGCAGAGTATCCTCGCTTCTCTTTGCCCGCTGTTTGCACTGTTCACCGATGCTCTGAGCAAAGACCGACCGAACACACCTTCCATTTGCACTAAGTCAGTCTTTGCTGGAACTTTTATCTGTAGCTCAAACAAATGCACACATAGAAAGCACACTGCTTGAGAATTACGTACCTAAACTTCATTTACTTCATTTTCTCAACATTTCTTTCTTTCCTGTACCCTCCATGTGAACTAGCACTTGTGGCTTTAAAAATGAAATCATAAACCTATCTTTTAGAGTAATGGCTGTGCAGACAGCTCATGACCCTTTTGAGGAATTTAATCTCTATGCAGTAAGTTAAAGAAATAATAATACCATTGGCAAAGCATGAAGGATGAGTGTGATTAATACTTTGATTCATATCACATTAATTTGAGAATGAATCTGAAAAAGTTAGCATAAAGAGTTTAAGTACAACAACGCATTGAGATGAATTATGTTAAATTCATATTAATTAAACTATAGAAAAAATCAGTCTTCGCTTTCAATGAGCTAACAAATGCAGCACGTTTCACCTGTGGTTAAGTGATGCAGTGGGAGTATTTTCCAACAATAAAAAGAAAGTGTTTTTCTTAGGTCAGAGCAGGTAAAAGAGAAGAAACTGTTACTAATGAGAACCGGATTCATGCACAGTACAAATAAAACATGACAAATGTAACCAACATCTCGGTGTACGTTAGTCTTAGCTGGGAAAATTGCAGAATGTGTAAGTTTTATGAAGTGTTTATTCTTATAGAAACAAGTAAAATAAAACTGCAAGATGATACAGAAGCAAAACTTCCACCACTTCCATACTTGATAACTAACTGATTGTTAACTTCGAGATAAAAAACATGATTAGGGGTTTTGTCTTCTGCTAAAGTCAAATATGCTTTGTTGCAAGTTCTTTGCGGCAGAGGCTCTGCCCTTGTTCTATCTTGTACAATATGCAGCACAGTCAAATCCAGGACTCAAAGGATTATCACAGCACCTTCACATGATGAAGGAGAGTAAAATGTCGTGAGCTCTCAGTCTATGGGTATGCAGGTGACCAAAGCTAGTGGGTTTTAATTCACGAGCAGGGCAGGCTGAGAGGAAATAGCTGGTCCTTTCTAGCGCAGCTCCACAACGCCGCTGCTCAGGCTGGTGTGCCTGTCTCCTAAACAAAGGAATAAACAAGTGCTCCTCCTTTTGAGAGCCTGGAGACAGACAGCATTGCACTGCACAGGCTGGTGGCTACGTAGCAAGGGAAAGTGTGATACAATTACCAGGAAAGCCCCCAAAGCCAGGTACCCATCTAAGAAAGCAGCTCCTTTGTGGCTCTGGGAGGATGGCCAAGAATGAACCCTTTTTTGGCAGAATACAGCCTGGCAACAAACTCAATCTGTGAGGAAGGAGGCCGCCTCCTGCTAGTTGTTCTCACCGCACTGATGAACACAAAAGCTGAGGAAAGTTCTTTACAGATCTGCAGGAAAGCACCTGAGAAAAAAGTCTCCTTTATTGTTAATTTTGCTTCCGCATGAAAGCAACCTGCAATGGCCTTAAATTCTGGCTAACTGCTCAGGGGCAAAAGGAGTCAATAGGAATACAGTCAGTCGTATTCTTCTCTCTTGCAAATCTTGCTAGGAGTCGTGTAACTCTTGTGAACACTTCAGCTGTGATACATAACAAAAGCACTTCAAAAGGATGCTGGAACCATTTCACAGAGAAGAAATAAAATAATTTATTCTCCTTTTACAAGAAGGAGGTAGAACTGGTGTCTATGATGTTTTGCAAGATATATTGGCATATTATAAATAGTGTCAATGTTCCAGTCCTGTCAAAGGAGTCTCAAAGGTCCATCTGCCTACACAGAACCCTGCAATTGCTCAGTAATGTAATTGGCATGCCACTTTCCTCGGCTAATCCAGCAGTCCCTCATCACATGTATTTGTCATTTCTCTGTTAAGGCTCTCCTTGGTTATCGGTTAGTAACTTACAGACGGAACGCTGCAGCATTAATTACCATCACTACCCATTAGGGCAAATCAGACCAAAACACTCAGACTACATAAAACACAGGAGACTATCTTCAACAATAATAATAAAATGTAACGTGAAATAAACTGTAATTCTTTTTTAAGCAGGTCTTCCTAGTAATTCAGTCAAAGGATTGACTCAGTTTTGGCATAGGAAAGTTGTACAGATTCCTCTGTGTCCTTGTTCCTGCGGTGCTTTCCTGGGTGAAGGGATTTGGGTTGGCAAGTTAGGAAGTGTGTGTTTTACACCAGTCCTTGCCAACTCCAGGGAGACTGCCCTATGGAAAGTGAGGGTGGGACAGCCCTTCGGTGTGCATAATACAACCTCTCTTTTCAAATGCTCGTTATCCATTGAAATGCCCCTGATTGACATTTCAAATAAGTTGTTAAGAATAGGCCAACCAAGGTTATCCATTTTAAACCAAGCCACCTATATGGGCCATCACTACAGCTGTGCACTTCTTTGTTTAAAGGGAAATAAACATATTTGACCTTATTAGTCTGGTTCCTCTTCACCTCTGTGAACCTCCCCACTGCACAGCAAAGAAGGACCTTCCTCGAGGAGAGTTTGCACTGCTTGCCACAGAGGCCAGCTGTGATTTATTCAAATTCAGTTTGAAGGCAATATAATATATTCTCAGACATTCTCAACTTAGCATTTTAAAGGAGTAGCTTGAAGTTTGATTACTGATCTGCCTTACACGTTTGCTTGTTTGGGTTTTTTTCTGGCTATTAGAACGCTATTCTATGAAAATATTCTTCAATTCCAAGTATCCGTATGTTACACAAATAAGCAATAAAAGGACTTTCCAAAGCAAGACAGTGCTAAGTATTGTAGCTGTAAATCACTGGCTATCAGAATGTCATACCATTATACAATATATCTACTATGAGTCATCCATTAAATTGTGTTCCAGTCAGAAACCTGGCACACAGGGGCTTGGGCTAAGATTAATGTTTTAATATACTTTTAAACCATTTACAGAACAAAATGTACACAGTTGCTCAGAGGGATCCTAGGTTTTGTGTTACAAGAAAGCAAAATATGAAATTAAACAACAGGGGATATTTTTAACAGCATTTGTGGCCATGTCTATGCTATAGCGAAGCAGCCAGCCCAGAGTTAGGCATTGTGGACAGTAATTAATACAGCTCAATCTGCACATCCTTGAGTACCGGCTGCTGTAGCAATTGCTCTCCTGGAGCTGCCACTTTGAGCTCTGCACAGCGCCACACTGGGCTGAGCTCCTGCGGGCTTCCCATGGCACATCCAGTACGACCAGTGCCCGGTGGCTGCCAGCTCCTCGCCCGCAGGGGGAACTTCGGTAAGCATCATGCAGGGTGAGAGGCAGAGCAAAAGGCAGCCTCATCACCCCTGACGAGCTTGGTTTCTGAGCTGGAGTTGCCAAAGGGAGGCAGCTTTTCAGGAAGGCATCTTAAGTATGAGACTGACTGATGGAAGAGGGCAGAGACGCCATCAGAGAGGGGCACCGAGGAGGAGAAAACGGGCAGTCAGAGTAGCCTAAGAAAACAGTATAGGAACTATTCGACCTGCTGTTCATTTGGACCAGGAATGGTGTGAGAGTACCCAATGAAAAGGGGTAAGAGCTTCAGTTATTCCAGGCACCTCTCCGCCATAACATTGAGCAAGAGTCACCGGGCACAGGGGGACAAGGCAGAGGTTACTCAAACATATATTCATGCAGTGCCTTGACTGATTTTGCAGCCATATCTGAGCTCTGGGCATGTTGCTGTTGTGCCCTGAGCCAGGCTAGTGTAAGCCTACATGGAGTATATCTAACAGCCGACTGTACTTACGCTTACGTTTGAGGTGTAACATCTAGACCTGCAAAGGCGTTTCCTAGGGACTAGGTACACATATAGCTTTGATGACATGGATGTAACCACTCCATGATTCAGTTAAATGCTCCAGGGATTTTCTAATGATATGACTGGGATTTGTGAGACTAAATACAGACACCTAAGCTCCCTCTCCTGTAGTCAAAAGATAACGAGACAATACAGGTGATGGAGACTACAGCAAAAATTATGTCATCAAGAATGAGACGCCTAAAATAAGTCATGTGGATTGTGCCTTGAATGTGCCTTTGTCTAGCTTTAGCTTTAAAAGCTGTGTGGGGTGACTAGTTCAGCTCTACATATCTACAATACATGTGTCCAAATGTAAGATATACCTGGTCTTAAATGCTTATGGGTGTTTTAAGTCTCTAGATGCACTCAGAGTCTGTGCTCCAGTGACTTTCCTGGGGTGACCCACTGCCAGGGGGAGCCCCCAACCCTTTGAAGGATGCTGGGGAGAGAGGACACCAGGAAATTCAGAAAACAGTCAGTTGGGTGTATGCAACCATAAGCTATTCAGAGGTGAAATGGTAAGGAACGGAGTTTATTCATCCAAATGACTGACCTATTATTGGTTGATATCTCATTCTGTCAACTAGAGCTAAAGGCCACATACATAATTAGCCCGAACCTCTTCCCTTTTTTCTCCAGCTTAAAGTCATAGAATCATAGGATGGTTTATGTTGGAAGGGACCTCAAAGATCTTCTAGTTCCAACCCCCTTGCTGTGGGCAGGGACACCTCCCACTAGACCAGGTTGCTCAAAGCCCCATCCAACCTGGCCTTGAACACTTCCAGGGATGGGGCATCCACAACTTCTTTGGGCAACCTGTGCCAGTCTCTCACCACCATCGCAGTGAAAAATTTCCTCCTGTTATCTAATCTAAATCTACTCTCTTCCAGTGTGAAGCCATTAGCCCTTGTCCTATAACTACGTACCCTTGTAAAAAGTCCCTCTGCAGCTTTCTTGTAGGCCCACTTCAGATACTGGAAGTCTGTCATGACTGTTTCTCCTCCCATACTCTTACCCCATGTGCTTGGCTGTCACCTGTAAAGATGCTTTGGTGCCCTTTCATTTATTTATCTTCTGTTTCAGGCTACCTCTGTTTGGTCTTAAATACCTTCAAAAGGAGCAGGGTGGCTAGCTAGGTTATGACTGAAAATGGGCAATAATACAGGTCTGCGCAGCAGTCAACAAAGGGCAATGAAATAGCGCAGATGGCATTCGTCTCACCTAACCTGGATGTCTGACTTCATGGTATAGATGTGTAGACCGAAGCAGTCCCTGGAGAGGAATGAGCACTCTGCAGTTAATTCACCTGACCTGTTTTAGCCACCCGCATTAGAGTGAGGGGAACGGTCTCCTGGACTCAGACACAGCTGCCTGCACTGGCAGCACTGCCATTTAATCAGACAAATCCCAGTGAGAAAAAATAGCTGCAGCAGCACGGTATCAAGGAGAATTATTGTGTTTTGGAAACATTATGGTACTGTCATTCTGAGGGGAATTCCACTTGGAAATGCCCACCTTTTGAGGGATTTTGAAAAATCTACTTTCTGGCCAATTCACTCTCAAATTTCTCACATTTTAGGCAGGTGCTTTTAAAGACACGTGCTAAGGAAAACTTTGAGTTTAAACTCCAAATTAAACTCAAATTGAATTTGAATTATCTTGAATTAGTATCTGCTTCTACAACAGCAAATTTTCTAAACAGAATTGCTTTATATTCTCTGAGAAATATCAAAACCTAAGCTGCTTAAATGTGCTGTTCATGTGAGAGGCCTTGTATGGAAAGGACAGGAGCAGGAGTTCATTAGGGAATGCCATGTCCATACAGCATAGCACAGAATCTACCAAAAAGGCAAATGTTAGCATTTGCACTTGTTGATCTGACATTTAAGAAGAAGACGCTACTTGACATTTTTCCATGCCTGTGTTTTTAGGAGCTAATGATGTATCATCTATTCACCTTTCAGTCTCTCAGATGCATAGGAGACAGTGCAACTGACAGAAATTTATGGTCACCCAGGTCCCACCCCACATTTTTAGGTCATCTTCACTTTGAAATTACAAACCTCTCCCATCTCTCGAGGAAAACCAAAGGGAAAAATGACCAAAAGCCTCAGTAAAGCATGGATAATTGAATTAGTGTCAGAACCCAGTCAAGCACAACTCCACACCAGGAAAGACTAACAGCCTTTCAGGGACTGCTGACAGCTCAGTTCTGAAGGTAAAATAAGTACACCTTTCTTGAGCAGCAGTTCTGGAGCTATGTCATGAATTTTTGCAAATCTGGAGTGGAATCCCTAGGATGGATAATTAGGAAAAATTTCTTCACCTGAAAGGTTATCTAATATTGGAACAGGCTGCCCAGGGAATTGGTTGAGTTGCCATGCCTGGAGATATTTAAAAGATGGGTAGATGTGGTGCCTAGGGACGTGGTTTAGTGGTGGTTTTTGGCAGTGTTAGGTTAATGGTTGGACTCAATGATCTTAAAGATCCCTTTAAATCTAGGTGATTCTATTATTTTGTACATACAGCCAGCGTGTGCTTTGCTATGATAACCTCATATAAAAACCTCAGTGGTTGCCAACGGCCACTGTGGCCAGACAGGAGAATTGCGGCCAATTACAGTAAGACCAGGGATGCTGAGAGTTGGCTGATTTTGAAAACCGCTGTCCTGGGAGTTCTCACTTCTCACTGCCACAACCACAGAGCTTCAGGGTCCAGAGACAGTACAGGTGCACAACGATTAGGCAGAATGACAGGTTAAATCAGACTTTTCACAGAGACATTTAAATCAGCAGTTTGGCCTGTGTGCTGGGTATTTGGCCTCCACCCTTGCTGTGGCTGAGAGTGCAGGTCTTCCTCATCTGTGCAGAAAAGATACAGGCTGAAAACCTGGGAATAAACCCCAGGACCTGATGCCCTCACAGCTTCAGGACAGCTACGCATTTTGCACTACAAAGTCCTTTCTGGAATCACATTTCTGGAGGAAATGGCACTCCGCCTCCTAAATAGGAGATGGCATGTAGAGATCACACTGCTGAAATGCCATCCACAGGATCTGATAGAGCCTGACTTATTTTGACATGAAATACCTTGGGACTGGGCTACATGAAAGCTATCATCCCTCCCTTCGTGATGCTGCAATAGTTTTAGAAACCTGAGCCTACCAAAAGATGCTGCTTTGAAAAAGAACAATTAACTGAAGTGTAGACAGAATAATTCTTGAGGAAAGTAAGATGAGGAAATCTGTCCCAAAATAAATACTTATTCTTAGACTCTTAAACCTCTTTTTTCCCCTCCCAAGGGCAGCTGTTAATTTGATGGTGCCTTCCCATTGAGAAAGCAACCATAATAACATTGTTGAGAAGGCTCAGATCTTTCTCAGAGATGGTGACTGACTGACTTCTTTGCAGCCCAGATTCAGTTGTTCTGCATAAACCACAAATACTCTTCACAGAAGTGTCATTTATGAATGCTGTGAATGTCCTTTAATCATCCATACTTCATACCCTGGGCATGGCATGCCACATCAGATCAGTGAATCTGACACCACCAGGATTACACGGTGCTTTGTTTCCTCCATTACTCCGAGAGTTTTGAGAATATAAACAAGTATATAAAGACCTTGGGAAAAATGATGGGAATTACTGCTCTGTTTCATGCCATTTAGACCCTGACAGATCTGTCTTAAAATGAATGCAGATATTATTCCAGCCAGAAAATTTGTGAGAATTCTTTGAATATTGGCTGGTTCTGAATTCACAACGTCCCTTAGTCTGCATTAATCTCATTGAATCTTGTGGGAGGGGGAAGGCTTGATCTTTCCTAGGATGGAAGAAGAGATTCTGCTTTACATCTGAATTACTGCAGTGTTACACCAGTGCAACCCAGTGATTTCAATGAGGGTGAAACTGGTGCATCACAGTCTTGGCACTGCCCATGAGATTACTGCTGGCAGAAACTTCATTTGCAAATGATTCACCAGCATAAAACAAACTCATCCTCTTGAAGGTGAACACACGTTCCTGAACTGAAGTGACAGTCATTCCCTGCCTCCAAGGAAGGTCACAATGCCCTTTGCTCACAGGCACAAGATTCTGTCAGCGATCTCGCACCGGCTGTGCCTCAGTGCCAGAGCTGGAGAGCAGGAGATCCCATCCCCATGAATCCTGCACAGTACTACTGCATTTTCCTTGTCCCTGCAGCTTAGCAATGCTGGACAGGACTGGTGAGGACTAGTCTAGACAGCAAATGATGCTAGGAAGCAAAGAATTATACCCCGAGAAGCGCAATTCTTTTGATAATAGAGAAATACAATGGCAGTAGGAGGGACTGTCCTCTCCATGTGTTATTCCTGTTTTGTGGATGAGGGCAGAGGCAGATAGAGGAGGAATTTCCTTTCCCTGTCACCTTGTGAGGTGACCTCCCTGTAAGGCACACGCATATCAGGCACTGTGCTTGCCTGCACCTCTCAGGCTCAGCCATCATGCCTATGAACCTCAGAAATGTGATATGATGCTTTGTAATCCAATTCAGAAATGCTCCTTAGCTGGGACAGTTTGTCTCTAAACCTGAGAATTAGAGCCAAACCTTCCTGTTCTCCTTCTCTTTCTATTCATTTCCCAATTACCACTAGCATCCTTTTTGTGCAAAAAAAAAAAAAAAAAAANATGGATCTTAGAAAGATGTTAGTGACTACACTGGTTCCTGTTTCAAAAGACAGTTTGTGAGTCTCCTGCCTCTCCTGCTGTGGTATAGCATTTGCTATGTCAGGAAAGAACTTGTGTCACTCAAATACCTGGTCTTCTCTGCTTTACTGGTGAAAGCTAATCACAAGACAGGTATCTGCCACAGGGGAAATAGGAGGGTTGGAAGATGCAAGCTTGTCTTCATGAACCTGCTCAAAGGAAAACAAATAGGATTTGGGTATTTATTTGTAGATGATAAAAATTATTCTGGGGCAGCTTGGGTTTCGTTTCGTTCACTTGCCCACATCAGGCACTCTTGCCCCCTGTTTTACTTTGAACAAAAGAAGCCAGAATTTCATCACTGAACATGGTGTGGTGAGACACAAAACTGGTGAAAAATCTTTGACTTCAATAGAGTTTGGCGTGGGTGTAACTGGAGACTGACCTTGGCCCCCTTTCACTTACACAAAAGCAAGTAATACATTTTACTCTATCCAGGCCAACCTTGCTGATCCAGTTTGTCCTAGTGAAGTCAATGCACAAATATAATCTGCTAATGCACAAAATTTGCGTAATTTGTAAATTCACAACTACACACTGGGCCCAGTCTCACCAATCCTTGTTCCTATACCTGAGGCAGAAGAAGGGCAATGTTTTCAACAGCCAGTTGGACCCGTCATTTGACGAAGGACTCTGAGGCAAGATGATGACAGCTTTCACAAGAACACCAACCCTCTCCTAGCGTAGAAGATACTCTAGAAGACTCAGGAGACATGAGCGCTAGGCATTGGCCAGTAATTCTCTGTTAGAAGTTTGTTCCTTGGTTACTTTTGCATCTAGATGATACTCTAGAACAGTTTTGAGTCATCTCTTTGGAGCTAAACTGGCTGCAGAGGCCCCTTGTAAGTAGTGGAAGCAGGATGGAGGAACAGATGTAATAAGATGAAAGACTTTGGAGATGCTTTAAGAATGACAGGAAAGCTCTGGAAATAGTTACATTAATAAAGAATCAAATTGATTTAACAAGAATGGAGCCTTCTGAAGCTCTACTCTGAGCATAATGCATGAAACAACTCAGAGGATCAAAGCACCCTTCTCCTTTGTGGAGCTCCGCCTCTGCTGCTTCCAGAGGCGGCTGCATCATGGGGACTGCTGGGACTACTGAGGCAAACACAAGTCATATTGGGCAGCAGTTTTGCCATTTATCTTTACTGGTATCAGCTATGAGCGTCTTATTTGAGAAAAATGTGTTTTATAAACCCCCAGGCTCTGCCAGGCTACATCAGAAGGAACTGAAAGCAACAAGAGATGAGAAGGTAACATTTGTATGATAAAAAATACTAAAATTAACACTGTTCCTGAACTGCTGTGAATCTCCTTTGTTTTCATGGCTCTCATTCCCTCTCTATTCCTTTGAGAACAGAGGAAGTCATCAGTATCGTAACCCCATAAATCACAGTAACCACCCTTTATATACTCCTCATCTTCCCACACAGCTTAATGTTTTATTTCTACTGTTTTACTGCAATAGGGAGGAAAACCTAACACACTTAGGTAGCCATGGTTTTCACTTGAATTTGTCAATGGTGAGCTTATTTGTAGTGTTCCAGTGTCCATGAGGATACTAGATTTTTTAATATTACAACTACCATGGCATTGCTTTAAAGACTGTAATGTTAGTGGACACCAGCTTTTGTGCTCTCCTCTTCGCTTTCTCCTGGTCTCACTAATAATACTGAGTGGGAAGCAGCTTAGTGGTTTCTCCTCAAGGCTTGCTTCCTGCCAGGAGATGGGTTCCAGACAGTACAGATAAACTGAGTGCCCTTTGTCATCCCACACACAGTTGTGATAGCAACTTTAGCGAAATGCTTGGGAAGGGAAAGTGACTTTGTGCTTCTGTCAGAGACTGCATGCATGCATGTCAGAGTGATAAACTAGCTCAAGATCTTTAAAGTACATCTACACAAGGAGGCAAGAACAGGCTTCAGCGTATCGCAACCCATGTCCAAGATACTTTCCACCATAACAAGAGCTGAGTTACAGATACAGCCAGTGGAAAGGACTGTGCCAGGCTCAGCCCAGCCCACGTCCAACCGGTCCTTACTGAGAAAATGAGATCACAGTGCTTGTAATAAAACACGGGTTGCTTTGGGTTCTCCCTTACCAGCTCTGCTGCTATACCCATGTAAGAAAGGGTACAGATTATTTACACATCAGAACACAAATAAGCTGTGTGGCAGAGAGCAGGGACTTGACAGTGAGACTGGAGCATGCCTGAACGGATGGTGGGTCCTTACTCTCTGATACACCATGGCCAAACACGAGAGCCCACACAGGCCTCACAGGAAATACCAGTGGCAGACTCTATAAAACTGCAATTGAAATCAAAACTTTCACACCATACAATGCCAGAAGCAAGGGTGAAAATACCACATGAAAGGTGAAGAGGCTACAGAAAAGCTGGAGAAAGAAAAAAACAGATATTTAGGACACGCGGAAATGGCCTCAACTTATGCCAGGGGACGTTTAGACTGAATATTAGAAAAACTTGCTTCCCAGAAAGGGTTATCAAATGTTGGAACAGGCTGCCCAGGGAAGTGGTGGAATTGCCATCCCTGGAGGTACTTAAAAGATGGGTAGACGTGGGTGCTTAAGGACATGGTTTAGTGGTGCTTTTGGCAGTGTTAGGCTGATGGTTGGACTTGATGATCTTAAAGGTCCCTTCCAACCTATGATTCTATGATATCTCCACTAGAAAGGGAAAGCGATAAAAATACAGTAAGATCTCTTAAGGCTTTTCTGGAAGAGGTTCTAATTACTGAGCCATTACTGATTTGTGACCAAACTTAGTCCCATCTACAAACATATTCATCTTGGTGCCCATGGAGCTGCTCAATTATTCAGTTTCTCATTAGCAGAGCTATTCTGCCAGTCATTAGCTGTATCTTCCTTTACCCCTATCAGTATTGAGTATTAAAATTACCAGTCTTGTGAAATACAAAAAAATGAAAAATACAGATCTGATGTGCAAGACTATATTAATAGATTAGGCAGCAAGAATTTTATTTATATTTCCAAGGTTTTTGATGGAGAACATAATGTTCTCTTCACAGATCATTCTTCTTCTGTGGGTCAGTCTTATTTAAGAAGGTGACAGAAGATACTCCTTCCCATAAAGTCTGTTCCAGTAAAAGTGTAATTAATGCAGTTGCTACTTTAGATACAACATGCAAAAAATTAGCTCACGTAACATTTTTCAGTATGTGTAAGTAAGTGTTCATACATGTGTCTTGTTTATTTTTGTTCAAGTGTCCCTGAACTTTTTTCTTTGCTTCTTCGCTTCTTGTATGGCCACCTGGGCACACATCCTTCTTTTCCATCATTTCAGATCCAGATAAATCCGAGAGAGAGAGAGAGAAAGAGGAAATTATATAACCAGAAAGCAGGAAAAAATTATGTTAACCAGCAAAAAAGATATATCAAAAAAGTGGCTTGACTTACCATTTTACATGAGCAGAATGATCATCAAAAGGTTTAACTCTGCAGCAAACTATATGCGAGTAAGGATGAACTATGGCCTCTCCTCATGTAAACGATGCTTTTCATCGTCTCACATCTTTTGTGTCACAGGGAGAATGTGGGTGTCCTGGTGTTAGGGATGAATTTCCCCTCTTGCTCCTCCTGTCTTTTCACTTTGTTATCTAACAGAACCTTATTTCTTCTTTCAAAATTATATGGATTTGTTGATATCTTCATAAATATGTATTCACTGTAAGTATTTTCCCATGGCATTGCATATTTAAAATCTATTGTGAAACTTTAGGCAGAAAAAAAAAGCTGGAGCTATTGGGGTGGAAACACATTTATTATTTTGCAGAATAAATACCACCGAATTCATCTCTGTATATGGCCATCACATAAGGGGTATCTGTGACTGTTTGAAATTCCTTCTACACTTCAGTATTTCTGTATATATTGAAGGTAGGAGCCACACAAACATGAGCCTGTCAAGCTCAGAAGATGCACAGGTGGAAAGTGGATAAATGCAGAAAACTACAGGAAGTAGGTAGTCATCTTAAAATGGACTTAATAAAACAGAGGGTGCAGCAGGGATAGAAAAAAAAAACCAAGCTATAAAGCCTTCATTTGCTCTGTTAATCGGCATTAAAATAAAAATATTATGGGAATCTACCTGGTGGAATAAGTAAATTTTTAACATAAATCCTTTAAGTCTTCATATACCCATATGGAGACTATATGTAATTTCATCATGTGTTAAAAACATGCCTCTGGTTCTTCATTTTCTTTTCCCAATCATGTATTTACAAGTTTAGTGTGTTACTAAAATAAAAAATACACTTTCTAGTAACGTTGGGAGACTTCAAACATATTAACAGGTCACCCCACCTCCTTTTTTTTTGATCTTTTTTTAGGAAGGGAAACCTAGAACGTGAGGCAAGATGCAGCAGTGAGTGTTCCCTCTTCTTGTACTTGACTGCAGAATGAAAATGGGAGACCCTGGGTCTTCTGGCTCCATGTACCTCCCCTCTACATAGCAGTTCACTGCTGAGTCAAAGACATGCAAATTTGGTTTGGAAGAAGAAAGTGCAAAACCAGGGCTTTGTTCATCAAAGCATGTGCTTAGCTAACTAGCTGAGGCCAGGTTTGCTAACCTAAAGGACACAGCTTGGGCGAGTTCTGTGACTGTGTTCAGCACTAAGGGTCCTCTTCATATTCTGGCTGAAGACCTGAAAGCCAACCGCATACATGAACTTCTGCACTGCTCTGGGGCTCCACGGCCTCCAAAGGTAACCACTTATGTCATTTCTATACTGTCTGTTGCCATAGCAACAGAGGTTGGGGGTTTCATCGAGTGATGCTCAGAGTGCTGGTACCTGTCCTGTGGCTACATGGCTCTACTGAAGCTTCTGAGAGCTTTGTCATTGACTTCACTGGGGTCAAGATTTCACTTCAAATGAAGATCCAGCCCAAAGGCACTAGATACAGTTTTTTAATGAAATCTTAGAGCATGACAGTCCTTGCCACAGCCTCAACTTTTAGTTTAAAGCACTTCACTTCAGATAATTTACTGCTGCTGTCAGGAAGTATCATTGTTAACCCTGAGGTAATGATCTTACTTAAATTTAGGTGCCTGATATAATCTGCCAGCTTTTTATCTTCAAATATGAAGTGTATTTTCATTGCATCTCTCGCATATATGTATGATGCTATGCAGTAAGGAGAAACAAAACATGTGATCTCTTAATTATTCTTCTGCTCTTCTATTTTTTAATCTCCAGATGGTCCCTGTGACTGGTGATGTTTTCTTTAGGCTATATATTTCCTGCTTTAATTAGCTTACTTAACCAGTAAGCTTTAATTAGCTTACTTAACCAGCACGCATTTGAGAGACACACATGTGATCAGATAATATCAGGTGCTAATGTTTAATTGCTTTCCCAAAATTAGAAGCGGATAAATGGTTGAACCATAACCGAACGATCTTATTAGAAGACAAGCTGATCAGTGCTGTGACATAACTGGAGAGATTCCCAGGCTTGCATTAATTTCACATCAGCCAGGGCTGCTGTAATGACGGCGAGCACAATGCGATTGCTCTGTCAGAGAGCAAGATGAGAGCTGAGTGACTGAGATCTGCCACACATATTTATCAGCTGAGGGGCTGGCACAATTTGCATCACTATCTAAGAGCAGTGAAGCAAGCTATTGCTTTGATTTACCACCTCCCAAGAAGAAAAAAAAATGCAGCAAACAGATCTTTTGGGGGGATTTTGAAAAAAGCCGTATCCCTCTCCATCCCTGCCCCTCCCCGGCATGTGTGTCTGTGAGAAAGGGCAGGTGGCCACCAAGGGCATCTGTTGCTTTGGGGGCTTTGTTGGGAAATGTCATATAGTTAGTGCTGAGAGCGGTGGGGATCTGCCACATGTTCGTATGGACAGACTGGTTGGAGGAAGCCTAAGGCTTCTCCCTCTTGTACCAGATTCAAAGATTTTTATTGGTTGGTGAAAGACCTGAGCAAGGTTGAGTGAAATTCTCAGAATCTGCACCCTCCGTGCTGCCACCAGATAGCTGTCTTTAACTGGCGGATGGGAATGCCTTGTTTCAGCGTGGCTGTAGTAATTTTACTTGGGTGTTAAGATGGAGAAGAGTCATGCAGTACTTACAGGATCCCTTTTTACAAGGCCCGGGTTAGGCACAACAGCAATGAGGTGGGCAATTGTAAACACGGAGTTCAGCACGTAAGAAAAAAACAAATTCTTATGCAGAGTTATCCTTTGACAGCTGAGGCTCCTGAAAAATATGTAGCACAGGTCGTAAATCAGTATTTTTCTTCTGATGTCACTTTAACAAGCTCTTTCTGGCAACTGTCTCTCAAGAATGCCTTTTGGCAAGCCATAATCGGAAAATACATGCTTTGCATTGCAGCCATAACCTCTGAAAAATTTTTGGTTTTGTTTTTACACCTGTTTATCACCACATGCTATTTAGACCATGTTGTAAAGAGCCATCCAGCTACATTCTCAGCCCTTGATGCCTTTCTTTATTTCACAGTAATCAAGATATTAAGTGGTGAAGCAGAACCCTGAGAATTATTAGATGTGCATGATACAAGTAATGAACATCAGGAATACTGCTTTATAAGTAACTGTTCCCTGGAGACTCAATTTCTCAAATATTCAGATGAAAATTATTTGCTACCTTAGGAATTAGTGGTGAGACAGGATGGGAACTTCGGGCAGGAATCCCCTTAAATTACAGGGGGATTTGGGCTGGTATCCTGCATGTTTCTCACTCCAGATGAGATCCCAAAGCAGAAGAAGTTGTTTTCCTGCTCAGGAGGAGCAGCAATCTTTTCTGAACGACTGATTTTGAGGAGGGGAGGATTTCTGCTATTGTGGGTAGCAGAATTTCGCAAGAGAAGTTTGCAGAATTCTTGTGCAACCAAATCATGACTGCAGTTTCAGACCTAAACTGTCTAATTCATGCCCAAGTCTTCACGCCTTGTCCTCAGCTACCCCTGATGCGGAGAGCAACACCCCTGCAGTGCTCCATGCCCCGGAGCACAGACCAGGGCTGGCAGGAGGTGATTGCAGAAAGGCGGTTATGGAGTTGTTAGATAACGCAGTGGTGTCTGTATTCAGTGATCACTGCGAGCAAGCAGGCAAAACCGGTAGGTACAAAACAGCAAAAGAGCAAGTATCCCTGTCTAACTCAGGTAGGCCTCCCCCTCGGTACTTGGAGTCTTTTGCAGTCTGGAACGGAGAACAGGCTGTGACTTTCTGATGCTCTGTGTGTGGAGGTTAACGCAGAATGCACTTTCTTTAAAAACAGAGAGTGAATCTAACCATCTGAACTCTTTTCTGCTTATTTTGCTTGTTTGTTTATTTACTGATTTTCCTTTTTTAGGTCCTTGGTCACCTGCCGCTTATTCTTATCTCTCCTTACACCTATTTTCTGAATCACTGGATGGAATTCTTCCTTTAGCTTGAGGTTTTCTTTCTGGTTATGGTCATCATCATCCTGAAATCCTTATCACCTTTGTTGACCTCCTTATTTGCCAAGACACTTTCTTTGGTTCAGGATGTCCATGAGATGTAGGTCCTGGGGGTTAGGAATGAGAGTATCTCTTTACACTTGCCCTGATTTTATATTCTTCCTTTAGCATCAGCTATTGACAACTGTTGAGCACCAGATACGGGGCTAAGCGGACTTTTAGTTTGATCCACTCTAGGACAGCATATTGGGCAAAACAGACCATTCTTTGGAGCTACTTTTCCTACACTGTGTTCTTGTGCTCAATCCATCTGTATTTGCTCCCATCACAAATCCAGTTTAATGTTCTTTTTCTGCTCCTAAGCTCTGGTGGTATTTATCCAGTCCTGACTCTTACTTTCTCCATATTCTCCACCACTATACTTTACCTATGCTACTGACCCCCGTTTTCTTGGGACACTATCATGTGCCCATCTCCTCCTGTCTTTCTCTTGCAGTCCTGAGAACAGGATTGGTGTGAAGCCAATCCTGTTCCCAAGAAATAAAAGTTTCCTTATTACTTAGAGCATTCTCTTCAGCTCCTGGCCCCAAAGATGCAGACCCTTGTCTCTCCAGCTGCCTCTCTACATGGCTCCTGGTACACAGAGACAGTCTTTTGTGATAATCTCTTCCAGGAACACGTGCCTCCACTCCCATTCCTGCCCTTCCTCACTGCTGTGCTTGACTTTTGCCAGTCTTACTCCTCTATTCAATTGGACTGTCCTTCACTGCATGTTGCCTTCATCTGCTATCCAAGCTCCTCTTCCTGCCTGCCTTCCTCTCTTAGTTTTACTGCTGCACTGCTCTCCAACTTTCCTCTCAGTACTCCCCACCTTTTTCCCTTGACTCCAGCTTTCATGCTGAAGACCGATCTGGATCATTAAGTGTATATTTCCATACCCTCACTTTTTAATTTGACCTTCAGTGTTTGCTGTCAAAAAGGCATCTGCACCTGCCTGGCTCAGCCCACATCGAGAGGAGAACATTCTAGCAAAACTAAAACCCATACTTGATTCATCCTCTGCTGGTTTTGACAGTCATCTGTAATCTTCTCCTTCTCTGACCTCTCTTAGCTCTTTTCCTGGCCCTCTTCCTGATTTTCTAATCATTCCTTTGTGGTGTTTTTGAAGGCTCCTTTTCACCCCCCACCCATCTTTCTGTATGCTTCCTACTCTGTTTCATTAATCAGTGTGCAAGAAGGTATCGCTAAGCCAGTTACAGGCCTAAAACTTGTGAGGTTTTTGTGTCACTATGACTCTAGCAACTGTGCCTCAGAGTTTCAGAGCCTCCCGTGCTTCCTGTGATTTCCCTGTGTGTCACATTTATCCTGTCTCCTACGTTTTCTTTGACAGAGATCCTCCTATCCACTTACAGAATTTTGAGTTCCCATCTCCACTTCTGTATTGCATCTAGGATATTTTGACCTCCAAGGAGCTTTTAGCATTATTTTCTTCATAGATCTGGGCTGTGAATCTGTCATTTCTTCTCATTCATGAATATCGAGAATACTGATTTTCACACCCAGCCAGTTATTCTCTATCTCCTACCCACTTGCTTAGTTTTCAAATTATTTCCATGCTTTCTACCATGCTCTTCCTTACCTATCCTTCCACTCATTATCCTTCTTCAACTCCCTTTAAAAGCTTTGGCAACAATTAGACTGCAGGTGCATTCACAACATACCATCTATTATTCTGGCAAATCTAGACCTATTGTACTCCCCATCTGTCTTTATACAAATGTCTCTGTTTTAATATTTCAATTGGAAGTGATTTGGAGATAGGAGTCCCTCTTTAATTTTGCATTTTATCATATAAGATAACGGGGTCTTAGTTTGCAATTATAAAAATATTGCAATAATGTGATGATGCATGTAACTGTTAGACACTGTGCTGGTTTTGGCTGGGATAGAGTTAATTTTCTTCATAGTAGCTAGTACGAGGCTATGTTTTTGATTTGTGCTGAAACCAGTGTTGATAATACAGGATGTTTTAGCTATTGCTGAGCAGTGCTTACACAGCATCAAGGCCTTTTCTGCTCCCTACACTGTCTCGCCAGCGAGTAGGCCGAGGGGGGCATTAAAAGCTGGGAGGAGACACAGCCGGGACAGCTGACCCCAACTGACCAAAGGGATATTCCATACCATATGATGTCATGCTCAGCATATAAAGCTGGGGGAAGAAGAAGGAACTGGGGACGTTCAGAGTGATGGCGTTTTGTCTTCCCAAGTAACCGTTATGCGAGATGGAGCCCTACTTTCCTGGAGATGGCTGAACGCTGCCTGCTGATGGGAAGCAATGAATGAATTCCTTGTTTTGTCTTGCTCGTGTGCATGGCTTTTGCTTTACCTAATAAACTGTCTTTATCTCAACCCATGAGTTTTCTCACTTTTACCCTTCCGATTCTCTCCTCCATCGCACGAGGGGGGAGTGAGTGAGCGGCTGCGTGGTGTTTAGTTGCTGGCTGGGGTTAAACCACAACAGACACTCTACTTTATGAACACTCTGTCTCCTGTTATGAGTTAGTACTGCTTAGTGATGCTCATTACTACTGATTCAGTATTCCTTTCCGAAAGTACTGCAACATCTGTGATCATTATGAATCAAAACGAAAGGAAAATAAATCTCTGCCAGGAAAGACTTGTATGTGTGAAACAGCAACCTCTGCAAGCTCTTTATTGCTGCCTCTACAGTCAAAGGCTATTATATGGTCCCCAAACCATCTCTTGCTATCTGACCGACTGTCTGATTGACAGCTTGCCTTCTACTGAAGGTCAAATAATTTATCGCTGTCATAGCCAGATCATAGAAAACAACTGAAGGTAACATGAACCCTGCTCCCATACAGCTTTATTCTCACTTTCTTATGATCATAGCTTGGTTTCCTCTTTGTCCTCCCATTTTGCAGAGCTTTATTTTAATTCCTTTCTCTACTTCTTCCTGTAACCTTTGTGTCATGGATTAGTCATGGAAGGGGAAGGAGAAGTGGAGGAGGAAAGAGAGGAGGAGGTGTGTTACTGTCTGGAAGGCTGCTGCAAAGATGAGTCTTTCAGCGTGGCCTGGGACCGGTCAGGATCGTGCGTTGTCCATGACTCAGAGCTAAGAGTGAGTCAGACAGCCTGATCCTGCCTTGCTTGCTGCAAGGAATCACCTTCTTGGTCCATTTTGGGTTGCCAATTAACCAGATCCTGTCTTTACTGTCGCAAAGAACTTCAAAGCCTGGGTATAGGATTCCAAATCAGATTAAATTGTGCTCTTCTCAGTTTTCTCAAAGCGTTACTGCAGCTGTGGTTTTGTGCTCTTTATCTTTACATAGATGGGAAGGGAATTCATCAGTTTATTGGGCAGAGTTTCTAGCTATCTCTGTATCTAATTACTGCATGTTATCACAGTCACTCATCAAACTGCCTCCCTGGAAATTAGCAGAATTCACAACCTGTATTTTGGATCCACGCATTTTAAGCTTGTAATCTTACAGTCTATGCAAAGTCCAACCATTTCATTTTCCTATGTTTCCTAGACTCAGTCTTGGTGGTGGTGATGTTGGGGGTTTGTTCTTTTACTGCCCTTCCTGCTGAGGCACAGACACCTAACTGTATAGCCCTAAGATTTATGCCAGCTTCTTCAATTTACTAAGCACACCCTTTTCCAGCCTATATGGACACCCCCATCCACGGTGTACCTTTCCAGTGACCAGCAGCAGATGAAGTAACCAGGAAGAAGTTTTGCATAATGTTACTAAGAAAATTACTATTAGAAGGCACAAAACCTGAACATATCCATAGATATGTAGTACATACAGATCAAAACTGAGACCAAAAATAGGCTAAGGTGCCTCATGTAAGATTTAGATTAAATAATACAGGGGCTCTGAGACTAGAACTGATTTAAGCACTGGCACAAGGTATCTGGGGTTTTGTGGAGCACCTTCCACTGAAGATTTTTAGAGCAAAGCAACCATCCCTTGTGCTCTAGAGGTGGGGGTTCAGCAAGAGGTTCTTTTTATCCCCAAATTTAGGAAATTACTACGCATGTGTCAGCTGGAATTTTGTGTTTGCTATGTACTAATGGATTCTACAAATCTTCTTAAGTGTATTTGTAGCCAAAACCCACATCTCAGAAATTCAGATAATGAAGTTGATGATATCTCACAATCCAGCATGTAAAGTTTGTTGCATTGCATTGAAGTTTTTCACTTATGCTGCAAAACATTAAATCTACCCATTTCAAGACACTTAACAAATGCCAGTTAGTTTAGACGCATAAAAACTCTGCACGAGAAGAGTCGTAGTAAATGTTTAAAACTAAATGGTCATGATAGAAAATGCACTGGGTGTACTTCATTATGATTCCTTGGTCTTACAGGTGGCAAAAAGAAATAGCTGAATGTTTACAGAAATACCCTTTGGTTTAAGTTAAGGCTGCAAGATAAAGGAATAGAAAATATGAACAATTTTTCTCTTAATAGACTTGGAAATTTCAGTGTGAAAAACTGGTTTGGAAAATAAAGGTTCTACAGAGAATGAATGCTGGTCCTTTTGAAAATAAGCCATATATACATTCATGATTTGGCATGAGTGGGAAGGTATTAATTTAGAACCTGCTCATAATTCACAGTTACTATTTTGGTCACTAAGATCTGTAAAAATGCATTTAATGTATTTGTTAAATTTGAGTTGGGCTTATTTTTGTCTTAAATTTTTCTAGAAACATCAACCAAATAAAAAGAAATGATAAATTCTGACCTGTATACAAAAGTCATGCTCTTTATCTGTCTATTGGAAACATAATTAATCCCTGCAAGTATTCTACACTTCTGGATTGAAAATATGTCTTTGAGCTGCTGAAATAGATTGATGAATAAACAAAAGAAAATTTACCTTTCTATGAGGATGATGATCAAGAAACAAAAAAATATATTGTGGATGCTCGTCAAGGGTTCAAATTTGTTGACAGTCATGTAGAAAGCAGCTTACTAATACTCTCACACAGACCTATTTGTGTTCTAGCATTATTTTAGATCGCAATAATTTCTTGCAGGCTAAATTACAATCTTGAAGCAGTAGACTTTTACAATGACAACAGTGATGGACTTTTAATTATTACAAGTTGCCATTATTGTGCAATTATTCTTTCTTAAACACTGTAAAGAAGCTTGTGAAGAAAAAAAGATTTTTTTTGTGTTCCATTTTCCTTGTATTCTTGGCTGCTCAAAGAATACTACATTCTTTGAAGAGTTTGATGTTTTTCTGTATTCTTGAATGAGGTAAGTTTTTTGGCAATAAAAGTCCATCAGGTTGTAACTGTGTGTGTTATTTATTCAGAAGCATTTGCAATTGTTTCTTATATTACGCTTTGTTTCCCAGTGTGCAGCGTGGGGAATACTCATTTTTATCCTTGGAAACCTCTATGCAGGTAAAGTTGAAAAACTTTACCTGGCCTTTTAGATTACCTTGCAGCTATCTCCAGGTATACTCTACTGATGGTGAGCATTTCCCTATCTGGTCATGAAGTGATGGTCTGGCTGTCTGATTACAAGTAACTGATGCGCCTTTGCTGAAATCAGTAAGATACCATCCCGTTTGGGTCGTTATACTGGATGTATCATTCTGTTTCATCAAAATACCTGTGAACGGACATCACAACCCTGAATTCTGAGTGTGCTATCAGTCTGGGAAGTTTGTATTTTATAGTAATGTTATGAAAGTGAAATACATTAAAAAGATTGTTTAAGAGCTAGAAGAATATAGCTTGTGCAAGTCATCATATTTCTGCATGTACAATAGCTCAGGATCTTGTCTATTGTTTATTCTTGAATATTTTCCCCAGTGCCTCTGATGTCTTCTAGTGCTTACTATTTCCCTCAGCTGAAAACTGAAGGCTGTTTCCAGACAGCCTTTCACTACTGATTGCAACTGAAGCTGTGACTACATGTCTGACGTCAAATCTGAGCTCCCTCTGCTCCTTCACTGCAGATATATTATAATAAATAGCGTGCAGACAGGTTCACTAAAGGACAAGATTTAAATGCTCTAGTTAAGTTGCCACACAGTAGCTGCAATGCTTTCAGTGAATATCAATTTAGTCTCCCTTAAAGTTCTGATGCAGCATATCACTGTTTTTCCTTTTAATGATGATGACAGGCTACACACTAGTGTCACATTCACGCTTAGTGCTGACGCCTGTAAGCACCCACTCAAGTCAATAGCTCAGTCCTTCAGCATTGGATGAACGTATTCCTGTCCTTCAGGAGCTGGGTCCTCCGAGTCACTGCTTTTTGCAGCCACTGCACCTGCCGGGGGCTGGACATGCCCTTCAAGGAACAACAGGCAACTGGCAACTGAAGGGCCTTACTGCATCCCCAGTTACACCATTTCCCTATGGGCTGCACTTTTACACCAGTCTTGAGAAATCTAACAGCATGATCTTGGCTACACACCACTGGGAGAGGACCCTGTGCTGAGACTTTTTAACCAGGTTTATATAAAAAGGCACTCAAAAGAGCTGTTTCACACTGCCATGTCCCCTTCCAAGCTTTTCTTTGGTTACCACTTGAGATCCCTCAGGGAAAGAAGGGAGAGCATCTGTAAGAAACACTTACTTGAAATAGAAGAAAATTGCCAAGGAAATCAACAGGGATGTTATAGACAAAGCATGGCCAACGATCGCCATATAATAAAGTATGAACGCCATCTGCAATTTAACAAAAAGAAAAGGCAAACGTGAACAATTTGCAGGCACTCCATTTTTTTTTTTCTCATTGAGGAAAAATCTACAAAATAAACCTCCCATTTTTTATTTCTGTTCTTTCAAAGGTTCTTTTTCAATACACTTTAAATATCGGCAATCTATTAAATAGTGTGACTCATGGTCTAAAGATGAGATAAGTATTTCTTACATGAGTTGATCTGTTTCTGCTGCACTGAAGTAACTGGCAAGATCCTTGCTCACACTATGCGTCACTAACTTTCCCGAGCTCTAGGGGAGCACAGCAGACATGATACATTCGGGTTTTCAAAAAGCCTATGATAAATTTCCACACACAAAAAAAAAAAATTAAAGAAAATAGGTTGCCATAGGTTTGGTAAAAAGTTTTTAGGGTTTGAAAGCAGCTGAAACAACAGGAGCAAAAGCTTAATGGTCACTTTTGGAGATAAGTCAGTGGTTAGGTGCCCTCAGGACTGGTATTGAGGCTTGCTTTTTGTTCAACATATTCATCGGTGACCTGATGCGGAGAAATCTCTAAGATTCCAAGTGATGCTATGGTCTTCCAGATAATAGTGAAGGACTCCAGAAGGGCCTCACATAACTGAAGGGACAAGAAGATGCCATATGAGCTTTAATACAGAAAAAAGTGGAGTGGTACACCTAGGGACAAATGACCTAAACCCTGTCTACACAATGCTGAACTCAGAACTAGAAACCAAACCCAGGACTGAGATCTTGGCGTCATCCTGGCCAGTTCTCTGAATCATTGGCTTACTGTGTAACGACAGCCAAAGAGTCAACAAAATGTTGGATATCATCAGGAAAGGCACTGAGGGTAGAACATCACTGTGCCTCTGTTTAAAATTTAGATTGCACATCTTAAATGCATGTGTGTTTCTCTTCTCTACACCTTATGGACATGGCAGAGCTAGCAAAGGTGCAAAGAAGGCAACTAAAATAACTGAGGTAGAGTAGCTGTATTATGACACGTGAGTACAAATGCTGGGATTCTCCCCTTTGGAGAAGAGAAGTCAGAGTGGGCTTATGATTAAGGTCTGCAGAGTCATGAAAGCAGCAGATGAGTTGAAACTTATCCTCAGCTCCCACCATGCTAGAACAACTCACCCTGAGACAAATTCTGGTTGACGCTGGTGTGAACCTTGCTATTGGGCAACTATATGGTCTTACAATGCTGTGAAGCCAGTATGCACTAAGAGATAATTGGGCTTTCACTTTGACTAATATCAGTGAAATCTAAGATAGGCCTATCCATATTTTGTATGCCAATAGTGAAACAAAATTGCAGGACAGCACTTGGGCTGCAGAATGCTGCAGTATTTAAATGTCATACTTTGGTCTCAGCTGAGCTCTTAACCATCACCCAGCTGTCAGAAGGCTGCAGGAGGCTAAATGGCATGCCAGGCTTCACCATTGCCTTCTTTTCTGAAAGCCCTAATATAGTATCAGCCTGTCCTGAAAAAAAGGCTAGACAGGACATCTTAGTTCCTCTGCTGGGTTTATTTTCTTTTCAGCTCTACATCATTCATTTTTTTTTTTTGTTATGCATGAGCAGTTTTCCTTTTTTCAACAATCAGATGAACTGCTTTCTATAGTCCTAAGTTTTGCCACTCACATTTTTTTGGTGTTTCCAAGTAATTTTAAACTTTCATTTGAAAAAAAATATGAATAAAATTCAGAAAACAAATCCATTCCTCTTAGCAAAGGTGCACGTCTTCTTATTTAGTTTGTTCTTCAGTCATTTTACAACTTTGGAATCAGCTCCTGCTTTCGTTAACCTAAGTGGTGGCAGCCTGGTTCAGATTTAAACCAAAGTCAGATTTACACCATCCTGACCATGTAGAACAGAAATGATCCAAGTGTAAATATCATTCACCGAGATGTGGAAATCTATTCATATTAACTGCAAATATCCTAGGTCTCCTAGTTTTCCTTCACAAAGTGTGTCCACGTCATTGCTAGTGAGCACAAATGCTTGACAACTTTTTCTGAGAGCAACAGCAACCCCAGAGAGAGAAGACCAGAGCGCAGAGAAGATGAGGCAACTTTCTGAACACAGAGTAGTGGGAGATGTTTTTACTTGTGCGCACATGACATTTCTTCCACTCCATACTGAGTCATTGCTATGGTTTTTCGTGATATTAGATTGATATAATTTTTAAGCCTGAATTTAATTTACAGATGAACTGTTCAAAAATATGTTGTTTTGCTGCTTATCCTGTATACAACCCCTACCCTGAAACAGCTAGAAGTAGGAAGGGCTTCTAGATAGCTACATGCAAGTCTATGTGTACCCCAGAGGACTCCCGGTTATTCAAACTATCTACCTTTCAGCATACAAATGATAAATCAGTTAAAGCGTGTATCTGAGACTCAGCAATTAGCATTTTTGATTACTCCATGTAAACTTACTATGGTAACTGCAATTAGCATTTTTGATTACTCCGTGTAAGCTTACTATGGTAACTGCTCAAAAAAGCTTTCCAAATATAACAACGAAACCAGATCAGAATGGACTGAACCATCAGCTAAGAAAGCATACGGTCTATCGCTGCATTTTTAAGGACGGGCTGCAATATGTTTTTTTTAAGTGATCTGTCTCAGAAGTATAGTATATCAGTACTTCCAGTTAACTTCAAACAAATAATGAACTGTTTTATTAATTTCTGCACTCTTTGAAATGGCAACCTGTCATGTCCCTTCTGACATATAGGGCTTACAACACGCTGACTCACCAAATTTTTAGCTTATGGAGATTTTTTTCACCCTGGGCTTAGAAAAGTTTTAAAATAAATATTTGAATGTTCTTTTCTGTCCCCCTAGAATTCTTCACTTGAAGAAAGAGAATTGTCTAATAGGAATACCTCTACTCAGTTCATTATATTATCCATAGGTATATGGAAACAGTCTACAAATGAAGCATACTCTTGTTTTTGAAGACTTGGATTAAAGGTCATAACCTAACTTGGCATTTCTGTAAAGATAGATTCTTTTTGCATTTTCCATTATTTTTTGTTTCAGAAGAACCTCGATGTACGTACAATTTTCCTTTGTGTTCTATCTGCACTTTGCTTGAATGATGTTCAAAACTGTTCTTCTGGAAGGCATGGATAATAGGTAACAGAACTACATTTTTTGCCTCCCTACATGGGCCAACATCTGGAAAAATTATATTTTTACGGTGCTTCCATTTAATGCCTCTGTGAGCTCAGACTGTTACTATTATTCTCTCTTTGTCACATAGGTGAGTCCTATTTTACCATGATGGTTCCTCATGCTGCAAAAACTTTTAGAATTTACCTCCTGCCTAGTCCAGCAGACTTTTCCAAGGCCCTTCGTCTTGGATCATTACTAAATATAACCACATACTGCTTTTCGGCTGCATAAAAAAAGATGCTCCAACACAAACCCCGAATCAAATCACTTTTTGACTCTTTTCCTTCCACAATTCCAAATAGTCACAAATTATTCTGTCACAAATCTGTAATCAGATTTTCCTGGAGTCCCACTCATATTTGAGAAATATTTATTTTCATGAGCTTCCCTAACTTATTTTTTTTAAGCTTTTCTCAGATTTCCCTCTCCTTGTTTCTTTTGGTGCTTTTATATTTAGCTCTCCTCTTTCAACTTAGCAACTTGATTTTGGAAATATTGATGCAAATGCTTAATTTATTATTTTAAATAGTCTCAATGACTTCAGTCAAACTGTTAGAATTAAATGTGTTCAGGCTTGTACGTTTTTCTGGATTAATGGTACCTTCATAAATATTTCTTTTCAAAGGGAGTAGAGTACTGTGTGATATTCTTTGCTTAAAAAATAATTTTAACTTATTTTAATATTTCTAGCTCTGCAGAGAAGACATCAACAGCTTGGAAAGTACTTGTTACAGAAAGCAAAATTGAAATTCTAAAGGATCATTTTATAACTGTAGGACAATCAGGGAAAATCATAGGAATTAAAAAATGCATTTGAAAAATAGTGCAAAACTTGTCACATGAATTGCTACTAAATTATCCATCCCGTAGGAAACCTATATTTAGGTTTGAGCGCTCATCAAATAATTTTAATAAGCTAAAATTATGAGGACAAAGCACAAATAAAGGTAAAAGATGAGGACTATTCTGACCTCTCTCATATGTGTCTTACTGCTAGCCCAGCCTAAAACAATTCCCAAACAATCACTGCCTTTTTAACCGTAGCGTACCTTCAGTTTTTCAGAGGTGAAAGAGTTGCACAGGGTATAGTTGGACCAAGTTCGGTTGCTCTCAGGATGGCGGAACCAGTTTCCAGTTTCATCACAGTATTTTGAAGCCCTCTCTGATGATAAATTGCAATAACAGTTATTTTAGCGTATGCATGCTACACATTAAAAAATCCATAAATAAGAATTTTTACATTTGGAAATAAAATGCCTGTGTTACAAAATCCAAAGGCTTTTCAACTTGTGCAATTAATATACCTTTGCCTGTTTTTTGTTTGTTTTTTTTTTCTGAGAGATTTATCTGATGGTATACTTGTTGTTTATATCTGCCTCCTTTTGTCTTGAATGAATGCAGTAAAGTATATATAGCCAGCCTTCATTCAGATGCAATTATTTATGTGATAATAATTCATTTAAAGAGGCTGTTGAAAGACGCTTATGGAAGAGAAAGTAACGTCAGACCCTGATGCTGAACCTGAAGGAAGTGTGCAGGGCTTCAGGTATCACGGGAAATAATCAATTAAAAACACCAGGTAGAGAATTGGCAGAGAGAACCAGAGATGGTGCTGGAGATGGTGACAGCCCCAAGGCCAGCCACGCGTTGAAGCAGAGCGGTGGCAGAGTCCTGCCCATCCCCTGTGCCAGCTAAATCCTGCCAAGGGCTGAGCGGGGAGCTCTGCTCGCTTTCCTCAGAGGCTGCAAAGCATGCAGGCACTGGGAGAAGTAGCCTCGCAAACATTTTGGCGCAGGTCCCAAGTGTCCAGTTTGATTTAAAATGCCTGCAGAGTTCTCTGTTTAAACAATCTGATGTGTGTTTGGCCTCTCCACGTGTGTCTCTGGTGCTGGTTCCTGCGCCGCAGGTGGCTCTGGCGTCCTTCCCAAAAGCCCCGCCGTATGGATCGGTCTCCAGGCTCATGCTCCTTCGCACGCATCCTTTTACTGTGGCAGGGGGACGGTCGGGGCTTCAGCACCGTACAGCTCGGAGGGATGCCCGGAGCCGCAGATGTGTGCCGTGCCTGTGTCCTCCCGGCCACGCTCACATTTCTGTCTGGGAAACCCTGGACGCTGAGGCGCAGACAGTCACTCCTAATCACCTGTCAAGTATTGGACTAGTTCCTTTGGCTTCCCTCAAGCATTAGCCACATGGGAGTCACTAGAAATTTTTGCCAGAGTAACAAAGGAAGGATAAGATCAGAAATTTATTTGATGTTTTCGTAGATAGTGACACAACGGTTTATTTATGAAAAACACAGTTTTTCAAGTCTGACTTTTAAAACAGTCTAAAATGTCTGTCTTGACTTCCCTTTGCCTATTCTAGCTTTATAATTTTATCGGGTTTATACATAGATTATCAGCATTTCCAGTCAATATACTTTTACAGAGCCAATTACCATTTGATCATACACATTTTTCATTTTTTTGTGGTCAACATTTGCATTTATTTTTCTTAATCAGCTCTGATTATTAATGTTTTTATTAATTTGGAAGATTCCTATTCCCTCTATACACCCTTAAGAAAGCAATAGATCATATTGGCAAGGTAAGGATTGTACAGATTAAGCTACCTTCCTCTGACTAGAAATACACTTTATATAGTGCCATTGCA
>RSEF01000002.1:27237316-27329945 GCA_003993805.1 Himantopus leucocephalus
AACTCTGAAAATTCCGTGATTCCGTGATTCCGTGATTCCGTGGCTCTGTCATCACCCCCATGCACTGAGGGATGAGGACCTCGAGTCGTGGGGAGACGTCTGTGATCACAGGGCTACCCAGCACCACTTTTGCAGGTATTCGCTGAACGGCACATGGAGTATACATAAACCAGGACTGTTAGCACCACAATTTTTTTTCTATGAAAACCATGGAAGCAAGGAAAGAAGCCTTGTAGTACATTGTCCTCTTCATCAAAGGGGCTGTTGCCACACGGGGAGGATATCATGAACAAAATGGGGGCCAAAGCACAAGGTACAGACCACATCCAAAAGGGACCTCTAACATGCATGTAGGAAAAGGCTTGTGCAGCCTCAGGATCCAGAGCCTCAAGGTCTCTCCTGAACATGTGCAGTCTAGGAACTGAACCAAGTTTGGCCAGTTCTTTCAAAATGCTCTTCTGGCATCTTTTGCGCAAATAGCCTAATGGTTGAAGCACTTGTCCACAGAAAGGGAGACCTAGGTCAAAAGCACCCCTCCAGTTGAGACTCTCATCGTGTTTGACCCCAGGTGCTCCAACGATTAGCCATGAGCATGGCCCTGTTGCAAGACTCCTCCTTGAAAACTATGACAGTGTACAGAAAAGAGGTCAAGACTAAATGTGACAGAAAGCAAAAAGAGGTCACAAAAGACAAGACTTTGTGATTCAGTGCCTGTTGTGTGTCTCAGGGATGTAAACTGCTGTAAAGATTTGTGGGGTAGGTCTCAGAGCATTCCCACAAGAGGTGGACAGTCACACTACCACACAAGCTCACTTTCCAGGCACACAAATCCTTCAGTCCGTCCTGTCCAATGCCTACTTCCACAGGAAAGAGGGAGATTCCTCCTTCGAAGTTGGGATGCAGGTTTGAATCCCTTCAGACTGAGGCTGACACTGGAAGTTTCCCACTTGCTGGGTGAATTCTCTAACTGTGGATAGCTTGATTTATACAGAACAGAAATATTGATCAATCTGGCTGCTACTGCAAATGGGATTCAGCAAAATGCATACTGGGTCTGATCCAACTTGGAAACTCTTCTGTTTCTAAATAGGCAACAAGCTCAACAAAATCAACGGTTTTAGCTATTGTTGCTGCATAATCAATTCACAGCTATGCAATAGTGTGTTTCCTTACTTTCCAGTTGGGCACATATGTTTTGGTTTGAACTTGTTGAAAATTTTTAGATTTATATACCCTCCCCTCCAAATGTTTAGTTTCATAGTTTTTAACTGCAATTGGCGCACTGTGCGTATGCTGGATTTAGCACTCTGTGGCATCAAGCACCGCCTATAAGCAACATGTCCTGAGTGTGGAACACACAACTGTGGCTTTCTTCAAACAATACTCTTTGTGGAGTTATACTTGTGTCCAATATTTCCTCATATCTATTTAGCAATATTTCTGTCCTTGATTTTTCCTTTCCTTTGTCCTTTTAAGCATTCCTGAATTACTTCTCTTAATCTGCATGGCTGCTAGTATTTGTGTGAAGAATTCAATGAACAACCGAAACTTGGAGACTGAAAAAACATTATTTCTGCTCATCTTCTTCCATAAGATGATATTTTCCAATACAAACTGAACAAAGAATATGCTGATACATATCTCACACACATTAACATTTTCTGTTCATTATAAAAACTTTGAATGAGGCATTAAAAATGTTTTGATATCATAACTAAGTAGTTAATATTTTCATAAATTAGGCTACATAAATCAATGGGTTATATTTACAAAAATATAAATACATATAAAATACTTTTACAATGAAAACATATAATCAGGAACCCCAAAAGCTTGATATATTGTAATTTCAGCCAAAATCTCTGAGATTTTGCAATGCTGCAAAAATGCTACTGGAAACATGCTTCCACTCAATGGTATGAATGTTTCAAAGACTCTCTTTGAAAGATAAGATGATAAAAAGAAAAGAAGTACCGTACCAGTTGGATCAAAGTCTGGAAAATAATCCGGACAATTCTGAGCAGTGATTCTTCCAGCGGGCGTGTCATCCCAGCACAACCAGCCATCCCACGTCCGGTTGCAGAACAGACCTGGACATTTAAGAGGAATGCAGTAGTTAATTCACACACAGTCACTCCTGAACCTACTCTGTTCTAGCCTCCCAAGGAATATTGCTGTCTGCAGACAATTATCTTTTTGCAGTAAAATCCCTTGTTATTGCTGCACTTTGAGTGGCATTCTAGGACTTAAAGGGGGCCTACCAAAGAAATGGGGAGGGACTCTTTATCAGGGACTGTAGCGATAGGATGAGGGGTAATGGTTTTAAACTGAAAGAGGGTAGGTTTAGACTGGATATTAGGAAGAAATTCTTTACTGTGAGAGTGGTGAGGCACTGGAACAGGTTGCCCAGAAAAGTTGTGGATGCCCGATCCCTGGAAGTTCAAGGCCAGGTTGGATGGGGCTTTGAGCAACCTGGTCTAGTGGGAGGTGTCCATGCCCATGGCAGGCGCGTTGGAACTAGATGGTCTTTGAGGTCCCTTCCAACCCAAATCATTCTATGAGTCTATGAATCTACAAGTCTATGATTCTATGAATCTATGAGTCTATGATTCAGGTGCTGCAAGGTACTTGCTTTTGCTGACCAGATGTTAGTGGTGTTAATTTTACTGGAAAGTAATATTTTTAAGCCTACTGAACTCAACTTTGAATGTAGGGTCTGATCCTACAAATTCATCTTCTAGGTCCTCCTTCCATCCTTGGCCATAAATGTGTACACTAGTGGTAAGGGGGGCCTCAGTTACCCAAAGACCTTATAGACACCCACTTTTCAGGTCACCTTCTGCTGTTCCGCAGGTCTGAATATCAAGTCTTTGAAATGTAAAGTTAGGAAGGGCTTCCAGGGACATCCTAGCTAAAGGCAATGTTTGCAGAGACAGGTCCCTGTTAAGGTGGTTGTATTGCTCAACACTAGAGATCAGTCAGATAACTACAGATCCAGTGAAGTGAGGTGCAAGACTTGTCTATTTGTAACAGGTGAACTCTGCCTGCTGATGTTGTCTGGGTAGGCATACTGTGATCTTGTCCTCATCACGCCCCTTCTGGGAAGGTAGCATTGTCGATGCCATGTCCCCTACAAGGAGTCTTCCCAGCCTCAGAATCAATGGCAGTAGTAGGGAGGCAGAACACAGCTCATTCTTGATTTGTGTTACAGAGATGTTATGTACTATGGTCCACAGAAATTGCATTATAAGACCACTTGCTGTAACGCGTTTTCCTGACTCATTGTGGATTTAGTCCCTATACTTCTTAGTTATTTTCCGTTTAAAATCAGTTTGTGTTGGGGAAAAGGTATTTATCATCATGACCATCAGGTTAAAGGGAAATACAGCGAGATGATACATCTTGCCATTTTTGCTGTGGTCACAAGAGAGTTTCAGAATTGCTGCTATGACCATGTGGGTTGATTTTGAAAGAATCATATGGAAGGCACCTAATAACCATTGAAAGTTAATAAAATATGAGCAGCTAATTGCTTCTGGTGCTTTTGAAATTATCCACAATAAGCTTTCTTACTGAAGCAAGAAAGCTGTAAAAAGATGACTGAATTGTTCAAATTTGCACCAATAACTGTTTTTAAGTCAAAATAGTTATGGATTAAAAATTTAAAGCATAAAATTTCCAAATGAATGTCTTGCAGAGTAGATATTTTTATGAACATTTTTTCTTCGTTAGCTAAGATTTTATGCACATATATTTTTCTGTTGTCAAGTTAAATGTGCTAACGCTACTTGTTCACTTAATTAACCAAACATCATATCAGCAGTTTGTTATCTTTCCTTATGGCATTCTCATGTTCTTCTCTAGCTTTGAGATGTATCTGAAAGGCTTTTAGGAATCATTTTGTAATATCAAAGACAAAGATGAGCAGAAAATGTTTGCAACTTGACCTTGTATTTGCAAGACACTTCAGAATGGGGTTAGTAGGAATTTCTAGCTTTAAATCCTTTGCCTTGCCTGATGAAGAAAAAGTCACTGATGTTGATCTGTACATTGTGGAATGTGTCTTTCAGGGTAAGTAACAGGATATATATGCACACATACATTGATAAATACATATATGTATACACACGTATATAGATATGCACACACACACATATATATGTTTTCTAAGTGCTGCAGGAAATAAAACAGTGTAAGTAATAAAACAGAAGAGTCGAACACCATATTGTTGTATCACCAGCTAAAAATACTACATTTTTGGATGGACAGGGAGTGTAGGAGCACTGTGCTGTCCCAGAGGGATGGTCAGCTGTCCCCGTGTGCCTGAGCTCTGTATTTTGTTACTGCTTTGGGATTTAAGGTAATCAATTCCACCTTGAAATGGGCAAGATAAGTGTGTATACACTGTCTGTTACTTCAGCTCTGCTGACACATAGCCACTTGTAATGCTGCCACAGCTCACCTGTGTGCTATCATCTCTCTGGCTCCTGCGTGTGAGATACTATGCAGTTCTCTGCAGTTCATTGCCATCATCTTTGAGACCCAGGATTATGAAGGATTTAAACTACCTTTGTGCCAGTCTACAAATAAGCTACATCAGGGACTGTGGATATGCCAGGGAAAAATTAGGCACACCTTGGTCGGCTCTGTAAAGTTGTACCAGACACTGGGCTTTCCTGGGAACTCCACAACTGTTTGTGCTGAAAATGCATACCCATTATAGCCCTTCAGCTCATGTGTTGGGCTTTTTCTCTCAAGAGACACCCCTATCGTTGTCCTCTGCATTAAGGGAATTTCCCATTTGATCCCATCCTCCCTTCCAAACTTGCAACCAAGAGACTTAGAAATTTTCTCCCTTCCAACCCCTTATGAAGTGTAAATGTTGGAGCGCTGGTGAGGATCCTGTAATTCACCCATTCACTTCATTCCAGGTTCTAAATAAACAAGTGCATGTTGCTATGAACATAACAGTCCCCAACGGCATCACTTAAATCTAGCTGCCAGTTGAAGGAATGCAGGACCTGCTGTGCTGCATCCGATGGCTGTGGGTCTGCCACTGCTGTCCTCCTGGGACAATGTTGCCCTTGAGAACACTGCCAGCTTATGCTGGGAAAACGCTTCAGCCCTCTGCAACCAATCATACGATCAAGGTACAAAAGAAAGGTGAATCCAGCAGAACTATCAATGGATGCAAAGATTACATATTTATAGAGCTGGAGACTAAAAGAGTAATCTGAAGAGACAGTTTTTCCTCCCTCAAGCTCAGCAACTAAATGCTTGTTTACATCTGAGACATGATGCTTTCTATCCCATAACCCTGTTTAAATACTTGTGTTTTTTTTCCCATTATTGGCCTGAATGAAAACTCATTTGAAGCAATGGGAACCTCAATATTCATTCCAAAACATTTCTGCATCAGGACCCGAGTACCTTAACATCTAATTATTCTTTGAGTTTTACAAAGTCCTGTAAAATCTACGTGGTGAAGAGCTCTAGAAATGTCTTTGTTCTTGTATTACAAAATATCCCACATTACCTCCACCCCATTTATTAGTTCAGGGTTTTTTAATAACGATTTTTAAATATATTTTCTTTTTAAACTGTGTCCTCAGTATCTCTGTTCTTTACTTGCATAAATCCCCACAATGCCTCCAATACTTTTTCTCTAGCCCCCTCAGAACTTCTTCCATATTTTCTGTGAGAAACAGTGACCAGAACATTCAGTCCCAACCAGAAATGCTTCTTCATTCATTGGTGCCATTGTAGCACCACCATTATTTGTTACTTCCCTTTTTATTAATCTTAATATGTGCCTTGTATTCAGTAAAGATGCGTCCTCAGTGCCTTATAAACCTCTTTTTTGCTAGTGTTACCGCCGAATATAGAACACCTGGAACATCTGTGTTGATACAGAGCATGACGGATATCAGTCGATACATGAACGACAGAAAAACGAAAGAGTAAGTGAAGCAAACAGGGCGACATTTATATTTAAGAGATCACCGTTCACAACCAAGTCTTTGTGTAAGCTTGCTAAAAGGCTCTGGAGAATACCATTCCCTAAGCAAGAACAAGAGATATTCAAGCAGCAAAGCATTGAGCCAGAAACGTAGATGATGGGGGTATCATCTGCACAGGGAGGAAGGAAGAGCTGTTCATTCCCTGGGCTCATTCCAGGCTTTTTTCTTTCTTTGCACTTAAGAGGATGCTAAGTAAGTGTGAATTTGACTACTGCACCCCGAGGAAGACTATGGGTTAGTATACAGAAGAAAATGTTTCTTTATAGCCATATGAGCAAGCATGGCAATATACAGAGTTTTTAAAAACTTTTTTACCTTTCTTCTTATATGGAGGAGCTCTGTTCATCCTCTCATAGCATTTGAACTGCGAATCTATTATCTTCTGTCGTATGACTGAATTTTCAGTTACTACAGGCTCTAATGTAGGATCAGTATAATTTACAGTAGAAGAAAGACTTGGAACCATTCTCTGTACAGAAAGGAAAAACTGTTAGTACAAGTGAATAAACCAGGAGGATAAAATAAAAAAGTGAGGATCGGAAATCTCTATATGCATTCTTCAAAGCCCTTTTATTTGCACATGTGTTTAGCATTACGATAGGCCTTATACTGCTTGCAAAGTAAATGCTGAATTTTGACTAGTTTACCTCACTATAAAATCAGGATTTCAACCAAGCCCTTTTTCTTGGCAAAACAGAGGACCATTACATACTTGATAAAGTCTTCAAAATCTTTTCATTTAGCTTAGCAATCTGCAAAAAAATTTTGTATCTTCTCAAAGTTACATCCATGTATTTCTGCTCGCTTGCGCTGGTTTCTCTCCAGACTGCTTAGACAAAATACCTCAGTGCCACAGTCTTGAAAGTGATTATTTCATATTTTATGCCACCTGCTTTGAGATCCTTCAACTGTTAAGGTCATAGAAACAGAGAGCAGAGAGTTTAAACTTCACTACCCGGCCTTAGCTCTTAGTTAAGTACCTAAATTTGAGAGTCTGAATAACAAGGCCCTCTTTGATCAAGTGGCATTTTCTGACTTGTCCCACTCTGAGCTGCCTGCGGGGCAAAGGGAAGGAACATTGCCCTTGGAAGGCAAAAATCTCAGACAGAGAGGTCAGTTATCTTTTTTCCATCCATCCGTCCATCCCTCCCTTCCTCCCTCCCTCCCTTTGTTACACAGCCCAGGTCTGTGAGTCAGGGTGGAAATGAGAGTGTGGAGCTGGAAATGGGAGTGTGGAGTTAGGGACAGGACACTTCTCTGAACGAACATGATAGGAAAGGATTAGTTCCTCTGCTCCCCCAAGCAAAAGCAATGCTGCTGTGGCACTTTCCTTATACGACCCTCTATTTTTCCCAATACTAGACCCTAATAAAGCCATCATAAACACATACAGAGTCATTTACAGGATAGTTCAAAACTAAGGACTCACATCTCACTTGATGTTTTTACTACCAAATACTATTATGCAGATCTTTAAGCAACCATTTGTAGTGTTCAAACTGAAAACATGACAAGTTTGAGATTTCAAATATCAGTTTGCTTCTTAAATTGTAGCTTCCCTTTTTTCATTGCACATCACAAGCAATCATATTTCATAAGTATATTACTTTCTTTTCCATTTACACATCTAGAACACCTTGGTAAAACATACAGCAAAAGCACAGTATGTTTGACTTAGCTGGAAAAAAAAAAAAGACATTAATTTATCCTGATACTTCTGTGCCAAGCCATCTCAGTTTAATCTTTTTATACTCATACATCCAATTATTTTTCCCTAATTCAGTCTAATCTCTTTTGATACTAACATTTCCATTTTGAACTGTACGCAGATACTGTCTGAAGACTGGGGGACAGTGAAGGCAGTTTATCTCATTGGACTGAAACAGGTACTTGAAATAAAATGGGAGGATTAAGAAGGAAGATATTTTCTGGCAGATACAATTTTATATAAATTTTATGTGTATGTATACGCACACACATAGAGATATACTTGGACAGTGAAGCCATTTGGAACATTTCATCTGGCCATCCAAGTGAAAAATTAAGCATCTAGAAAGCCAGAAGAGGAAATACAGAAGTAAAGCCAAACATATTACAGATCCCTCGCTTGAGAGAAGATTAAAGGGAGTAGCTGGAGTCTATGAGGACCATTTTAAAACCAAACAAGCAGTGCCCTAAATCCAGCCAGAAGTGTGGGAAAGCGCAGGTAAGGTTCTTTGAATACCCTCAGGTCTGTCTTAGCCCTTCGTGTTCACGTATCGCCACAGGCTTCGGTACTCCTCTGAAGTGTTTCACAGATACTCCGTGCCCCTTTTTTCTTTCTTTCTTTCTTTCTTTCTTTCTTTCTTTCTTTCTTTCTTTCTTTCTTTCTTTCTTTCTTTCTTTCTTTCTTTCTTTCTTTCTTTCTTTCTTTCTTTCTTTCTTTTTCTTTCTTTCTCTCTCTCTCTCTCTCTCGCTTTCTTTCTCACTTGCTTTCTCGCTTGCTTTCTTTCTTTCTTATTTTGAATAATACCTCAGTTTCAAGCCATTTGCATTCAAGAGAGGTATAATTCTGTTATCAAAGAAAGCTACAGGCGGCTTCTGTGGCATTGCCTCTGTTCTCAATGATCCCTCTGTTTCTCTGGGCCAGTTTGGGAACACGCTCATGTTTTGAAAGCATAACCATCTGATTATGCTTGGAAAACATCACCAATTTTCCTTCCCCTGAAACAATTTTTGTTTAATTTATTTTTGTTTTCCTCTAGGAAGGAGATGATCTGTTCTTCAGATCTGCTTGACCAAACAAGATCAAAATCATTTCACACTGACAGAGACCAGAAAGACTGGTGCTGCTGGCCATAAATACTGTTGCAGTTTCATTTGCTTTATCTGTACAGAATAAAGCACAACACAAATATGAAACAACTGGCAAATGCAAGCTACACAGATAGAAACTGTAGAAACTATTCAGTGCTTCGGAACATCTTTCCCCCCCTTCTAACTTTTTTTTGGAGCCTCTTTTACACACCATTTTTAAAAGGACCGACCATTCCCGGAAGATTGCACAGTACAGAAACACATAAGCTGAAATCAAAAATACGATATGCCGTTAGAAAAGGAATTCCCTATTTACATCTTTTAACTACTGAAGATGTAACAGTTTGTAACTAGGGATGATGATTTTGGGGGGTAAGATACAATTTAGAGACCGAAGACACATTACTCTTAAAGGTCAGTTTCATAACTTGCTGTGTGTAAGGGACTAATCCAATTCCTGAAGAAGTCAGCTCATGTTGGGTACAGGTTAATGAGAATACTTTAATATTTGGAGGCAGAGAGTTCCTGCGGTGGTGAATAGGATAAACATCTTGGACTGTGCACAAAATTACTTAAAGTGCTCAACCATGTAACCAGGAGGACCGCCCATTCTACCGCCTCTGAGCAAGGCAATCACCACCAAGCTGAAATTGCCAGCAAAATTTCTGTTGCCCACATATGGGCCAGGAATTCACTCAGAAAGATTAAAAATATAGATGAGACTGTGTCCCTAAAGCTCAATGGAAATTACTTCATCAGTGGAAATCACTTAATGGCCTACAGTAAATCTAAAGCAGGTTTGGATAAAGACTGGAATAATAATATTAGATTACAGCTGTCTCTTAAATTATCCAATTTTTTTTCTTATTACCAAACACAAAGACTTAGATATTCAAAGTCAGTTGCACACAAATCTTTTTGGGCACTTTTGATGTAATTGAATAGCTTGCACGTGAAATTCAATTAAGGGGTTATACATAGGTGTGTTACTGGTATTGTTCACCTGTGATATGCCCTTTAAATGTGCTCTTCCCTTTGATGGCTATTATTCATTTCTATTTGCCTAGATTTGAAAGGCTGGCCATGGAAGTTTGAACAATATTTTCTTCTACCTTAAAATCAGATGACCCTTTCAGCAGACTAATGAAAAATACATGTAGTGGCTTGCTGGAGGTTGAGCAGTCACGCCTCTGTTTGCAATGCTGGTGTTTTCTGCCATGAGTAGGAGAATCACACGTCCACCACCACTCTGGGACTCAGAGCCTAGAGCCTGATCTCCCCGAAGTCAGTTCAGTGCTGATGATCCAGCCTTATATTCCTGGAGCTCAGTCAGACAAAAATCTTGGTGCAGTTTGTGACATCAGATACTATTGTTTCATTCTTCTTGTGCTCCTTACCATCAGGGTCAGGAAAGAGCATATGGGGCAGAAAGAAATCTCTGGGTCACTGTCCTCTTACCAGAGGTAGCAGAAGCAGGGGCTACATGGGGGCAAAAGCTTAGCGTGTAGCATGCTAATGGGAGAGGCTGGAAATGTCCCACAAGTCTGTGTGTGTGTGCTCTCATGGAATTAATGATTAGAAATCACCTTTGCTACTACATTTTCATGATTATATGTAGGTATTTTAGGAATTCAGTTTTAGAACACATGTTTTCACCATAAAAAAGCCAAAATTAAATAATTTTCACCTGGTTACTACCTATGGTGTTAAACAAATTTGAAATGTTCAGAGTCCATTACTGCACGTTAAAAACCCTTCCCATCCATCAGTTACTTCAGATGGAAATATAAATGGTGTTGATAAAATAAAGGAATGCCTCATTCATTTATAAATATTCTTTATTAAAGAAAAATAAATAATTCACAACTTAATAATCAGGATGTGTTCATAGCCTGAAAATGATTGATATGATTTCTTCAGAAGAAAACTGTTTAAGTGATGTCCCATGCAGCAGTTTAGCAGCCGTACATATGATGTCACTCCTAAAAGTCCAAGTAAATGACGTCATACATACGACCACCAAGCCACCACGTGACAAATGACTGTTATAAGAAAATGAATTATCATTACAAAGAAAAAAAACAGGCTGCTGAGAAAGCTGAAGTTCACTTTATACCTAGAATTAATAAAGGAATCTAGAGAAAGCAATTTGGCTTCATTATTAAACTATATAAAAATGAACAAATAGTGCCCCGGTTTCTGAAAGACAGACATCTGCTATTAACCTGTGCAAGACTGTGCCTATTTCTGCAAGACGGAATCAAAATAAAGCAAGCATAGAATTCCTTCTTTTTTTTTTTTTCCACAAAATTTTGGACATGATGAAGAAGCATCCCCAAGTATTTTTATTCCCCATCAAGGAGCTTGAAGTATACTAACTGTTGACTTCATATGACATTTAGGAAAAGAAGGCATTTGCAGCTTACTTTGCTTTTGTTTTTTCCCTCTTTCCACTAAATACAGTAATTTTGCAACATTTATTGTTGAGGTCAGTCAAAATATATTTCAAATTCTGGATGCTCTAAGTGTTTGTTATTGATTTCAATGGCTCAAACATTCATGTGGTACATTTCTTTTAAAACTGCTATGTGTAGTCACCACTTTGTGGGTCACTAAACTCCTGTCTTTCAATATATCACATCCTTGAGTGAGAGCTCAGCATGATTTAGACTGGTTGCAGAGCCCCACTCATTCCTCAATTACGTTTGAACTACTTTTCACAGCTGCTAGAGTTAGGACAGAGAAGAAAGCGACTGTCATGCCTTGGGAAGGTCATTAGTGCATCGTACTCAGTAAATATAACAATAATTTCTTATCCATCACAAATGTGCTAGGAAACAGCAGACCATTTCTTCAGGGAAATACCTTGACGTGACATATTTTACTTAATCACTGAATGTTAAAATTTTCCCATACTCAATTGCTGTTGAAGCAGGATGGAAATTATCTCACAGTGAGATCCCATATGACTTACTTTGCAGATTTTGGCAGCTGTTTAAGAAGGCACGAGACTGTCAGCCACAGCAGATGAAGACAAGACACTTGTAATGCAAAGCGACTCATGAATCTTACAGTTCTTTTCCATTGCTGCAGGATTTGCGAGGAAGCTTTACTCCCAGAGTAGCCTGATGCAAACTGTGGGCTTAAAGGAAGACTGCAGAATACTTCACGGAGTTCTGCTTGCAGCTCTAATTATCATCTTGCAAGAGGCCTCTTTAGGGCAATCAGCTGCATAGCAACATTCTTATTTTTTTAAAAAAGCAAAGATGGAGACAAAAAGTCCTGATCACCCCTGAAACTGGGGTGAATAGAGCAGGACACAGAATTTCTCTCCCTCTTCCGAAACTGTGAGCAGCTTGTGTTTCAAATTTTCACACTAATTCTCACCACATTAAGTCATCAGCAGCTTGCTTTCCTGAGTTTTCCTTGTGTGAGAAGAGCTCCAGAACTTGCAAGTCCGCTTCCTTACAGCTTGAAGCAACCCACAGTTACAAAGGGAAATGTGCACTTCAGAAAAACAGCTTTCAACGGCATGGTCTCACGTGATGAAACTGTCTCAGATGATGTGAGAGGAGATGGCAAGGAGACCATGAGCACCTGTGTCACCCACAGGCACACAGAGGCAATGGTTTGATGCACATGGCGGATGCAGCTCCACTGACCAGCCGGACCATCTGAGGGGTACATCCCGAGGGGCTGGGGAAGTCCCTGGGCTCCCAGCAGTGCCAGACAGCAAGTGTGACAAAGCGTGCCATGGGAGGCTGCCATGGATCTTCAGCAGCTCTTCTGGCCCACCGAAGGGCAGGACCTGCTCTGAACCAGATGCTGGAAGGGCCGCTGTCCAAGCAGGAAAAGGCTTGTGTTAACAGTGCCCTCACAGACACAGGTTTTCACGGTGAGAGCCGCTGAGCTGGGCAGGAGCCCAGGAGAGCACGTGGCTGCACCACCTCAGTAGTATGTATTGCACTCCCAGCCATGAGGATCAAACGGGTACACCACGAGAGGTGCCCTCATAACAGTGGCAAACGTTTTACTAATTGGCTTCTGGAGACTTGAATCTACTGCAGCTGTGTTCCAAAACACGGCAGTTTGTGCAGTTACCGAAAATTACATTTAGGCTTTCACATAATTTATTTCCATGTTTTGTGAACGGGAATTATTCACAGGCCTTTCAGGAGCTGACACAATGTACCAGACTGTGTATAGTTTAGTGACTGAGCCTTGGTAACAATTTGACAGAATTGGACTTAATTAACTTGTACAATTTGGGTTTTTTTACTCAAAATGAATTTATTTTAAAATATGATCTTGGTCTAATGGACTTAATAGAATAATAGTGTGGTCTTCAGCTGCAGCATCCATTTTGTCCTTACTGAGGACTTTGTGGTTGGCTCAGGACAACAAAATTGGAATGTGTGAGAAAAACTACTCCATCAATCCTCATTTACAGGATAAGACCAAACTACCATTTGTAGGCATCACATGACAATTCTTACTTCACAAAATCGTGCAGAGAATAGAACTCTCTTTTCTCAAAATCTTGCAAAATTGATCAGTCACACAGGAAAGAGACCCAAGCTTGTTTCCTCCTCATTCTCTGTCCATGCCCCTGGACACACTGTGCTGACGCTCCATCTTTCTTGCAGAGAGAAATGTACACTGAAGAGACGAACTAATTGCTCCAGCACACAGGGGCTCACGTAGTTGAGGAAACAAATCTCAGTCGCATTCTGTTGCTCTCAATAATTACCAAAAGCTACAGAGCATCAGGAATAAAGTTAACAAAGAAATAATGAACAGTTAAATTTTCTAATGGAATTAACTGTATTGTAGAGGACTATCTGGTAATGCTGCAAGCACTGTCATTATTGTGCATCCAAAAGCAAGGGAAGTCATCAAAGAGGAAGACAATAAGGAGTTAGTTTTATTTCTGAATTATGTTTTGGAGCAACTGGTGCTTTAGTTTTTGTTTGGCAAAAGCGAGTTATTATGGACCTGTACACAGAAGAGTAAAGTATTATCTATTCTATGCAAAAAATGACATATGTAAGACAGATGGATTCTATCAGAAGGTACTAAAATCCTTTGGTGACAGGTTTAAAGGCTGGAGATCGTGGGGAGGGCGGTGTCTATGGACAGCTTGTAAGTAGGGTCTAGGACAAAACATTCAAGGAGAGATACGGGATGAATCCGGCACCTGCAGTGGGACAAATGGCATAAACAGAGAGCCTGGAGCCCAGAGGGGAAAGCAAGGACATCAATAGGTTGTGTTGCTTTCCAACAGCTTGCAGTTACCAGCTGGGAGTGCAGGACACAGACAAGAGGATGACAGTAAACCATCAAAGCCATCAAAGAAGAAAGATCTGGAAGATGGTTTGTGGGGTGGGTAAAGAACAGGAACAGGAGATCACCCCTGTGTCACAAATCACTTCAACTACTGTACCTTCTTCCTCAGCCTCAGACAGTGGCTGACATGTAAGTCCCAGGGGCTCACAACTCTGGGAACAGAGGAGTGATTAAAAGAACCAATAGAGTGGGAACAGTTCTTTTGGAAGAAAAAGAAAGACGCCCTTTCCTTGTTAAAGGTCACAAATATAATGTAAAAAATGAATGTTTTCTACCAGCTACAGGTGGGGAAATTTTTGGAAAAATGACTGATGCCAAATATTTTTCATATTTGATCTAACAGCAGTGTTCTGGCAAATGTCATCAAGGAAACAGAGCTCGTTCATCGTCTACTTCTATGACCGTGGCTTCTCCCTTACTGGAAGACAAATTAATCTAGGAGGTGTCTAAGTAGATCACAGTACAGCCACTGCAGTGGGGAAGGAAGGAATATAGAGATTGGAACAGTGACAACGTAAAGAAATTTGTGCTTAAGTTATCCATCGAGGTCAGAAGTTGGAAAGCCCTTTGGTGCAAAGATATCTAAAAGGAAGGGGATGCAGGTCTCACTGCAGAGTTTCTTAAAGAAATCCTAGCCCTGGAGTACTGCAGGAATGAGCACAGAACTCCTGTTGCACACATACTATCATGGGTGAGAGATTTATAAGATTTGTGGACAACAGGGCAAGGATCAGCCTGGTCCTTCAGGGTTGACCTACAAATCCATGCTGTAGTCAGAGCACCTTAGATGCTCAGAAATGCTGTTGACAATTTTAGTTATCAGAATATTTTCAGTCCTGTCACTTGGCTGGGGAAGAAAAATAATCCAGAACTGTTCCTTCAGTCGACATTGGCTTGTTATAGGAAGACTCGCCGTTCTTTGCCAAGGCCCCTGTGAGGCTATGCACAGCAGCTGGGATTCAAACGCCAAAGGAAGCTGGTCTCTCTCAACCCGTTTTGCTAGAGACATCTCTGGCCATGGGTGATAACCCAGCCAGTGCATCACTACACATATCCCTTGGAGGGTTACATGTAACAGCCACAAAAGGTCACAAATATCAGAATACTCCAATATACCTCAAGGCAGAAGACTTCTGCTGAGCACAAGGATGATTCCTCAAATCATTAACTAATTCTGGACAAATGCTTTTGAGACCAAGTCAGCAGAAATGTTCTTTCTCCTGCTCTCCAGCTCTTCTTTGGTTGAGGGTCCTAATCCTGAACTACGAATTCAGCATTTTACCAAAGTGAGGTGTTCTTTGTTTTCTCCTGGGTTCTCTGTGATCTCATTTAATTGTTTTACTTCCTTCTATCCATCATTCTATTACTGTTCTCTACTTTCCTTTCCTCCTTTTTATCCATATAAATTTAAGTGGCAAACAGCACTGTGGGCAAGTTATGCTCAGCTGAAAGAAGACGAGGGACACAACCCGACAAACAAACCAGGGAGAGCAGTCTCTACTGTTCCCCAACATGTTTTCTAGCCCCACTTCTACAACTTATAGCCAGAAAGGATGGGAGTTGACAGGGAGACGTGCACAAATGTTCCACATTCAAATGTCGGGAGAGAAGATGAGAAGCACAGGGGCCCGAGGGGCTAACCAACAAAACACAAAAAGAGCAAGAATCAAAGCTTTCTTCAGGAACACAGAGATAAACAGTTAATTGGGGAATAAGGTGGCATCCAGCATGCAAGTTACTCATACCACACCAAGGTAGAGAGGTGCTTGGTCCCAGTAGCATTGTCCAGACATATTCTGAGCGTTCTGTAACTGAGGCTCTGGGCACTATTCTCATTTCTGACTACCTGTAATGTCTACGATTTTATGACAATTGCTAATAATTTGAGGTTTCACAAGTAGAGATCAGAGAAAGAATTCAACTTATATGAGAGGCGTTTAGTCAGGTAGAAATGAATTGATATTAAACAGTTGAAAATAGCATTTGAACTGAATAACTAAACTTTATACTGTTGTTTCCCATTTCAGTTGCTTTTCTAATAGCAGAGTAACTATAAACAGTGAAAATTCACAATTACTTAAATGAGTCTCACACAACAATTTTAAGGAAGTTTTCAAACACATAAGTTTCCATGTCACTGATATGTTGTAGCCTGTAAAACACAGAAATGAAATATCACATGCATTACCTTCTTCAGACTTGCAGTTCTGTCTCACCAAGAAACAATGGTTTCAAGTTCAAACTTTTATGAAGTATCTTATTTAGAAACTTTATTAACCTTATTTTGAAATTTATCAGTAAGGGAACTCATTCCTTCACCTGTGCGGTATAACAGATATAACTCAGCACCCATTGATCTGAACATCACCACAAGTTTAAATTTGGCAGATGTCATGAGCAGTTCAGTTTTCTTATACTTACAAGTAGAAGGATGATCAGTAAAAAGCAACTGTGGGTTGTCTTTTTCATTGTGAAGTCTTCCTGGAGAGACACGCTGTAGCTGACCCTTCTGGGAATTAAACAACAAAAACAAAAGCAGTATTAGACTTCATCTGTTAAGATAAATTCCTTGTCTTTGTGCAAAAGCATCTTTTTAGACTTAAAGTGGACATGCCCACGTGTGTGTGTGTTGTCCAGCCTTGTGTGTGCTCATGTTTGATTTCCCTGGAGACAGGTACGCTTTCAATTTGGGCACCTCCGTGGATCTCTGGTGGTAAGTTCAGCTGATGTGGGGTATGGCTCCATGTTACAACATGAGCAGCGGCAGATCTGGGTTAAGCTCTGTTCTTGCCTGCTGATGCTACCTTGGTTGTCCTGATTCATCTGCTTCTAACCTACGCATACAGCTGCAGACCTATGAAGAAGCTGGATATTTTAAAAATTATCTAAAAACCCCACAAAGATCTGGTTTGCAGATAGGCATAATGGCAGCTCAAAAGGCATATTTCTGGGGCTAGAGAAGGCCAGAGGTTGGGTAATGTCTAGCTAGGTCAACAAGCATGTGTGGCAGGAAAAGAAAGAGAAACTGGGAACAACATGGGATTTCATGTTCCCTAATGCAGTCAGCTCCACTGGACTGTGGGTAGACACATGGCAGAGTAACCCTCAGGCTGTCGAGAATGACTGCTTCAGCCACACAAAGCACTGGAGAGGCAGAGCACAGCCATGACTCCACAGGCTTGGAGGGAACTGGATTGGTAGCTTTTGGGTTTCTTTTTTTCCTAAATCAACACCTATCTGGCCTTTCTGGGAAAAATATCCAGGGCCGCCTTCTATCATGCTATTGCTTTGCGGCTGTAGGAGTTCAAGCAAGCAAAGCTCTTTGCCTTCTGATGTCTTATGGACCACTAGTGATTACACATGCCTATAGATCACCTTTAGCCACAGTAAGACAGTGACACACAATTTTGTTTTTCAGACAGTCTACAAACTAAGAGTGAGGTGTTTTCTACCTGGGCAAGCAATCCTGTGAGCATCCTACATATCCGAAACCCAGGAACTTAATGGGAAAAAGGCACATGGACTTGGATGCTTAGTCTACATGTAGTGAGCCACACAATCACTTGTGTAACATTTGTCTCTGCAACAGCACTGTAACAGCTTTTCTCATCTTGAAATGGTCTGGAAAGTCACCAGTTTTCAGAGGGGAAGAAAAATATAAGATCAGTCATAACTGTCCTCACCTAAAGCAGAAATATGTAATCTCAAAACTTACTAAAGGTGTGGCACTTCCACTTCCAACATAGCACACGTGGATGCAATCTCCTACCAGATCCAAATGGGACTATTGCCGTCATGTGTCACTGAGATTACATAAAACACAAAGTGATGGAAAAGAGGATTCAGAGGATTTGTCTCCAATAAGAAGTAGCCTTATTACTGTCTGAGCCTTGCCAGAACCATTGTGGTGTTCCAGAGGTAATGGGACAGGCAAATGACACAGAAATAATACGTAATTACACTGTCAGCCACATATTTGTATTTGATCAGCAATGACAGACAACTCAATTGAAGCAAAAATTGGCCAGCTAGATCAGAGGAAAATGCCTGGAATTGTCTACATCTTCTCTAGACTATTCACTGCAGTGTGTATTGGTTCAAAACTGCCAAAAAGATTAATGGACATATAAACAACAGGGCTTGGTGAGCTGTGCAATGAGCAGAGATACAAGCACAAATATGTGTGTTCATACAGTTATGTACTGTATTGTAAAGCGTTCTGTAGAGTGGTGTAAAGCCAGTCTGGCAGGTGCCTCTATTTTTCTTGCTACCCTCATTACTTCTGCCAGATCTATAGGGATTTGGTAAAAAGCAGGCAAAGGACGGACTTTGTCTTACAGACTGTCTACATGTTCAAAATACACACCACTTTCCACGAATGGCACAGAGATCAACACAATATTACGACCTAGAACACATAAGCAAAATCAATAGCAATTGAAGTTACCTGCGACACATCTACTTTTCCTGTACTTTGTGCTGGAAGTGCTTGAAGCACTATGTTGGGTTATAGCTGTAGCTGGAGGTAAATCTTATCCTTATGAGATTTTGTGAACATTTGTTATTTTGTACTGAAAGAGCCATTTAAAATGCTTCTTGATCCCATCTCTCCTAATTAAAAAAAGCCATCTGTAAAATATTTAAGACATTATTTTCCCCTCTGTTAACTGTGATGACTGTGCCATATGATATTACATAGAAGTAAATGAGTAAGAATTATTTCCCATGCTAAATCTTATATAGTCTTGATATTTCTAGTCTTTCTTTTAGCCAGATCTAACCACAGGAACAGTCGATATGCTACATTAAAATCTAGTGCCTCTTTCTTCTTCCTCTTTTGCAGGAGCCCTTTCCAGTGACAACATTTCAACAACTGTTGAACAACAATATTTTAACAATCCTCGTATAAAGACCCTGACTAAGAAGTGCCTTTTCTCTACTTTAATGATAAGATTGGCCCATAGCACTACAGCACACTTGGGTTAGCATCAGTATTGGGTCAAGGCTGATGACTGCACTGAAATGAAAAGGTACATGCAGGTAAAAAGTGCACAGAAAGGGGAGCCCTGAAAGACAGACCCTGTCAGCCTCTGGGCGGAGGAACAGACCAGCATCTCTACAGCTCTGCCCCCATCTCCAGTGATCCAGGTTCAGGTGTGACATGACAAGCAAGCTGGGATGTGCAAAGCAGCACACTCAAGTGCCCTGGGCTTTGGGTCTCTTGTGCTAGAACTATCACTTTTTTACAGCAACAGGCATTGAGGCCATAGAGAGCCTGCTTGCAGCCGAACGGTGGCTGGATAATCCAGAGCAGCCTCATGCAGAGCACAGGTGCTGTCCTGATTCCTGTTTCTATACTATTTATCTGTTTTCCGTAAGGCCAACAATGTCCTTGCTTGATGTTAAGATAATATAATGTGCTTCACACATTTAAGTTTTAGAACATCCATTTTTAGTGATTAATCGTAAGCACATTGCTAAAACCCAGTATGGCATTAAATCTTCATCCTCTGTTGCTTATAATAGTTACGTATGAAATCCCAGTCTGTTTTTAAAAATAGAATATTGTTCTTTCTTTCTTCATAAATGTAGCATAGCTCATTACGTGCTAGGATATTCCTCCTGCTTCAGCTGTTATAGTAATACCATTGACACCTTGGGATTAGTCCTGAAGCTTGTCTGAGGACAAGCACAGCATCCTACTTAGTAATGACATCTCTTTGGCTCTGTCCTGATTTCTACAGCCTCAGTACTAAGCTGAACTGGGCTTCAATTACAATTACTATAGGGTTATCCAGAAGGTGGGACAACCCTACCTGCACACCCACTTGCACAAGGCCAACAAGGGGGGTCAAATTTAGTCAGAAAGTAGGGCATTAGGGGGAATATTCAAAAGAGGGCAGTAGAACAACACTTCTTTGCCGAGGTCTAAAGAAAGGATAAGAAAGAAAGGCCTTTTTGGAGAAAGAACTGGAAAAAACTTCTCATTTAATTATTCTGCTCTGATAATTCTGCAATGCCATCTTTCACAATAGTGCTGACATACCTTTGGAGGAAGAAATGGTTTTAACAGCACAAAACAGGACTTGTAGGGGTTGCGGCTAAGTACAGAGGTGTGACACAAAAATATCTCTTTCTCAGTTGGTGTTTTATGCCCAGAAACTTTGAAAATTCGCTTGCTGCCTCCTTGTTTGGCTGCAAGTTCCTTAGAGGGCTTTCTTTCCACCCCATGCAGCTTTCTCAGGGTGAATAGCTGCATACCCACCTCCAGCCCCAAGGTCTCTAGGATTTCTTAACTAGCAGAGAGGCTTGCAGACCCTCCTAGAGAGCGCCTTGCCGATCAGCACAGAAGGGCACCAACCCGCTCTGCCTGCGGTAACATTGGAGTGGGAAACACAGGGGAGAGGCACCTGGGCAAGACATGGGCAAGCCAGCAGACCTCGCTGCTGAGTCTTTAGGCAATTTGGATGCAAGGAGGAGACTGCAGCTCTGTTTGCATTGCCAAATGTGCAGATAGTCCGGGGGAAAGTATTAAAATTGTCCCCTCATTCACAGCTGAACATTTTTCCCCTGGGTTCCTAATTTAGGTTACTGCTTTGGGCCAGGAGTGAGCTGTACATTACACTTCCACAATTCCAGGTCCTGCACAGACCAGCACTGTAGCTATAACCCCTTCAGGCAGAGCAAATGCTACGCTGTGATCCCCACGCGTGAGAAGGGAATAGAGACAGCCTCTCCTATTTCCCAAGCACAGCTCATTAGCCTGCAATGGTCTGCAAATGGTTTAACTGGCACTAGGATCTTCTGGTAAACACATTTCTGAGGGAAATGGTGAGCTCTGCTCAGTTCTTCATAATATGCCAGAAAACTAGTGACCATCAGTCCCAGGTGGAGAGACAGGCCTCCCTACAGCCTCTAGCCAAGTGACCAGGAAGATTAGGCAAGGCAGAAGACATATCTAGTGTTTTGCATTCCTGTATTCCCTACTCGTTACCTTTACACAGATCCTTGATCTTTTGTATAACCCTCCTGAAGTTTTCATATGAAAATCTCCTGAGAAATACAGGTTCCAAATTCTCAATTTCAGGAGTCAGGCACCTAAAGGCATTGCTACATTGAAATTGCAGGCATGTAGGTTAGTTGCTGGATCTTATCTCATTCCTTTCGGTAGTCTTGGAGATAATTTCACTATCAGGGAGCCAAATGCTCAGTTGTGTGATGACTACTCCGTTGTTACTCAAGCAGATGACCATTAATTTCCATTAGCTTGCTTGGTGGAGATGGTGAACTGGGTCTTGTAGGGCTGAGTGTGTGCTATGTTAACAAATTGAGACTATTAGCCATGGCAAACAGGCAATTTCAGAGCTACATGGATCAAGCGACCAAATAAATCTACTTTATTGATTCATTTGGATTACATGGGAGCTGTAATGTTTGATGCTTCATTTTCCCATTGAAAACCAGTCAACAAGAAGGGCTATTTTACCGTAGGCTTCCCTTTAACCAAATCCTTGCCAATAAACTGGATGAAACCAGAAAGAAACAGAAAGTAGCTACAAACTTGTCTGTGTTTACTAAGTTTTGAAAAGCCCCCACGCTACATATCTGAGCAGCCAATGTGGTCACACACACTACAGTGAAAGCTGAAAATGGTTGTTGTTAGACTGGGTAACACTAGAGAGATAAGTATACTTTGAAAGAACAAAATAATACAAGAAATGTGCTTTGAATGAGAATTATTTACCTGGGACTCTAATAGTATGCAAGCCAAATTATCCAGAAGGTTTTCAGAAAAAGCTGAACATTTTTTATGAAATAAAAGATAGTAAAGCATTAGAGGAGTTAGAGGAGCTGATCCTTTCCACCTGGCAGGGGCACCTGGGGTGAACGGCCCCTGGGAGGTTTCCATCACCCAGGAGGGGAGCTGAGGCAGCTAGCTGAGCACTGGCACCAAACTTCTAGGTCCCTGGAGTGAAATGAATTCCATTCATATTATACATAGATCTGGGTATGGCATTTCTGCATCCTCTAATGGCTATTAGTGGGAGGTGATTTCTACCACATATTTGTAGCCAAGAAAATTACTACATTTTCAGTACTTAGGAAGCCAACCCTAATCCCCCCCCGGCTGTTGGCCAAGCGGTTTCATGAGGTTTAAAAGCAAATAGAAGCGAAGAAAATTTCAGGAACGGGCTAGCAAAGTATTTCAGGGGATTTGTTGGTAGCCAAAGTTTGAAATGCTTACAAAGACTGGATTGTGTCATTTCTTTCAAAAGCTTTAGTTTTTACCTTTTTCGAATGTACTCTAGGAAGGTGTAAAACATGAAGTATTTTAGGCCAAAGTGTTAACAGGAGTATTTGAAGTGAAGTGTTCCAAGCATTGTTGGAGTTCAGCCTCTACAGGACGCCCTGTATGTTGTTCCACTTCTCTGAAATTTGTAAAATCATTCTTTTTAACCTAGGAATACTTGTCCAAACAATGTATATGACCCTATTTTGTAATCTTAGGAATGTCTGTCTGGTTTAAGCTGGACATGAAGTTACCCCAGGAAGAACCNATCTTTGTTTAAAAAAAAAAAAAAAGGAGACAAAAAAGAATCTTGTAGAATACATCTTTAAATATAAATGATAAGCATATACTGCTGCAATAAATAACATGCCTATTGCTTTTTGGTGTACTGTGCCTCAGTCACATGTTTCCAGCCCTCCCTTGTGCTCATGTTGTGAAGACATGGCCCAGACAGCTACTCCAGCAGAAACTGAGTCCTGGAGTGCATGAAGAACAAGGTTTTCTGCCTCTGAAGCTCTCTGAACTTACTGCAGGCTCTGGTGATACAAGCAGTGGTAAAAGGAAGGGGGTAGAAATAAATAGTTCAGAGGAGATGGTGAGTAACAAAAGCACATCTGCCCTCATATAGATCAGTTTAAGCTGTTGTGGAATTTAAAGAAAATCCACTTTCATGCTTTTGTGGTGAAAGAAGCAACAACACATGCAATTACACTTGTACTCGAGCTGTAATACAGTACAGAGAGTGGACCACAGCGCGTCTCTGGAAAATGAATTCATCTTCTTCAATCACTACTCAAAGGATACACTCTTAAAATAATCTTACTCTACCAAAGCAATGAAGGTTCACACAAGAATTAAGTCAGGCTCTCAGCACCCCTCCAAGTATCATAGAATGGTTTGGATTGGAAGGGACCACAAAGATCATCTAGTTCCAATGCCCCTGCCATGGGCAGGGACACCTCCCACTAAGACCAGGTTGCTCAAAGTCCCATCCAACCTGACCTTGAACACTTCCAATAATGAGGCATCCACAACTTCCCTGGGCAACCTGTTCCAGGGTCTCACCTCCCCCATCATGAAAAATTTCTTCCTTATATTCAATCTAAATCTACCCTCTTTCAGTTTAAAACCATTGCTCCTTGTCCTGTCACTATAGGCTTTGGTAAAAAAGTCTTTCTCCGTCTTATAAGCCCCCTTTAGGTACTGAAAGGCCACAATAAGCTCTCCCCAGAGCCTTCTCTTCTCCAGGCTGAACAAACCCAACACTCTCAGCCTGTCTTCATAGGAGAGACGTTCCAGCCCTTTGATCATTTTTGTGTCCCTCCTCTGCACCCGCTCCAACAAGTCCATGTCTTTCCTGTGCTGAGGGCCCCAGAGCTGGACACAGTACTCCAACTGTGGTCTCACCAGAGCAGAGTAGAGGGGCAGAATCACCTCCCTCAACCTGCTGGCCACACTTCTTTTTATGCAGCCCAGGATACGATTGGCATATCATATTGTTCATATCAGATGCAGAAGGCTACATTTTTGTTTGTTTTTACAATCAGATTTGTAATGTCAATGTTAAATACAAACCTTACATTTCTGAAGTATCACTCAAGATTTTACTAGCTCTGCTTTCAGTAATGGATAACAAGATAAAACCAGCAATATTTTAAAAAAAGCTTAGTAAATGTCAGTAAATGTTATCATGTTAAAGTCAAATGTCTTCAAGCTATAGAACAAAGCAGAAAGCCGTGTAACAAAGCAGAGGAGTAAAATCTATAGCACAGCATTCCTGCTATTCTGAGAGTACTTGAATAATGGGATTAAATGAAGCAGCTTTGACTAGTGGTCTACCATGCGACAGATGAAAGAACCACACTGCAGGAATGCCAAGTTCATCACTGAACATTCCTCAAACCAGAACGCTTCCTTGCCATTTTGCTACACTGTGAAGCTGCGGTTTAGCATCTCACATAGTAGCACAGTATAATTTTAGCCTTTTAGGCACAGCTGTGAAAGGTCTTTTTGAAAGTGCTCGCAATTTTTGGAGGGCTTTGCAGCAGTACTTGTAAAATGAGCAAGTATGCAATTATCTAATCTCGGTGACACTGCAGCTTGAACACATCCAGAAGCTTGGGCTGACTACTATCCTGCTGTAGAGCAAAGACTTCAAAGGAGTTATATGCATTTATGTCAGACTTAAATTAAAGCAGATATTTGGAATAAATCTGTATCTATAATTTTTTTTTTCCACAGTCCTCATTACCTGCAAAGTAATCTTTGTGGCTAACATTAATAACAGTACAATTTACAATGACAATTGTGAGGGGTAGAGCTAAATAAATATTGTTAAATAAACTGAAATATATTACACCAGCTTCAGTCAAAACTCTTGTGAGTCAACGAAAAAGCCACCTCCATGGTTGCCTTATGACTTTAACTGGACCTGCATCCTGACTGTACTGTACCTACAGCTCAGGTCTGATGTACACTACATGCCAGTCAATGCATTTAAAAATATTCTAACAAGTTTTGAGTTCAGTGGAACAAGAATATAATGACAAGGCAGTTCTGGATGGACTTTGGAAGCACACATGAAGAGTTAGGGAGAAGCAAGAAAAACTGCAGGATACAGGTTGAATGTAAGGGTGTTCCTTTTTCTAATTCCCAAATTCTTTTGGTATCACATTGGAAGAATCTTCATCTGGATGGATGCAGCCTCATATGTGACATTCTTCCCTCTTGGATCAATACCTTTTTTGATTCAATATATTGAGATTTTTGTTAATTTTTTTTTCTTTCAGCTGCAGCATATACTGGAAAGAAAAATAGTTATTTAATATTTACTCGTGGCCAATTCCTTCTCGGTTTTCCATTCAATCTTTCCCCAGGCAAACTCCCACTGGTCCTTTTTTTTTGTAACTATACATTCCTATAAATTATTTGAAGCAAGTGAATATTTTATGGGGTGGGCAGAAAAGCAAGAAAAATATTATACTTTCTTATTATGTCACTGTTTTTTATATAAATCTTATAAAGTGTGAAAAATCCTGTGAGTGGATTGTTATAAATCAAATGCACATGACACACATTTAAAGCATTTCATTCCCATTTGGCAGCAGAATAGCCCATGCTACAGCTGGATGTATGTTTCATTTCTGCCCTGACAAAAATGAGCCTGTGTTGAAACGCTAACACTCCTTTCTTGAGTCTGGTTCTAATTTTATAGCAGCTCTGCTAATAATGAATAGAAATCCTGATTACGATTTGAAGTCAGAATATGTGACCGTTGATCTGGAAAGGCTGTATCTAACAGGGTATTTTAAATGCCCTAATAGAGTGAGACAAGCTTCGGGGTGTGCAAGCCCTTTTGTGACAGTCTCTGAAGGCGGCTTTGTGTGTCTGAGGTCTTGGTTAACTTTACCGATACACCAGTTGATCTACTTAGACAGTTATTACCTCTGCTGGTAAACCTTAAACTATTATATCTACTGCAACACTGCTATTTTTGTTATAACACCTACACTACAATAAATAGAAAAGCGAACAGAAGCTGTCATTGCATTTCAGACTATTTTTACAACTGATGTAATGATGAATGCAGATATAATGATTTAATGAATGATGCAGATATAAGAAAACATGGGTAAGTCCGTAAAAACGAGACTACCTCCATCAGTTATTGCAGATTAATTAAACATCACAGCTGTAGTGCTTGGATACTGCATTGTCCCTGTCAGGAATTACAGAACCATTACTATAAAGGGTTAGATTGAATGTAGCAGTCTAAATTGCCAGTTTCAGTTAGGGCAACATCCCCACATTGCTCACTATGGCATTATATATTCCTACCAAATTTTGTAAAAAGCCTTGGTTGGTTGTCCCAAACATCATTCCAGGCCTGCAGCCTGGAGCCTAGGGTTCATCCAGGTGTCTCAGAGGGATAGGTGGGTCCAGGTGAGACACAAAGCAAGGTGAGGAGATGGCTAAGTTAGATGGTGGCTGAAATGTGTGCACGTGCCTTGTGAATTGAAAGGTCTGTCATTGCTTGCTACTAACATCAGCAGGGAAACTACCCTACAAGGAAATCAGCTGCCAGCCTTCATGCCATGCAAACAGCAGCTCTGGTGACCTCTTCTGCTGCTCATAAATATAAATAAGCAGAAGAATTATCATAATCCCTTGTGGGGTTCAAAGTCTCAGCAAAGAACTCGCGCAGATCCTAAATACATGTGAGTATCAATGGCCGACCACCTATCATGGAAGTTTCATTGGCACCCAACTATTCAGGTCCGTGGAAGGAGGCTTTATTTTCTGGCAGATCAGAGGTGGATGTAATGTTCCCAAAATGAAAAAAATAGCAAAGCAGTAGGAACCCATTACAGTAGAGAAAGAAGCCCTTTCACCACAACTTTGCCAGACAGGAAGATGCTGGAGAGCACAGGCTTTGGATCTGTAGGTCTTTGACTGCGTCTTCCTGCTAGGATGAGCTACTATGAATAAGTTCTTGAGGAGTTAGTGAAGCTCTGCATGTATTGAACTGCATTTATTGATGATCTCTTCCTACCCTGCAATATGAGGACAGCAATGAGAATTTGGGCCGCTTCTCAGATTACAGACTGACGCTTGTTCCCAGGGGCCCACTGTGCTGGGGGCAATCTCAGTTCCAAGGTTCTCACTGCCTTCAGCAGAAACTGCAATATAGACACAAAGCAGCAGAACTGCTCTTCTGTGAACCCTGGGTTTTCCTTCTTCCATTATACTTGCCAAGGGGATCTCTGAGATAGCCCTGGGGAGCTAACCTACACACCTTGAAAAGGAAAATGACATAGCATAGGAATGATTTGTTGTCATCAATGTTGGCAAAAGTGGCTCCTCAGAACCCATTAAATGCAATACAGATCTTTTTATTGGCCTATTGGCATTGTCACTGTCCCATTTGCTATTACTTTGATTATTTAAAATATATTTCTCGGATTTTGATCTCCTTTCATGCATCATTTTTTACATGAGTTTCCAGTTAGACAGACAATGTGTAGCCTAGTTTTATCCTGGACAGGTAACTGTGGGGAGCAGGGCTCAGTCTGAAGCATCTTGTTAGCCTGGGCCAACGAGACATGCTGTGGGTAAAGCATCATGTGGCCTGGCTCCCACCTGCTCCATTGTTAGAACTGAAAGCCTCCAGGGCCATTGCCATTCTCAAGCAAGTCGGTCAAAACCCATTTATGATCACTTATAACATAATGTATTTCTTAAGGCTGCCAAAACTAACTCTGAATGCTTCCTTATGCCAAGGTTTGCTTTTGGTAAAATCTTGATATATACTGGCTACAGCCTGTCTTTAGCAGGGCTTTATTTTGCTGGGGCTGCTGAACTGAACTTCTGGCTCCATTACCCAAGGAATTCAGAACCAACCCCAAAATGTCAGCTGAAGTCACTAATGAGGACAAGCCTCCAAGTTTTGAGTCAGCTGAAAATATAGGGTCAGTTTTGCTTTTCTGAGCACAGCCCAGGCACACGCAGGTGCCATAGGGCTATTCTTCAGTTTACCCTATAGAGCTCTTGGACACTTTTGCAAGACCTAGGTTTAGGGTAGCCCCAAGTCTTCCTACCAAATCCAGCTGCAGAGACAAAGGATAACCTGGATCACAAATGATAAAGTCAAACCGGAAAAGAAATGCCTCCAATATAGCAGTCTACTTGTAAGGCTTCTCAAAATAAAAACCTGGAAGTCGTCTGTAATTCTCAGCAAGATTTTTCCTGTTACGCCACAGGTTGCCAACTTTAGTATTTATTTCACTGGCAATGAGTAAAAAGACCTGAAACTTAAGCCTCTCTGTGCTGTTAATAACTTCAAATATCCATCCATGATCAAAAGCTTCATGTGGAAAAATAATAGATGGTCTCTTCCATAAATTGCATTGCCAGACAAAGTGTCTTCATATGGAAAGTACTTTATATAGCAGATAGAGGACAAAAGGGAAGCCTATTTGGATGAGCACTGAGATTCAGAAAAGATTTCTAATGGCTTTGGAAAGAAGTCAGCATAGTCTATTCAATGGCAGCTAGGGCTGACCTCGCTTGACATCCCGACTGTGTTGCTGAATCCAAGCATGTGTGTATAAGCTTCTGCAGGGCTGTACAAAATCTCAAGATGTAGGGAATTTAACACAGCCTAGCTCTTATGGGATGTGTAGAGGTTGTGTCTTGTGGTATTTTTCCCTTCTGGTGTTGATTTGGCCTTCTGGTGATGCAAAGGGTTCAGGCTTTTATTCGCTTATAAGCAACTTGTAGCTTTTGCTTGAAGCTTGCCAAGTATTCATCCTGATGAAGCACTTGACCTTTCCATGAAGTATGTTTTTCAGGCACCACCAATTTGAAAAGCAGCTAAAGAATATTGTTTTCAATCTAACTATTTCTAATTATGGCTGCATTTGGAATCTTCCACACTGTACCTAGATGGCCACCTTGACCAAGGCCCAACTCTCACTGGTGTCTTGGAGTAAGATCTAGTTTTGCTTATTGTATAGCTCACACATTGCACATACACAAGCAAAGATGCAATGTAAAAGCCATGTATTTTATTTGTGGACTGCAAACAGCATCTGGATTTTTTTTTTCTTTATTAAGAGAAAAACATCCTTCATATTTTAATTGTTGGGGTTTTTTATTAACTCATTTGGTATCAGTACCTGCAAGATAATACTACTTTTTTAGCCTCATTCATTGATCCTATTTGAGCAGGTGTTTCAAGGAAAAGAAAAAGGAAAATGCTTTAATAAAGGAATACAAAAAGCAATGCTTTGACAGAGGAAGACATAACTGTAAAGCAACAAATGAGCTCAGGAGCAGGATTGGCACTATAAAATCAAGTTGCATGTTTACCTAGCTCTGTAGCCTGGATCTTATAGTGAGTGGGTGGTCTTGTTTGGGACAGAAGGAACGGACGGGTCTACAAAAGCAACCTTTATGTAGAATGAGTCTTGCCAAATAAGCTGATATTTCAGCTGTGGAAAAAACATCTTGACTGTTCCTATCTAAGAGTGTAGCTCACAGCAAAGATGCGACTGGAAGAACTTGCTTTTCCATAGCTGTATGTCCTAACACCTCTTCTTTCAGACCTTGTAGTCATAGTTCCCTTTCCTATATTTAGCACTTTCCCACTATCTTTTTATCTCCTTCTCCAGCTGCATTTTTTTTCAGAAGATACTGTTCCCACCCTCGTTAAATACATTCATAATGCAATCCTATACCGACAGCACAGAGCTCTGCAGCGCATGAGAACGGAAAATCTGCTGTGACGTTATATTAATTTAGTTTATTGTCAGTGAATATTGTGCTAATTGCTTTCCATATTGATTGGATAAAACACCCATGTGGAATTTATCTCAAAAGTTTACAGCATTTCTAGCTGGATGTATTATGTCCGCAAAATCCCTGGTCCTTTGCTACAGAGGCTAGGCTTATTGAGCTCTGGTTACACATTTCTACTACATCATGCCTAAATCATTCAACTTTACTTCGCCTCTTATGGAGTCAGTACTCCAGGCTCAGTTGCAATCAATGAGGAATTCCACAATCCTTTTGAAAACAGTTAAAAAGAAACAGCAAAAACATCAATAGCAAAAACATCCCAAGCAAATGAACAAATCCCCAAACCCTACTTTGGAAAGAAACACTATAAAAAGGATTAAATGTATTCACATTGTACAGTTCTAACAAAGTCCACACTTCCTTCTTGGGAAGTCTAGTTTAGGTACAACTCCTTCAGAAATGCCCCTCTCAGCAGGCTGCATTCAGACACCCACTGTATCACCATCATCAATGTGCAATTACACATTACAATATAGACAGGACAGCTGCTGGACATGGGAATGGTACATGCTGCTAAATACCTTTATGTATTTTTAAATTTACCACAAATGGTATCAAATAAGAGTCTTTCATTTTTGGTGGTTTCTGGTGAGTCCTGAATGCCTGAAACTCCACTGGTACTCCAGTGTAATCATACTGTGGGCAGTGTTAAATGACAGTTGGGAAAATTTATAGATTTTGCTGGTTTTGAGTGTTTTAACTATGACAATCATTACTTCATCAATCTGCTGTTACCATGTTGATAGCAATGGGAGAGTACCTGAAAAATCATACTGCTCCTATGATCCAACAACAGTTGCTCCTTGAATTTTTAAGTAGAACTCTTCCCCAGCCATTCTTCTATATTGAGTAATTCTGTTAGATTAGCTTCCTTATTTGACATACGGGTTATAATGGTCCAAAATCAAATAATCAACTCATTTTCCCACTAGCATAGTATGGTTTTATACCATCTCCCTCTTGTGTGAGCCAATCTATGTCCAGTAAAACCATCTTTTAGTACAGCACTGCCAATGCCAGTCTAGCTAATGGACAGATCAGGAGTCCTGCTCGTTTCTAAGTGTTACTTTGCTCAGCAGAAAACAGATGTTGGATCAAAAGTTGTGACACCTATGACTGGATCATTAATTCGGTCTTCGATCATTAGCTGCACAAACCCGACCTTATTTTCATGAAAGAATTCTGCCAGGAAAAGTAGAAGATACATGGGGTAAAAATCTGTACGTGAAATGAGCTACAAACTTTGATTTTAAAGGCAGCATAAACCAACTTAAGACAATATGCTACTTTCATTAATATTGTTTATTGTAATAGTACAGATTTTAGGGGGGTGTTATTTGGCCAAAATTACAAGGAAAAGGACAGATTTTCCACTGTGACACTTGTCTATTGTGACCTACTTTCAAACCCAGCTATATGACCACTCTAAAAACCAAGTGCCTATGACATATTTAGGTCATTTGCTTCCAGTCTGGGAAACAAGCATAATATCATTGCGTAAGAGAAGGCCATTGCAGTGAAAAGATTTGACAAAAGCCCTTTTATTTATCTCATGCTACAGCAAAAATAGTCTTACTGAGTACAGAAGATCTCTGCCAGAGGTATTTGAGATTGCTCTCCACAAATTGCTCTTTCCAGGTAGTGAGAACGCACATTGTTCTCCCCTGTGCTGTCCTCGGGTCTTATTTGCAGGAAAAACTCTTCCCTTTGTCTCACCGGATCTTACCTGAGCAAAGTTACTTTCCCTTTAAGCTATACTTCCTCCGCAACCACAAAAAGGTGCAGAAATACTGCCGAAAATGTCTGCAGGGAGAGTCTACACTCATACTCTGTGCTCTGAACATGGTTCGGTAGAGGTCTCAAATACCTACGTCTCTTTGACATGTACTGCAGTCTGTCCCTGTTTAGCACAGCATCTAAATGCAAGCCGAGCTTTAAATACCATTTTAAAATGCTGTTTAACTGATTTGCTGAAATGGGGCTCTGGTGTCCAACAGCTGAAGTCATTCAGATGACGCAGTGAGCTTATTCATTGGAGGTTGCGCAGCTGACTGTGCAAGCAGCAGTAAGCCTGCGTTTGACGGAGTCTGTGTTTAACTGGATGCACTGCAGAATGAGATCCCTTCCAGCTGGGAACTTCGGTGATCTCACTGGGCAAATGCCAGGTAGATCTTCAGGCAGATAGCAATGCCTCTAATCTTACATTTGATTGGCAATAGTGTAACTTTTTGCAGAAGGAGGAGAGATGACAGTCCAGTTTCCTTCAATTTTATCAAGCCCCAGCAAAACTGCCCAGTCAATTTCTGCCTTGGTGAAGTAAGGGGAGATTTGTATGCCATGAGACCTTATGCACAATTTTTGAAGAACTATCTTAGGTGACTGAATGTGTAAATAGAATAAAATGCATTGTTTAAAAAAAAAGCTCAAAAAGTTCACTTACAATCTGGTGGGGCCTAGTGCATGGTCTGCAACCCAGAATTACTGTGTACTAGAGCTCTTGGTTATATACCAAAATAGATCTGGGTGGAAGATGAAGAAACGTCACATTTCTCTCATATTCCTGAGAAGCCCGTCAGTCGGTTCCTCATCCAGAATGAGGTTCTGTCCTGTCAGGTACCGAGGAACCAAACAAGGTGCTCAAGAGACAGGCAGTCTTGCACAATCAAGATTCTAAGGTATGTTAATCAATGATGTATTTTGCCTCCCAGCTGAAGCAGCTGCTAGCTGATTGTCAGTAGCTGGAGAAGGAGGGGAGGAATGAGAAGATTAATTTTTTGCAGGAATCAAATGCTCATTGTTCTTTACTAGTAAGTACATAATAGTGTACCTATCAGGTTTTATTGGCTTTTTAATTCAATGGCTATGTACAGAACATGCAACTATCAAAGAATAAAATTATCAATGAAATCTATAATTGCACATATAAATATGACACAAATGGCTACTGCACTGGCTCAAACTAGCAGTCTTTCTTCAGGCAATATTTCTTTAGGGACTGGTGAATTACGTCTGCTCCCTTTTCTGATATAAACCAGGATCAGCTCTATTAAATGCAATGAAACTTTTCCATAGTTCCTTTGGTAGAAATGAGGGGTCAAATTTGAGCACTCTGGAAAACTGCAGGGTATTTCCTTATTGGAGTTATCATTGAATCATATAAAAAGCATCTGTCACTTCATCTAGAACAAGCTCTGTAAGCTTCACAACAAATCAAAATATGCCCAACTTGACGTAAAAGACAAAATTTCCTGTGTTTCACTTTATGCTTATTGTCTCACTGGGCACCACTGAGAACAGCCTGGCTCCATCATCTTTACTCTGTCCATCAGGTAATACCCATACACATTGAAAAAAATCCCCTCAGGCTGAACAGTTCCAGCTTTCTCACCCTCTCCTCATATTAGAGGTGCTGCAGTCTTTTAATCATCTTCACGGCCCTCTGCTGGACTCGCTCCAGTACATCCATGTCAATGGAGTTGTGGGGTGTTTTTTTCCCCCTCTACAAACGCCTGATAGGGTGAGGTTGAACTGTGCATTTGTGAAGACACCTCTATCACCTTTGCGCTCTACACTGATTGGCAGTGCATTCAGGCTGGCAAACTGCAAAAGTTGGGAGAGGATTTTCATACTTAAATGACAATCCCTGGTAAAAGCTGCTTTTATTTAATAAGAAAGATTGGGTTAAAGCCAAATAACAACACATCAGACTTCCACAGGGAAATTCAGGTGCGTAAGTCATGGAAGATGATGAAAGGAAGACAGATGCTTGGAGCTCTTGACACTAGGTCCCAGCCACCACCAGGGCTTCTGGTAACAGATACAGAACCAACGTCTTAAGCTGATGACTCAGCCAAAAAAGATGCGACGCAGATTGGTATCCTGCTACTGCCAATGTTCCTGTCTTCAAGAGGAATATACAGTATTAACCTGGTTTACACTGGTCATATTTCAGGAGATGTAGGCATTGCACACAGTGCTGCTGTATCCTATGTTAGCTTACTGAAGTGACTGACCCCTGCTCCACCAGGCCCCACATTATGAGTGCTATCACTTTCTCAGCCACTGACCTTCTTGGGGCAGCAGCCGCAGGTCAGTAGCTGAAGGCCATCTGCACCCTGAACAGTTAGGCAGGCTCCATCACATGAAGGTGCTGTGGCTTCTGATGACATCTGATGTCTCTTACCTGAGTTCAAAGGATACTGCCTGGTTGTGGCAGTGTGTGTGTGCAATTATATTTCAGTCCCCAAGTTGTGAGGAGAGTTATAGTCCTTAACTAGGTTTCATAACAAAATTAACCCTTTGGGTTTGTAAAAAAATTAACTGCTTTTACAATTCAATTGCTTTTACAATTTTACAATTTTTCATCTTAAATCATTTAGGCTATGATTTAAGTTACAAACATCATGTTTACCAAGTAAATCTTGACTAATACCATCTAGGTGGAAGACTAGAAAATGTTTGTTTCTAGGCAATCAAACACTTGATTAAAATGAAAGACATAAAGCAAAGCTTACATGAAAATTCAGCTTGGATTGGAAGATTCAGCTTGGAATGTCAATACTTTTTCACATTCTTTTGAAAAATAGTAATGATACTATTTTTTATTTTTCTTTTCTGTAAAGTACTCAGGAAGACAAAGACTCAGCTGGGATTACTACACTCTGAACTTCTAGGCATTGCAATACAATTTAGCCCTAGGAGTTGATGAAAATGACTGCATGAAATCTTTTAGATAAAAGCCCATCATGAAAATATCCAGTTCTTACAAATGTAAATAAATGCTAAGCAAAAAAAAAGTGAAAGAAAATTTAGAGACCTTAAAGGCTTCCATTAAAGACTAGCTTTTAAATTGTTCTCGTTCCTGCACTGTAACTTGTGCATTATTCAATAATTTTTAACTAATATACAAATTAACCTATTTATTTTTCAGATGCAAATAGCTGAATTTGATTCCTTTGAAACTGGAGGAGAAAATTTCCCTTTGATTTCAGTAAGTACAGGTCTCACACCTTACAGAATAGTGTTCCTGCATGACCAAGGCTTATTTTTTCAGGTAGTTATGACTGCATATAGTATTAGTCTAGATGTGATCAAGCAGTCCTGCATTATACCCTTGAGCAGACAATGTGAGCAAGTTATTTCACGAAGAGACTCATTTAATGTTTGTGCTGATCCAACCAAACACTTACCGAATGCTTCAGTTAAGCATTACTAGTTTTATTTGGACTTTATATACTTCCTTCTCCATTTAGCGTAATCCCTCTGAAACGAACAACATTAAAGGTATGAGTGGTGCTCATTGTATACGAACTGGTGTTACCCTGGGGCACATTTGCCACGTTTGCACACTGCCGTACTGGTCAGCTGAGAGCTCTAATTCCTGTAGTCCTGCTGCATCTACAGTTACGAGACCTGACTTTTGTAGTATTTCCAGATAACTAACTCATTCTAAAGGTGTTATTTTCCTATCAGCAATATCATTGTATTTTGATATCTTAAAAACATAATATACCATTAAACACAGTAAATTTGAAAAAGGTTAGTAGTACATGCTAATCCCTATTAACCTTACCTATTTTAAGGTGTATATTTGATCAGTCTTTTCCCTTCTGTTGTGAACTTAGTTAAAGGGACTGCTTATTTTATCTTTCTACAGGGTGCATCTTATTTTAATTTCTTTCTATAGCTATTGATCAGAAAGCCTGGTGAGATAGTTAAGGAGTTACTCGCAGATACACAAAAGTGACTAAAAAACCATTTACCTATTAAGGGACCTTGAATTCTTTCTAGGAAACTTCTGTTTGGATGTGTTGAAAATCTATGATGTATATTTAGCGCTGCAATTTTAACTCCCATTATGCTGCATTTGCGTTTCAGCTTGTATTTTCAAAGGAAAGACAATGAAGAGATGATATTATTTTGGAGCTACGCTGGATGCTGGATAATCAGCAATGCAGAGCTCCTTAGCAGAACTCACTAGTGCTATGCCTCTATTAAACACCACGTCCGTTTTTAAATAGTTGCAGTGACAGCTCTTTGGAAAAGTACTTATTTCGTAGGACTTATTTTTTGGAAGAGCAGGACTGTGATCTTTCAGGCAGCAAGTCTGTATCTTTCTGTTTGAACAGGAGTTACGAACCACTACAAGATAAGTGCTACTGTCAGTACTACGTACAATAGGGTCTCACTGGGAGTTCTCCTGCCAGGATAGAGGTCAGTGGTTCAAGCAGATGTTTATAGCTAAATAAATACCTCATATGACATTTTAATTACAGAAATAACAGTTTGGGGCAAGATTATTTGGCAACTTCATTTTTAACGTCAGGTTCTTCAAGCTGATCTCAGTTCTGGTTTTTGAACATTGCACGGCAGCATTTGTAACAGATGAATGATACCGCTGGCTGCTGAACTTTGAGTCTCAATTTGTGAAGGTGGAATAAGGACTTTAAGACATGTAAAATATCTGAAATACGGACAATTTTCTGGGAGAAATTATTGTTCTACTTATTACTATATGAATCAACGTACGCACTTAATTAAACTGATTTTTAACTGAAAAAATATTTTGAAGTAGATTAATTTCTTAGTGCTGTTTCAGGACTTAATTCCAGGTCTCAGTTGTTAATAATATTACATACTGCTGATTAAATAGGAATAAACAACTGGCCCATAAATTGTAAATTAAAAGTAACAACTGTTTAATTACTACCAATTTTGAAGTTGTAAGAAATATTTTTTCTGATTTAACTTTGGCCTTACTTTGTGGCAATGGTGCCATTCAAACAAAGTCAACATTTGGTATTGATTTGAATGAAAAGGAGTTTGGAGCAGAGAGAGAAAAAGAAGAATGCTGCAAAGAGAAGGGCAGCCTCCCGCAGTGAGCGAAGCCGACAAAAAGACCAACACTTTTACTCATCACGGATTTCTTACTAAAACATCCTCCCTGATGATTGCATTTCCGAGCTGGGGCACACAACGCTGTCCACACAACCAACCATACCTTGCTTGAATCACATTTAATAATGAGGGCTGGGGAGAAAGATAGCCTGTTTAATCAAAAGTCTTAGAGACATTAACAAAATCTCAGAACAGGCTTGTTACCACTGCGCTCTGCCAGAAGTTTCTTTTCCCTCTCCGAATTCCTTCCACACGTTGCACAAGCTGAAGCTCCAACAAAGCCCAATGGAGGCTTCAAAGCCAAAAGGGAATTTAGTTCCTGAAGACTGCTAAAATCATGGGATAATCTGTCTCTGGGGTTACAAGTTTCTCATAGAGTCAGATGAGTCTATGTGAATTCTTGCATTGGGCTGCTTCTTGAAATTTTGTTTCAGAAGCCAAACTCAGGTATCGGCAGCTCGCCAGAGTTCGGTGTCAGAAATGGAAATAACTTTTTATTCTGAAGAGACAGGATGAAAACCCCTGTGGATTGTGACAGTGTAATATCAAAAAGAACAGTTATGATTTCCAATGCCAGCACAGAATATAAGCTGTTTCTTTTTGCTTTCCTGGATACAAACTAAGGACTTTGTTCAGTTTACTATCTATGACTTGAACAGGATGTTGCACCTTACTTCGAGATAAGTTAGTAAAAAATAACAGAAAAACTTCCCGACCAGCCTTGAGATTGAAAACAAATTCTAAAATTGGAATGAGGTAGTACTGTGAAAATTAATGCAATTTTCTACTGATACAGTTTCATCAGATAATAACATTAAACACACTTTGTCAGTACCAGTAGTTAAAGTAAATTCATCTGAGCTAATATAACTGCTTTCTAAATTCCTATGTACAGATTGTCATTTCTGCCTTCAGGCTTGTCTTTTAATGAAGCCATGTAAAATTCTTGCTTTCCCTTGAAAATAAAACAAAAGAGTTATTTTTGTATTTGAAGTAATCCTAACAACTGCACTTTTAAAAAATAGCCTGGCAAAGATAGTCAGACAGAGATATATATCTTGCTTATGTACAGCAGCCTGCCTAGAGATTCTGGTCACTAAAATCATTTGAGGAATTAGATTATTGGAATTAGCATCTTTTTAACACTACTTAGGGACTCCCAGAGAGAAACATTTGCTTTGGGATGCATGAATGTACGTCAGGCAGCTTGTGTAATTATTCTAAAAAAATGCATTCTTGCACAAAAGATGTGGGACTCAAGTACGTATGTTCTCTGAAGTTACAAATGCTATCAAGAAGAATGCCTTCTCCACCTATGGCAACAGATATTTCACAACAAAGAATATACCATTCTCTTTTTCCCCACGCATCAGACCACACATACTTTTTTTCAGAGGTTCTTAAAATAGGCTACTCCAGTAGTACGCCATACTGGTATCACAAATAGGTACACCCAAGGAGGGCAAACAGTACGAACAGAAGTTGTAATGGGATCTGCGAACTTCCTTTTCAATTTCGTGTCACTCTATACCATTTTTCCACCTTTCTTGTTGTCTGTAAGTGTCATATAAAATCTGTATATCCTACCATCCTTGATGCAGTTAGAGACACAAAAGATATGAAGCGGGGGACAGAGCCTAGCTGGCTGTACTGTTTTCTGCACTCAGGGTGTCACTATGTGGGACAATTTTAAGCCTCTTCAAGCATAGCACTGCTGTAGAATTAACAGTCAAACATTTAATTCCCATTTGTTTTATGTCAGATTGAGAAGAAATGGTTCAGGTCCATAGTGTCTCTGATGGCTACAGATTTAGAAATGAATGCCAAGACAAGTATAATCCTTTTTTCCTTGTGCAGGGAACTGAAGCAAGGTAAAACTTTGAAAGCCGAAGACCTGAACTGAAGCTTTCTGAACTCTGTAGAGGTGTTAATACATTTTTCATATAAAAAGAAGAACAGTATATCCTTCATTACTTGGAGCAACGAGGAAAGAAGAGAGGAACTTGCAGTGTTGGGACTGAGGATGCATATATGATGAAGGGTGCACCTTCATATTCCAACAGCCTTCATGTTTTCACAATTCTCCTCTCTACACAAGGAAAGCAATAAGCTACTTCAGGATAGGAGTGATATTGCAGCACAGTGATAGCTAGAGGTTTTGATTGAGGAGGGAATGACGGTGGGAAAGGTGGTATTTTTCTGATCTTTTTTTTGTATGTTTAGAAGGACACCTGTTCAGAATGGGAAAATAGAGGACAGGATACAAAGAGCTGTGAATTTTAACAACAAACCTAAAACTAAGACCAAAGTATGTTGAAACTGTCATTAAATTAAATTAAAAAAGCTTTTACATCTGTTACACATAGTATTGCTATGTTTTATGCAATGTAAGAAATTCTTGTAAAATCTGGTTTCCATCCATCCTTGGAAAAATATTCCAGCATACTCTTTACAAGTCATTTATTTCACTAACAAATATACAGCAGAAAAAAGTTAAATGGTCAAATAAGCATAAACCAAGTGAGAGACACAGCAGGCTCACTTTGTTTTCTCAAAGTGGAACAAAATCTAATTTTTTAACAGTCAAATGTAATGACTTTTTGTAGTGCTGTTTACATGCAAATTTTTATTCTCAGTCAAGAGACTCACAGGACATCCATACTGGATTTCTACACGTCCACCTATTTTCATAAAACTTGTAAGGAAATCTACTGACCCTTTAGACATGTCCAGTTTGGGAAAAACAGACAAACCAATTCAAAAGTTACCAACAGAGGACAGGGAGGTCCACACATGTACCTCCGTGCCATGTGTACCATGACAGGAGTCTTGGTTCCCAAGAAAGAAAGAAATTGCTTTCTCTATTTATTATTCTAATTTTGTATGTAGATTACGTTGTACTTTTTAGATAATTTTTTCTAATTGACTTATAAAAATACAGTCAAAAGTGTTTATACTTCTATCTGCAAACTATTAAATATTCACAATGGTACACATACAGCTATCTATGCTTTTAGATACCGCTGTGGAACCAACAGGTATTGAGGTCACAAATGTGCTTGCAAGTAACGAGGACACTATTAGGTGACTAATTAAAACTTCTTCCTGTTGTGCTACTCAGATAATGTGGATGAATTTTAGTTGGGTGTCTGGTGAATCTCCTGGTCTCATTTGATTTAATCTTCTCAAACAGTGCAAAACCTTATTTTTGTTTGGTCAGGCTGGAAAACACACAGGGAAAAGCTGTGAAAAGAGACTGGTTTCAGGCTAATCTGAGAGGAAATGATCCGGTTTTGCATTCTGCATGCAGAAATTGTTGTACAACTTGCAGGGCAAGGCGTGGATGTTAGCAAGACTCCTACCCTTTTGGACGTGATATGTAGAAAAACAGCACAAGTTTTTCTGTATGTCTCTGGCCCACATTTAACTGTTTTCCTGCAGGATGGCAACCTGCAGGAAACATCTACTGCTGGTAAAAGCTGCAGACAAGCCACCAGACTAGTGGAAGCATGGATCTGAGCTAGTGCAGAAAATTTTGAATTACTAATTTTTGACTAAAAATTGTTTTGTCTCCTATGGGTGAAGTATATGAGAATGACTCAGTATCTAACATGCAGTCATTCCTACTGCTGGCAAGAGAAATAACAGTCCAGATCACCTGCTTTACTTTAGATGTGGAGAAGAATGAGATGCACATCATGAAGGGCCTCAAGGACAAGATGATAATCCAGTTCTTTTGAGGACCAACTGGCTAACTTCTCTTTTTCCTCATCTAGAAAATTTGCCTCCTGATCTGGTTTCTTCCTGCATCATGAGATGGAGAAGACTAGGGCCAGCATCTAAGGACACTGCACCTGTGTATGTATAAGTTCATGCCTACATGGAAGTAGCTGATCAGTGCTTCTTCCCATACCAAGTAGTGCCAGAAAAAGAGCTGTGTAAGGGGAGTGAAAGTGCACGCAAACAGTGAGGCCACCCTGGGCTGCCCACCGCATGGCGTGGCACTACTGTAGCTGTGGTGGGATGGAGAACCTCTCACACACAGGGGATCCAGAACAAGAAAGAGAGGATTTCCTTCCAGCAGCAGATCAAAGAGAGCTGAAGAGAGTCCCTCACGTCATTCATTTCTTACTAAGTTGTTAAACAAATTTACACTTTTTCTCACTAACATTCTCATTTCTAATTCATCTGTCAGAGCCCTGTTTGTTTATAAATGTAGTTATACAGTTATAAATTGGATAACTATTTTTCTCTGTACATCCAGGCTAAAGTGAATCACCAGCACAGAAATCTTGCTTCAGTGGGTTTATGAAATACACTGACGTGCTTTATTCAATTTCCTGCCAGTATATCTGTCCAACCAAATTGCACTGTTCCGAAGCTATCACAGTTCAATGCCAAGGCCTTTTTAAACAAACCAATGCTACAACCTTTAATAAAGTACTAGTCCTGCAGTACCTCACAGAATCTTTGCCTTGGAGACACAGGATATGAACAATTTGAAATATAACAGGACAGACACTCATCCGAACTGTAGGTAAGTGGGAGTTAATCCCATACATGGCAGTACCACTGCATGTAGAGATCCACTTTTTAATTTCAGGAGAGAACCAGCTAGGCTAATGCACCCGATCTATAGAGTGCTTGGTCCCTTAATTAAACCCTAACTGTATCTAAGAGTATGTATGTCCAGATTGATGAAAATATGACAAGCAGTCAGCAGAAATCTTCCTTGGGATTTAATTACAAACTCTGAAACGAATCTCTACATGGAGACTGCTGCTTCACAGCCTAATTTCTGCATTCCCCTTGAAATGTTAAGCATGTTGTAATCCATTCATTATACACTGGAGAATTTTCCTAGCCAAGAAAAGGAAATAGCTTAAGTACGGTTTTTTTCCAGAATAAAAACGTAAACTGTGCTAGTTCATCATCTTGGTTACTGTATCATAGCCACAGTATGTATCCTATCCTAAATTCTTTTCAAGCCAAATGGCTGGGAATTCACCTACTCCTACTTATAAAATGATGGTGACTTTACATTATCCATCCCTTATTGACATGCTGCACCAGAATCAGAGATGTAACTGGCACAGGAAGTCAGTGCATTGGTTTCATAGCAAGCAAAGTCTTGGCAAATGGAATAGCCAAGACGTGTAACAGCAATGAAATGGAAATTAGTGTCAAAAGTTGGCTATCACAGCAAGGTCCATTATCTCAGCGGTAAGAAAACCTCTGTGGCAGCAATTGATTTTGGCAGAGATATGAGGGTCAAATGCTACTAAGATTTTATATCCCTTGGTTTTCTAAATGTATTTTCATTTGCTTTGATTTTTAATGTTACCTCTGAAATCCTACACCTCTACCTTTTGTAAAGCTGGCAGTGCTGGTATATCCTTGCTCGGACACAAGCAGAAAAGATACATCCAAAACCTTCTTAAAGGAGCTGAACATGGAACTTGGAGACTTGGATTCAGCATTTCAGTGGACCAGCAGCAGTGTCCTGACCAAGATGGGGGAAAAAAATACTCGCATGCAGGGTTGCAACAAATTCCTTCTCAAGAGCAAACAAAAGAGGCTGGCGGGTACAGTTAGTCTGAATCACTGTTGCATCCCAAAGATTCTCCTATTGTGACACACCTGTGACGGTGTCCTTATCCAGAGATAAGTGTGCAGGTTTAATCTAACGCTTAATGAAGATGATTAAACAACATAATAAACCTGATCCTCAGTCTGAATTGTGACCCTGTGACTTATGGTAAAGAGCTTTTTACTTCCCAAGGAGACAAATTGATTTCAGTGTCACCATTGAAGGGATAAAGATCAGCTCAGCAAGAGCAAAAGTACTGGGATCTGGCCAGCTTTTCTTTTGTTATGGTACTTCAGACGCATCCAGAGTAATCAGACATTAGAAGGAGCACAATTCCCTTCAACAAAACCGTTTCCCAGAACGGGCCTGACATCACTCCTGATACAAATTACAGTAGTATGTAAATAAGGAAAGTTGTATTGTGTTGCTTTATACTTTATCAAAAGAGCAGGTGGGAAAATGTTCATTCGTCTCTGAGGAAGAGTAGAATATCCTACAAAAAAGAAATGATGCTTCTCTTTTTGTAGCTGTTATTTTCTAGTATGTAACACTTCTGAACAATTTAACATTTAGAGCACAAAGCAAGTATGCTCAAATGATTATGCCAATGAGTTTGTGCCTGATGTCTTATGAATATTATATTTATAAGAGCATGTTCTGTCCCCCTTGTCATCTTCCCTTCTCATCTCTCTGCAAAGACACTCTCAAAGGATGCCTGAAGGTAAGAGATGGACCCAGGAATATCAAATGCCCCTCTCTGAATGATACTTGCAAAACCTGGTCCTTTCACATTGACGTTCTTTTAAAAAGGCAATGTTAGAAACGATGCCACTTCCAGGTGAGAGACAGCTCCTATGGAGATGGCTGTATCTGAGCTACACATCCATCTTTCCTTTCATACTCAGTTGAGACAAAGAGACACTTGTAGAACATGATTCATTCACATTCTGTTTTAAATGTTTATTTTAGGGCGATATAAATTAGTACCTTTAAATGTCTGTTTCTACATAATCCATGAGTTTCTATATTGAGCACAAGAACACCAGCTCATGGCTTTGATGAAACTACAAAAGAGCATCTACTGAAGAACAACAGGAACAAAAATTGCAAGCATTGCCCTTGCTTGATACTTCAGGGTGCTCTAGTACATTCCAAACTAATATTAGCAATCAAGTAATCCTGACGACAGCAAATTAGAGTTTGTCCAAGTCAAAGACATGGTCCAAGAGAATAGCCCCCAAAAACTGTGTCAGCTGTATGGTTAGAAATACAGTCATGTGCGGTTGTATACAATTCCCCTATTAGGGCAACAAAGACCAGTTTAGCACATCACTCCATTGATGTTTAATTCCTGCTCCCTGGACTGTGATACCATTAGTTGAATCAGAAAGAGGAAATCCTTAGGACAGGCAACTGGGGAAGGCGAGGCATCTGACTACCGGATTTTTCTTTCTCTTAATCTGAATCACTTACCATTCTCGTGAATGTGAATGCTGCAGCTGATAGCTACATCGAGTGTGAGCTCCAGAGCAAGCAGCTTGGCTACAGCTGTTCTCCACTGCATAGCAGTGTAGCCTGAGCACCTTTTACACAGAACAGAAGAAGGATCAAGTGTCATAGGAATGTTAAGATCTCTTGAACAGAGAATGATTGGGAATATCTGGGTTTGGAAGCACTGGAGACCCAGGAGAAGGGTTATGGGAATGGCATGTGCTGATGGCATGTATATTAGCAGATCACCAAGATATCAACATCAAGGCAACAAAGGACAGACTGAAAGAAGGGGCATCCTAAAACAAAGGCAGCCTACATGCATACTAAAGCAAAGACTCAGTGCATTTAGAGATGATGGGGGGAAGACAGTGAGCAGTGTAGGAGCTGAAGACACCCATATAAGGAGACAAAAAGTAGTGTACAAATCTTGATGATTCACAGAGGTGGACCAGGATAGAAATGAAAAATCACAATCACTGTCCACTTCTGAAAGGTACAAACAGGCAGACCCAATATTGGCAAGGGTTTCCAAGCTAAGAAGCACCCAGGAGAAGGGGAGAAGGGAAGATTCAAAAGCTTCCACCCCTTGCCCTCCAAGCAACTGCAAGAAAGCCTGGACAGACCACCTGGGTACAGTGTGGTGTCTGCATGCTGAACAGATGACTCGGGCACACATATCTTGCAGCTTGTGAATATGTGGTACAAGAGTGTGACCGAGTAAAACTGACTTTGTTTGAAAATAAAACCACCTTTCCGTCACTTGAGGTCTCACATTGGGCTTTGCTACGCTACAGTGCTGCATCATTACTTCTTACAATCATGAGAATCAATGATGTCTCTCAATTGGTTCAATTAACATTTCATAACTCAAACAAACAGTGAGATTTTCAGCAATGAGGACTAGCCATGACTGGCCAAGACCTATGTGTATAGCACATGCTTAATAAAGTGTAGGTGACTTATTTCCATCCTGCCCCATCTGACTCAGATTAGACCCTTACAATCTCCCACATCGCAGTCTTAGCAAAGGCATGTAGTCTTTCTACCCTTTTCTGTTTGTCTGCAGTTGGTCCATCCTGGACCTGATAAACCTTTCCATATAAGAAAATTATTGGAATTTATGCTTCTGCAGGTTTTTTATTTCAACAAATTGGCATTGTCCACCAAAATAATGAGGCAGAAAAAGCATTTTGATAAAAATACTCTAGCAACTTTAGAAATAACAGAATGGCCCATTATCTTTTATGTCTGATTCAGACTAGAAATACATTTACATTCTCATGTACACGATTATTTAGGAGACACAAAATAAACTACAGCGATTTACTATAACGCAGTTTTATGAGATTAAATTCCTTAAATGAGCTACCTGTAGATCACACATGAAAGAAATGATTGCATTGCACCAGGCTCTATTGTCAAAGGGTCCAGCAATAATTTGTTTGTTGGTTACAGTAAAAATGTGCATTTCATTTCTTGAAAAGACTCTACACTACAAAAGCTGGATTTCTATCAAAGATTTCCAATACCCTTTAGAGCTTTTTTGAACAGAGCTTTTATTCATTCCTTTCACCTGGCCTATTATGTTCCTAGTGGAAACAATTTCCATTACAATTACATTGTTAGGAGTGTGGAAGGAAGGAAGCTCTAATAAACAAACTGCAGTCCAAATTTCTCTATATTAATTCACAAGGTCTATTATTTCAATATTTTACAGATAATTCAAATAAATCTAAAGAAATGCATGCTTTGGCAACGTTCTTATTTATTCTTTGCCATTTAATGGCGATAAAGTCACTGCATTGCAATTATACATTGTATGCTTTGTGATGCCATTTACCCTTCTGTTTCATGGATATGTCTATTTTCAGCTACAATGCGTTATTGGGCACAGTGGGATACGTAGCATTGAAAACTAGGGCACAGTGGCAATTATGGCACTGAGTTTCTCGGGGAGACCAAAATGTGCAAAGGGGTGAAAATGACAAAGATAAGTTCAAAGGCATCTCTGCATTCCTCTGAGATAAATACAGTTGGATATTGCATTGGTACATGTAACAGTTTGCAAACCTCCATTTATGAGGAACTTCTGGTGCCATTTGGCTGGATTTGGGGTCTCTCCAGTCATTCCTACGGTGGAAACGGCAGCCAAAAGATCTGCAATGGGGACCCCACGGCACTAGCTGCACCACAGCACAGAGAAGCTGCTACTTTGCCACAAGGCCAAGGTGTGTACCATAACACCAGCAAGGAAGTTTAGTCCTACCTATCTAGGCGTGGGTCACGTTTTAGTTCCTTACCCCTATTAAACACTATGAAAAATGCAGCAAAATTTATTACATTAATTTTTCGGGTGTGGGAGCTAAAGTCCAACAAAAGAGCAACATTGTGTACTAAACTGGCAATGAGTCCAAGACAGAACTGCTGGCAAGACTCCAGGACCAGAGTTTGGTTCTCATACACTTACATCCTTCTTATGACACTCTTTATTGGGGCAGCTATAGTTTGGAAAGGTTTGCTAGTGATTTTTGAGGGAACACCTTATTACAGAGAGCTCCACTTACGGAAATACGGGCTTTGAATGTGATTCTGTTTCTGGAATGTGGCACTTGAGTACTAGAACCATGCTGGTGTCTGGATTTTCAAGGACTGAAAAGCAGTTTGACAGACAACATTCTCTTTTAAAAAAAAAATTAAAAATCATCCTTTCTTATGAAACTTTCTTGATGTTGTTCCTGTCTTAAACAAGTGGTGCCTTGTCAGAATGGATCCTTTGAAAAGCATAACACTAGTGCTGAACTGAAACAGGCTGGCTGAAAACACATGAACAAATAAATTGACATTGCCTCCTGTTGATTTCCAACTTCACCTCAGTCAAAAGAGATCTCACCTGATGAAACATAAAAAATAAGCAAGCTATTTCTGTTTATATGTCATGTAATTTGGAAACCAAAACATCAAAGAAAAAAAGTCAAAGACATAAATCACCTTTTAATACTGCTATTTTTACTTGAGATTCAAGTGGCCCCTCTCTGTGTTCCACAATAAACTTTGGCCAACAAACTCATGCTTCAGTCAGCCTGCATGAGTAGGCAGCCTTTTCTGGATGCTCTGTTTTTACAAAAATAGTGCTTTCAAGCTCTATTTGCTGCAGATGAAGAAGATATAAGACAGCAGAACAACATGTCACAGTGGCTGGGCAAATAGTTGTACATAAAGATATTGGCAGCCTTCAGGTTTGCTTTCATCTCATGGTTGACAGGTGCAAGTGCGTGGTGTTGAGTATTGCACATTCTTTCAAGTACACTTGTGAGACGTATCTGTGAATATTTGAATGGTTTGTGAACAGCTCTTTTCACTCTGTCAGATCAGATCAAAAGCAGAGGTAAAGACTGTGCTGCTAACTTGTGGTAAAACAACACCAGAATAAAACCGTAGTATCTATGAGTTGTTTCCCATGTATTTGTATTATCTTGTGGCACACTGCTTATCTCTATAGTTATGTGCCTATAAAATATGAGTCACAGATAGAACTCTATAGATAGATAAATATACAGATAAGCAGTGTACCACAAACTACCACAAATGCATGGCAAACCTCATATTCTGGGTTTATATATTTATAACTGATGCTTGTCCTCACCGTCGAACTTGTATGAACAGAGGTTTGGGCTGTTCTAATGTCAGTACAATTGCAATGATGCCATCTTTAACCAGATATTACTCATAATCCCAGTGGGAGAGTTGCCTGATATCTGAAGGCATCTGTGTATGAATGCGTTTCAGTCAATACAAGGCTTGAAAGAGCAGGATTTTGCAAAACAGAGCTGATGCGAGCCCCTGCTAGCAGAGGAGCATTCAGGACTGTGACTCTGGATCCATCAACAGCGTTTGTTCCTCTCTTACCACAGAGCTACGCTCCAATACTTGGCATTTCCCCCCAAGACACATAACTCATCTCAGTACTCCTCAGTGAAACCTGGTTCTACGTTCCCAGTTCTCCCCACTTGTGCATGGGGAGCCATGCATGAGACAGAACATTACAATGTCCTTCAGGGGATCAGCTGTAAATCTCTTAAGAGATGCCTCAAGAAAGACTACCCCAAACCTGGCTTACGATTGATGCTTTTCGTGCTCATCGGAATCTGTGTCATCTGGAGAATATTTGTGGGATGTTTGCTCTACACAGGTTATTGACTTAATTTCACAGAATTATCTAATTACTTCAGTCAGTCTTCCTTCTTCGCTGAGACTGGGATGGTAAGTGTTATGACAAGTGAGGAGAGACAATTATTTGATCATAGAGATAGGAAAGGCTTCTTGAATATCCAGATAGAAGACAGCTTTATTGGAACTTCTACCTAGTTACTTCAAGCTTTGTCTTAAAGTCAGCGGTGCATATTATACATGGGTATTAGAAATACGCACCCACACTTATCTCTAGGGAGCAGTGCTCTTCTTTTATCCTGCTAGAATTTAATTAGGTGAAACATTAGATTAGAATCCTCTAGCACATAGGCTCAGCAATACAGTTTCATCTGTAATTGGCTCCATCTCAGGAGAATTACAGGAGCCCAACAAGATAAAGGAATTCTTTTCTTGCTTGCTAATAAGCATGCATAAAACTGAAGTACCATACCAAGAACTGGAAAGCCACTTCTAACCTTCTTTCATCTTTCTCAGGCTTTATTTTTCTCTTCAAGTCCAACCTCTGCCTTTTAGAAATTTACTTTATGTCACGAAGTTGTGAAGAGTGAAAGGCAAACACTACTAAGTGACAGCTGTACTCCAGAGAACAGCAACATCCGTTCTGGAGTCAGCCGCTGCATTTCATGAATCAGTCAAGTGTTCTAGGAGCCACTGGTTCAGTCAAGCTTTGGTTATATTTATTTTGAAGTAAACAAGAGACCATATGTTATGATACTAAATAGCAGCACTTTCTGGTTGAACAGACTGTAATAGAAAGCTCTTGTACTTTACAGGCGCTTGCACGTGGGACTGAGCTGTGGTATGGAGCCTGCAGTCTCTGCCTGGGATGCTGCAAGACCAGGCTGCCTTGAACTTACATCAGCAGAGTGCTCGGCTTAGACCAAGAACACCTGGCATCAGGTCTTTGGTCTGTTACCAGGAAAAATGAGAAATCAGAAATAAAAGTCAGTTCATTTTAATTATGGTTTGACTGAACAATATAAAGTCCCACGAAATATACTTACAAAAATAGTGCAATAATAAATTTCTCATTGATAATGCCAATATGAGTTTCATTCATTAACACTATCTCTATTCCGAGTCCTTGAAATCTCAGGCTAACCTGTGCCTGAACTGAGAGCCTGCAAAGTAAAACCTCTACTCGTATCAGTTCTGTAGGAATATGCTCAGCTTCTCCTTTTAAAAGAACAAATGCTATAATGAAGTCCTATTCTAGCTTTCACATTCTGATTATTTGCAAGTAGTTATTCGTAATGCCACTTTGTATTCTGACAAAGAAGATTGTATGACAAGGGCCAAATCCTAATGTCTTTACTCAGTACCGAAGCAAATCTCAGCAGGAGTTCAGTGAAATCCGTAAAGGCTGAATAGAATTTAGCCAAGAGCATTTTTAGGCCTCAAATCTGAAAGCACTTTTCCATCTATTTAATATTATGAACATGAATAGTCGTGGAGATTGCAAAAGTTAGTTGGAGGGGTTTTTTGGTTGTGGTTTTTTTTACTTTTTTCCTTGCTTATAAATTTAACTTGCCTATTTTAACTGAAAAATCCTTGAGCTGCTAAGAGCACAGAAAAATAGAATGCTGCCGAGTATGATTATGAGAACTCAGAACAAGCCAGAAGCAGCACATAGGCTTTCTTTGATGATTTTTCTAACACAATACATGGACTATGTTTCTTTCTTACAGAAAGTATTCAGAAAGGTGACTTTTTCTTGGTTACAGAAGAACTGAAATACTTTCAAGAGTCTAATGTTCTGCACAGTAGAAAAAAATACTCTGCATATTATTCCTAAAGTACAGCTCAGATCCTACACATATTTTTAAAAGTTCATCTGAGTGGTTAAACATGGCCAATATTCAGAAATTAATTTTATTATTACTAATGTTATAGTATTTGAACTGTGTCTTCTGACTCACGTCAGTGACTCCTCATGTAGTTCCCAGATAAAAATCAATTTAGCAAAATGAATTTATATTTCTCTGAAAGAGACAATACTAGTGATTGCAAGGATAGTGAAGTAGAATAGGTCTGCAGTAAGCGTCTATCACAACTTGGACTTTCATTTCTTTCTTTGTGAAAGAACTGGTTGGCTTGAATTTGACCAAAAGACATGGCAAGTAGTCTTTCTTTTTCATTTCATTTTCATTGTTTCATTCTTTTCCAATACAAGTATTGACTATTTCTGAACTATGGTTAATAATACTGTTTAGTTTAAATCTTTGTTACCATGATACAGTCATTTTTAATTACTACAGGTGAACTCAATTTAAAAGAAGCATGTTTTTATGTCTCTTTTCACAGTATTTTCAATACAGAATTATTTTCATTCTTGACTTATCATCAGCAAATTTTCTGTTGGTGCAAACTCCTGCAGTTTCTCATTAATCTATGCTATCAGAGAACTTGAAGCCATAATTTAATTCAAATTACTATTTAACCAAATTACATCTTTTATAAGAACAGATACACAATGCAGATTGCTGCACCATTGTACTGAGTACTGACTTCAGGGTTTTTTTATAACTATATATAGATTTATAAATATAATGAAATACTGTAACAGTTTACCAGATATTAGTACTAATGCTACTTTGCTAATTAAATATGGCATTTGTAATACAGTACTCTGATAAAATCGTTAGTGATAAAGGAACCTCTCTGGTTGGTTGGAAGCACGAAAGAAAATTAATTAAAAAAATAGTGAATTAATCTCCATTGAACAAAGCCATTCAAATACACAGCTAATCTCCTGCTAGCTTTTTGAAGCCAATTTCAATAATCAAATCCACAAGCAAAGTCGAAAAATGGAAAACATGAGAAATAACGGGTCCCAAAGAAGTACAAGCTTTTGCACAATGATGTCCAGAATACCCTTAAGAATACCAATGTATTATTTTTGTGTTGTTTTGGCAGGGAATAATCAGTCTGTTGTTGGACTAATCATGTGAGGCTGATAAATACTAGCAATCCCACAAAATGTGAAAAAGAAAAAAAAAGCCTAAGCATTTCCAGAAAAACTGATGCTGTATTTTTGTGCATAAACCGCATGATCACACACACATCAACTGCATGTTGCACGCACCCTTGACTACTAATCATCTAATTAGGAAAATACTGGACTTGAGCATGACATGTCCATGTGTATACTCATCTTTGAAAAACTGAGTTCTTTAATTCCTAGAGCTACAGCCCAGAGGGATAAAACCAGCTAGTGAAACATTTGTATCCCATTACGTGGGAAGGTCATTTTGTATGAACTCTTCTCCAAACAGCTCTTTGTCTGCTAGCCTATGACCAGCAGGACTGCCTGCATCCCTCATCCTTGTCCCTGGGCTTTCTCAGGTGCTGTGGGGTGGTTCCTCCCTCGGGAAGCACTGGGTAGCAGGACTTGTCCACCAGGATAAGGTAGATCAGTGAAGAGAAGGAGGCATTCAAATATTTAGCTGCCTCTAAGGCTCAATTTGCTTCCCCAGTGCTCTTATTTTACACTAAGGGATGCACAATAAGAATATGAACTAGTAATCCCCAGAGAACCTCTGAATATTTGAAAATAAAGCAAAATGAAACAGTCGGCCTTATCCCCCAAGACAGACTCCTCACTCCAGCATCACTTTCTGATTTCACCAGCCCAATGTATTCATAGACCTGAAAAATAATCAAAGAGCATAAATTAAATTAATTGCTTTATTTCTAGAAATAGCTTCTCATTCTGTTAAATTGCCAATTTGTTATCCGTCCAAATGATAAAGACATTTAGCTCATAACTACTTCTGCTTCAGGGAGGAAAGCAACAGGAGCAGGAGCAGGATACAAGTATTACTGGGCTATTAATTTTCACTACTGTAATGATATGGGGTCTCAAAATTAGGACCCCAGCCCCAGCATGATAACTATGATGCAAACCAGTACAGCACCCTGTTCTAGAGAGTGCCAAATCACCCACAGGACTCAGGTTATACAGTAAGACGTAAGTGGAAGAAAAGAAGGAAGAAAAGCGTGTGATAAAACCACCACAGCTCACAGCACCCCAGATGCTTGCAACCACACAACTTATTTAACAGTAATACTCAGTTCTGGTTGTTTGCATTGTTTAGTATTACACACAGTGGACTCATTTCACAGCTGCTTGAAACAAACAGTGTTATCCACAGTGCCTTTGTATTTACTGTGCTGTCTCAGGAGGCTTGAAGGATGTAGAGGTTTTCTGGAATTAAATTAAATGTTTAGTTAAAACTTTAGCTGTCTGGATGTGTATTGAGTTGCTTCAAGCTACAAAACTGCTACAAAAGTTGCTTAGAGTATTTTGCTGTACTTCCCTTAATTTGTAATCAAAAGCTACACAGAAAAGGGAAGGGTGGCAGATCTCATGAGAAAGAAACCGTAGCCTTCACAAAGGATTTAATACCAAGGCACACAATTGAAATAAGGTTAGTTAGCTGATATACCTCCATTGCATCCAACACAGAAAGAGTACCTCTCTTCAAAACCTCAGAGAAAGGCAGAATGGTTTACAGACAGAGAAAGCCCTCCCTGATGGGCTCCGTAGCCCTCCCTGATGGGCTCCGTAGGGCACAAAGCCAAAGTTAAAGGGACTTGCTGACCTCTGGAAGACCAGCACCTGAAAGTGAGTGAGTGAGTGAGTGAGCGAGCGAGCGAGCGAGCGAGCGAGTATGTGCGTGTGCCTTCTCATGCTTGTGAATTCAGGTTACCTTCTAAGAACTTAGAATTCATGTCTTGTCCCAAAACTACAGCAAACGCAAGGTCTGAGTCACCTGTTCCAGGGAACAATCTCCTAAGAAGTAATCACTAATAGCATTACAAACATTTCCTTGTGCCAGACCTGCAACCCTTTTCTTTGTGGACGGTTTCCAAAAAAGTACAGGATAGTATCACTTAGCCTACTCCCTAGAAGAGCATTGGAGAAGATAGGGGAATGAGGTAAAAGAACTAAAATGAGATTGCTTAGTACATTATCCTCCTTTTGACACTTCTGGGAACTTTGTGAGAACCTGTGGAGAGGGATAGTATTAGCAAAATATGTCAGTAAGCTGAGTTTTCAACAGCTATTGATTTGTGCCTGCGGGTTCGGCACTGAGGTTTCTATTTTGAAAACATCCTGTTTCTTAAGGCCTTTTTCCCAGCACCTAAACACCCCTGCAAAAAGGAAGAGAAAGTGTCTCAGCAGCAGGTTAAGATGAGGTTTCAAGGGGAAAAGGATAGATTAGAGCCCTCAGAATAGGTACAAATAGGTGAAATAAGAGCAATGTATCTGGCTGCTCATGCTTAAAATGCTTAAATCCTTTTTCCAGAACTAGCCCTTCTAACTTAGCCCACTGAAGTCAATGGTATTTTACATTGATTTGTCTCAGTTCACACTCGTAATCTCTAGGACAGCAGGGAAATATATCTTCATCTTCACAGGTCATCAACCCCTCAGCTACAAGACTATCACTTTCACTATACACTGATATAACCTTCATCCTCTCCCTAAGCCCACCACTGCCTGAATTCAGTCCTATTGCAAGAGACACATTTAAAGAACTGAATCACTGGAATATACTGCAGCTTAGTATATTTAGACTGGTATCTTGTAAGTCTGGTACCCTGCTATTTTTGAATGTTGTAAAAATACATTGCTCTACCACTTAGTATGTGATTTTAGTACTAAATATGACAGCAATGAGGAATGAGGGAGATATTTACTATAAACAAATCCAAAGAATAATAAGACATAGCACCCTCTGGAATCCCTTTTTCCATCAGTTATGCACACATTACTGACTTAGTGTAATCAGAAGCAATGGATTGTGTACCGTTTAAAGAGCTGGGAGCAGCAGAAGTGACGCCTCTGGCAAGTCAGAGTCCTACAGCAGGATGCAGCTACTCAAAGGAGATGTACCTACCCATCCACATCTCCAGCTACAGGGAGAGCCCAGGGTCTCCCTGAGTCTGGGGCTGGAGGAATGGTGGCCTCAACAGCAGGAGGTAAACCCTACTTAAGCTGCTGAGCTGCCAGAAAAAGGAGCTGAGGCAGGTGAGCAGACTGGGTGGCACCAGCGAGGTCGCACCAGAGGATGCCAGGTTCTGCAGGGACCAGAGCCCAAGCCCCACATTGCACAGGAGGAGGTACGGCCAGAAGCTGAGAACAGGGACTTGTAGCACGATTGGAGCAGAAAGTCTGTGACTTCTGGCAGCAAGGATGCTCCCTCTCCAACTGCAGATGTTTACTGCAAAACTGTTGAAGCCAACAGGAAAGCTTTATTAAAGGCGAGAAGTTGGATTGAAGGGGAAAGGAACATGCCCGTAACTTATGAACTGGAAGAAGCGAGTGTTAGAGATATTAAAATCATATGGGGAAGGGAACTAGGGAAGAAGTCCAGGGGAAAGGGTTGCGGAAAGTAATGTAGCGAAATAGTACAAACAAGACATACTGGAAACTAACATCAAACCATCCTGATCACTGTGGCCTAACTAAAGGAGCAGTCACAACACCTGAAGGTCTGCAGCAAGCAACAGAGGCCCCAAAGCCACTGTCTGTCCTCTGCTGTCCTCCTGCACTGGCCTGAGAGGATAGGTAAGGGCTCGGGATGGGCCCACCAAACCTTGCTGCAGTTCCCCTCAGCACTGGGCCAAGCTTTTTTCTCTCTGGTACTTCTCACTGCTGTCCCAACACCAACGCCATAGGGCCATCCACAAAAAGTTGCCTTTTCTGCCACCTCTGAAGATCATGCTGCTCCTGAGGCTCTGCCAGCCTGGACCGAGGTAGACTGAGGACACAGTACCCCTCTACTTTCTGCAGCCATTGCTGGGCAGCCCCCAGGCTTTCACGGACTCATTTTGGGCAAAGTGGGGTCCATTGCTTCTGCCATGGCCAGCGCAGTGAGAGGTAGATGGAGCTGGGCTCTGAACAGGCTGACCCTTTCCCCCTCACCCCCCACAGCAGGAGGGTAATGGATAGGCTACAGGCAGCCTGCTGTTCCCCAGGAGACTCTGTCCTGGGACCTGCTGTCCTCTGCAGCAAGCGAGGAAGGAAAGAGAGGCATTAGAATGGTGGTGAGCAGCAGGGTAAAACGTTCACGCTAAGCAGTGAGACTGGAAAGAGGCTTCTAGAGGGATGTCACTGCCTCACGTTGATTTTTAGTGTACACTGAATGGAGAGTGGGCCAAGAGCCTCCTGCAGCTCCACGAGTCCTGGGGCAGCTGATGAGGTCTGAGCACAGCAGAGATGTCCCTGTCGGTGATTGCCATGACACTGCTCCCACCCTTGACTGCCTGCCCAAACTGAGGAACAACCGAGCTCCTGTGCTACACAGACTCTGCACAACATTGGGAGGGCCCTCCATGGCCACCATGCAACCCACTGGACAGCTTGGTGGGAACTTGTGCCCATGCAACAGCTTGCCTTCATCCCTGCCTCTGCTGGGGGAAGATGAGAAGTGCCCTCCCATGAAACCCCAGCCCCACTGCCATGACCATTCAGTGCCAGGCAAGACCCCTGGAGTCATGGGAATAAGTGATGAAGCCTCAGGAGCAGAATTGCACCATTTCTGCCCACACTCAGCCACAGACTAAAGGCAGGTGACCCTGGGACTTTCTGATGGTATGTGCTTGTGGGGAAAGGAAAGGACATTACCACAACAGAGTGCTGTTTGTGCCCCTCCATCTGCTCAGCACTCTGAAACAAGAGAAACCCTCTGAAACTGCTCATTTCTCTGGGCATTTGTGGCACAGGATGGGGGTCTGCAGTTTTACTGCATGTGGTGTCGTGTTATCAGCCCTTAACCTGCTGTGCTAGGAGAAGGAAGGACCCACAAGACAGGATCTTTGTTTTGAAAGGTGGGGGAGTTATATTCTCACAAGATGCTGCAGATGCCTGGGCTGAGCTGGGCAGCCATTGAAAGCAGGCAGTTTTTAATATAGTTACACTAAGATTTCTCTCACTGCTCGCAGCCCTAGGGGAATTTTATGGTTCTAAATGCATTTTTTTTATGCTGTAAAAAAGCACAGAAACCCTGTTAAGTAGGCAAATTATAAACAGCTTTTTCACCACAGCTCCGAGTCCAAACCCCAGACTCCACTAGAAGCCTCATGCACTGCCTGTCCTTCAAACCTAAAGTTGCGCATCAAACAGTAAGTCACTTACCTGGTTTGACTCTAGTTCGTAGGATTGTTGAAGGTGGCTGTGACGGGAGCAGGCCAAAGAGATACCGCTAGATGTACTCTGTAGCGGTACTGAGACAGAAGCCAGGAAGTGAAGGCACACTGGAGTGGCACTGAAGACTATGCCCTCCTCCAGACTGCCCTGCATCATGGTCCTGGTGCCCAGGCATACAGATGAGTGGGAGGCTTTGTCCTATGCTCCCATCCAAAGGTATCTTCAATCTCTCTGTAACAGGCATGTCTGCCGTTTCAGCCCAAAAGTATGGTGCAAAGTTGCATCTTCAAGAACGCTGCCTTCATTTTCTTGAGTGTAACATTGCACTGCTCACCAGTCCTATTTTATCTCCTGGTGCTCAGGAGGAGGAACCTCCCGATATTGTCACAAAGTTATACTGTTTCTGGAGAAACTTCTGGTGCTCTCACTGCACAAATTTATGAGATGTACCATTTCCCTGAGGACTTGGGTTATACTGTATTCGTTTTCTGAGACACTGGAGGGGCCACAGATGTGACCAGTACAAGAAAGATAAGTAGAAAAGGAGGGATCATTTCAAAAGGCAGTAAAAGAAATAAGGGGTTCAGCACGTGGTTCAGCATAGAAGGTAAAGTGTGAGGACTTCAGACCAGAGGATGGATGGATGGAGAAGGCTGGAGCAGCAGTCCCAAAGGACTGAGGACTTGATGTCAAGAGCTAACAGGAAGGCACACATGCTTTTTAGCCTATTGTGGAGGACAAAAACTGTGTCAGGATATCTTGGGAGCTGTTGATGGTTAAGAATCGTTTGAGGACACACGCACATTAGGTATGCCCTTGGGGACCTTGTGGGTGTACAGGCTTGTGAGCTCAGGCCCTAATGTTCCCTCAGTCGCTGAGAGCATAGCTCCAGTGTGTAGGGTGTGTTGTTCATGCACACCAAAACCATCTCAGAACCAAACCAGCGAGGACAACAGGGCACAAGCAGCGAGGGGTAGGAGCTGCTTTAAAACTTCCTGACTGTTCAAATGAAATCACCAGGGTAGGTACAGCCCCACTGATCTTCCTTCCAAGTGGTGCAGAAGAAATCACACATCATCAATCCCCCCACCTTTATTTATCAGAACAAGGAACTACGAAGGCTGTGAAGAGCCAGACTGTCCTAAAGTCCTCCAGCTTAGCCTTTTTGCATGTATGGTCATTTTCCAATATCCAGTGAAGACAATGAAAGCCTGCGATTAGTGGCAGCAGGCCCCAGGTTTCATGCTTAGTAAGAATACTCCTTTTGAGGATAGCATCTACCCATGCATAATTGATTCAAAGCAACTGTGCCACAAATGGAATACTAGTTTGGGGAAGCAGACGTCTTCACAGTGTGAGAACGGCCATGGGTAGAGATATAGCTCCTTGTTGACCAAACACTGACTAATGTAAAAGCAAATGTACAAAGTAATTTGTATGTTCCAGCAGCCCAACCACCCTCACATACAAAAGAGGAGCTCAACTCTTCTTCATCTTGTCAATTCACAGTTGACTGCCTACAAAGAAAACGCCACGCAGACATCCCTCACTCTAGGAATAAGTCTTTTATAAATCAGCATAACTTACAGTAAAGGATGGATCAGGATTATGGATTCTGGTATCACAAAGCCAGTTTACTGCATACTCTGACTAACAGTCCCTTTCAGGAGAAGCTTATTCAGAAGAAGATATAAATGCATATGCAAATCTAAGCATGCATTGAAGTCTCACTGCAATCAGCAAAACCAGAAATAATTTAAGGGAGACAGATTTAGGCCTGCATTTTCATGCTTTCCTAAACTGAAACCAACAGGAGCCAAATGTAATAGGATCATTGACCATGAATTGGGCCATTACTGTATATTTCTGAACTCAGCATTGTCTGCATTGTACTTCAGATTCTTATTTCATCACATTTACTCTGGAGATCTTTCCTTGAACATGCAGCATGAGGACTTGTAAGCACTAATCAATAGATAAGTAGAGGAAATGACAAATGGCTTAATTTAGAAATAGGAAATATTTAACATCTACATACAGCAGCACTCAGGTTCTATTCAGCTGTCACTCTTCACCACTGCTTTCTGCATGCATGCTAAGTCTCATAGTTACATATGCTTGCTTGTCTTAAATAGGAGACATGCACATTGTATTTGTTTAACCCAAGACAACTTTTGAACTCGGGACGCTAATCATTAATCAGATTTCTGCACTGTCTCTCATAGAGTTCTGAATCCCTGTCAGAACTGTGCAATTCAAGGCAGGATTTCTCTGTGTTAGGTAGTAACTCAAGAAGTGGCAGCAAGCATAGCTTCAAGACAGTCCTTTCACATTGATCCTTAATCACTCCATCAGAAGAATATTGGCAACCATTTTGTTTCCACAGTTTCATGTCACCATGAACCCTTCTTTGCTAGATAGAAGTACTTTGTGCACAAAGCAATGGTCAGCCTGTGAAGAAGCTAACTGAAGCTTTGGGAATGCAGGCGTGCTTCTCAAAATGCCTCTCTCTAGTCTTTACAAACAGTTTACAACATGACATTTGTGGAATATAGCTAAATGACCCCAGATAAATAGAATTCTTTTCAAAAACTAGCATATGAGCATTAATAAAGGGTCAGAACTTGATGTTCAAAGTGTAGTAGGTTTCTGCTGAAATTAAAACCTAGTCACTTAAGCTCTAATTTGCTTTCAAATACAAATCATGGCATTGGATGGGCATTTCAGCTTTCTCTTCCATATGTTAAGTCTCAAAATAAATATTTGCATTTTCAAATTGTGATAAAATTAAAAAAAAAAAAAAAGCTCTAGACACAGGATTCAAGTACAGATCTCGAACCAGGTTTTTCATATTCCTATATTATGGAGAGGTAAGATCTGGGTTTCAGTTTGTAGAGCAATTCAATTATAGAGTAGTATCTAGTCCTCCTCCTTCCAAGAAAACAACCCACCCATTTTCAGATTTATTCATTTTACCAGCCTACTAAAGGCAGTATTTTGGTATTCTATACACTAATTCAACTACTTCACCTTAGATGTTTCCTCAAGATTTGATGGAGAGTTGGTTACTGAGACAGTGAGCTAGGAACAGTGTTCAGTGAATGTCACATGCTATAGGATTTTTTTTTTTATTTCTGTTTTCATATTGCTTTTTTTTATTTCTATTACCAAATGGTAAAGTTGTGCACAGAGGCCTGACTGTGGGACTTGTGTTTGCAAATACAAATTTATATGCAAAGGAATACATATTAGAAAGGCAATAGACAGATTTCAGGTCACTTTAGCACGGATATGCCTCAAAACAAATGTTTCCTTTTCTTAGTGCTAAAGCTAACTGATGAAGGAAATTTCCTTTAACTAGATTCCTGATACCAGTTTTCTTAAAAGTTTGATATACTCAGTGCCCACAGGGCTGTAATAAATGATAAATTTAGAAATGGCTACAACAGTTCAGCAAGCTGAATGAATGGTTGTTGACAAAGCACTTGCAGATTTGCATGATTCTGTTGTAGCTGAGAGCACTCGAACCGCAAGGAGAGCTATGAAGCCCATTAAAAACTTCAAACTGACTTAATCTGAAGCAAATACTGATACTAGATGACGTTAGTGAGAGTCCACATGGAAGAAGGGACAAAATGAAGGAAATGGATTTAATATCCTCTACTTGCTGTCACCTTGCAAATCGGAAGGGTAACTAAATTCAAGGAAAAAGCTGTAATTTTCATCACATGGAGAACTAGGAGGAGCATAGATGATTACCCCATCGCCTGCTCCTAGCTCTTCTTTTAGCCAGATGACCTACTCAGCCTGCTTCATTGACATATTATGCTTGCAAGACTTGCACCTCTGCAGGTGTCAGTTCACCCGCAGTGGGAAGGGAGGAATGTCCATGTAGGATAGGGTCAGCTTTGGCACACATGGCTGCGTAACAGCTCCAGCAATGGGCAGTCTGTCATTGCTCATACAGTCAAAGACAAGAACAAACTTGCCCCATACACTTGCTTTTTTTGTGTATTCAGTGATACCTTTGTATTAAAATTGTATAATTCTTGTAAATTTTCCTGCTTCTTAGGACAAAGATGACCATGTTGAAATTGTTACAATAGGTTACTGGAGACACTAAGACCATGTCATTGTTTTCCAAGCAAACCAAAGGACTTCCAAAACATGTTTCCTGTTTTCAGTAGAAAAGCATGGAAAAAATTAAAGAGAATTTTAAATGTTTCATTGTAGCCTGGTAAGCTGAGACCAGAATGGTGTTCAACAGTATGACATTTGGGAAAACAGAGGAATGCTGCTGAGTGGACTGGTCAAAGACACTGCTAAACCAAAATATTATGAATCTTTTACCTTTCTGAAATGGAGCATTGATTTGGAATTTCATTTTTAATTATGAGCAGAAAGCACTGTCATTGATTTCTTTTATGATGAGTATTGAGTTTTATTGACCAAAGGACATAGATGAAGAAAAGAAAGTAAATTTTATCTGAAAATAAGTTTACTAAAGTTGCGCAAAGTTCATCACAAATCACAATTCAACAGAAATATGATATTTGGTTCATTGAAACTACACGCAAAACTGAGAAAACAATGTTGTCTAGTTTGGGCTGAAAAAAAATGGGTAAATGCAAGATTTTGACCTTTTGTTTTAAAATGGTATTTTTTCCTCACCATTTGCTTAAAGACAATGACAATAAGCCACGCTCCCCCTGCCCCACAAAAAGAAAAAACAGGAAAAAAAGCATTCATCATCCTGCAATGATGGGTTAGTGTTGTTGTGATGGTTCATTCTTTATTCTCAGGTCAACATCAAATATTTTTAAGCATTATTTTCTAAGGAGTGTGAATTATACAATCTGATGTTTTGTGTGCCAACATTTAGGATAAAATCACATATGGCTGCACATAACACAGGTTTTAGTACACTGAAAAGAGGGAAGAATTTGAAAATGACTGGCCTGTATTTCAGGGGATGGGGGAAGGGTACTAGGTATCACTGTCTAGTTGAAATGTTCTGCAAACTGGACCCCAGATCTCATCCCTCTATAACAGGAAATACAAAGAGCCTGGATGAAGATGGACCTTTGAATCCTGTGTCTGGTGCCCTTTTCAGCTGGCCTGGGGATGTGGCTCTTGTTTCCTAACAGTTTCATCTCTGCTGATAGTCTGTCTCAGAAGAAAGATTGAAAAGAATGGTTCACTAAGGGCGACACAGGCACAACTCAGTTTCCATTACCTCTGTCTGACCTGTTACAACAGAAACTTTTCCACTTTTCCAGTCTTTACTTTTACCAAAAGCTCCATCCTTCAGAATACCAAAAGTTCGATCCTTCAAAAGTGTGGCTTGCGCTTCAGCACATGCCAAGGAATTTTCTGAAATCCCGTATTTCAACCCCTCTGCTGGAAAGACAACATAAACAAAGAATCAGACTAGACTAGCATTTCACCAGGAAACGTGCAGTCAGGCAGAGGAGCTAACAGACTAGGTATGGCACAACAGGAATGCAAGCATATCCAGAACTGTTAATTTTCAGTCCTGTTTCTGGTAGTCACACTGGTGAATGACTCATTTCAGCCATTCTTGATGCCTTCTACGGAGCACCGACTGGGAATGAGGACTGCCATCTTCTGGCAGGCACCCCTGGACAAGCAGAAGTGAAAATCCCAGAGTCTTTCCATGCAAAGAATTAAAACTTAGATCAGGGTTTTTAAAAAATTACTTCTGATCTGGAATGACTCAGTCTTTGGACAACAAATGTAGGCAGCTGACTAATATCAGTCATGTATGTAGAACTCAGAAACACATACTTGATTGAAAATGGAAGTCCTGACTAAAGCACTGTCCTAAAACCAGCAATGAAGTGCCTTAAGTAATTTTGAAATATTCCCCCCACGACTGAGTCACAGGCACTCTATTTTTTCCCTCCTTAATTTGTTGTGGAGATTGAAAGAAGCCTTCTTAGTACTGCCATGACAGTGCATTCAAATTGGTTGTCAACAATGCCACTTTCATTCTGAAGCAAATTTGCATGCTATTTGTACTTGCTCTACACAGCAATTTTAAAACACTAATCCGTGCTTCTCTATTCCCAGGAAAAAAGAACATATTTCTCAGACAAAAAAACAAAACAAGCAAAGCAAAAACTTCTAGAATATATTTGCTTTTGAAATATAAATCTCTGAGAGGGGTAGTTAATTCAAATGTTCAAGGATATTTTCAGCTGAGTATTTTTTAATTACACAAATAATGTTCTTAGCAATTTCCATACAGAGACAGGTCATGTTTCACAAAGAATAATCAAGAAAATTGTTCTGGATTGGCCAACCCAAATTAGCTGTTGTCCACACACCCATGCAAATTTATAGAATGAGAGAGATTGAAACCTGGGGCATGTTTGGCAATTCCCAATTAAGTGTATCAAGAGAATACATTTCCATTAATATTTTGATCCTTATGAAGTAAAATTTTCTTAACGGAAAAGCACTTCATCAGAAATATTTAAGACAGTCCTACAAAGACATTTCATCCAACTCTTTCTTAGTATCACAGGAATAATAATCTTTTTTAAACCAAAGCAGAACAGTTTTATTACAGGTTTTTAAATTGTAAAAGAATCTATTAGGGAATAAAGAAAATCTTGAGGAATAAATGAGCAGCTTTACTTTTTAACAGAAGATTAGGTTTGAAAAGCAGCAGAAGGGACACTGAAGAAAGAGACTGTTCCACAGCAGAACAGAAATTGTTCAAGCTACCATCATAGGTTCAGTTCTGTTTGCTGTGCTTTTAACTCAAAATAAATGAATTTAGAGTAACCTGCAATAGTAAATAATTAAAACTTCATTCTTCATTCTTCATAGCTGACTGACACAGCTGTGTCAGAAACATGTCTTATTAATATGGTATTCTGATGTTTGCAATACTTTAAAGGATAAAGAACTATCATTTATTTTCCCTTTTTCTGGGGAGATGGATTTGTGCTTTTTTAAAAAAGTTAGGAAAACTATTTCACTTGGAATGGTGGAACACAGTATTTTTATGCCATCTGTAACATTTAGCATAGGATGGAAAAGTTTGTGCTTCTAGTAGTGAGAATTGCCATAAAAGCATAGAAAAAATGTCTACAGTGATTGATAGATTTTTAGGAGGAGTGTTTACTTTAATGGCTGTCACAATAATTCTTGAAAGCAAAAGTACAGATAGGGCATGAGATTAAATAGAAATGCCAGAAGAGGGACAAATTGTAAGAAAATATTTTTTCCCAGTAATACTACTGAATTAGTATCTTTTAGTGAGATATTTTAATATTGCCAGGACCTGATTTTTCTAAATGATATAGATGCTTTGAAATGTCATGTCACGACTGATTTATCTGATTTAGAGATCTAAAGTCTTATGCTAGGAGAAATAGGTATTACTGGAATCTAGAAGAATTGTGAAAGAACTCAAACTATATTTTTTTCAAGAGAGAGTGCTGTATTATAGTTAGCAGCGTATTTTCAGCACACACTGAAGCAATTAAACAACATCTTGTGTCTTGAATTCACATTTTTTTTGTGTTTTGTTCTTTTACTATGAAACTATGAGACTTAATATACTAAGTTACCATAATCATATTTTGTTGATATGGTTGATATGTTTTTACCATGTACACAGATTCCTGAACCCCAATAGTACATTATTTGTACTATTACAATATCCAGGAGACCTTGTCACAGATCAGTAACCCCTTGTGTTTCACAAACTAAAAACATGGAAAGGAAAATATGTCCATGCAAGCAAACAAGTTAAGTGTGTGACACGAGAAACAGTTTAATATGGAGGGACCATGAAGTAAAAGGAAGAAGATCTCCAGTGTAACAGCCAGTGGTCTCAACAGCCTGACCGCTGCTGAGGTCAATAAAAAAATCACAGAAAATGTGGACTTGTAGGGGAACAGTAAACCAAGTATTCACCAGGAGCTATTCCCAAGGAGGAGAGATGGTCCAGGAAACAGAATGAAGGATTTTTCCCAACACTATTCAAATACTTCCCATTATTCAAATACACCAGAGTTATTTAGAAGCAGAAAGAGCGGCTGACTAATTGGTAATGTCTGTGAGATGAGAGTGTCAGTCTCTCTGACTGTTAGCACAGCGCAGGCTAAAAGAGCCCCAAAAGTGAATGAAAAAGACTGTGAGCCTGGGGAGGTTGAACTCCCAGAAGGATACAGGGGCAGGGCTGATGCCCCTGAAGATGGTGGAAGACCTATTCATAAAAAGAGGAAATGAGAAGGCATTGGAGAGATTATACAAGTAACCTAGCTTCAATATCTAAAGTGATACTGGAGTGTGATACTAGACAAACAATTTATAACTATCGAGTCAATAATACACTGATAAGAAACAATCCATGTGAGTATGTCAAGAAGAAATCACATCAAGCCAGTCTAATTTCATGCCTATTTATCTAGTAGTTGAGACTGCTGTTGGTGTGACATAGGTTGACTTGAATATGACTTTTCTAACACAGTGCCCCACAACATTCTCACAGGCAAAGCTGGGAAACACGGTCTAGACGACAGCACTGTAAGATGGATGCAGAACTAGTTGAAAAATAAGATTCAAGGATTTGGTACAAACGGTTTCCTCTCAACAAAGCGAGACATATTGCAGGGCTCTCTTCAGAGCCTGGTATTATCTCACTTTTTTCATTACAAACTCTCTCCTCAACAGTGTGCATGAGGTTATGCATGAAGTATGATGTCCCTTTTCGAGCACAGGTTTTTAATAAAGATGGAGACAAATTAATGTTCAGAGGAAAGCAACAAAAAGCCCTGAGTTTTAGAAAGCTGTCTCGTGAGACATGGTAAAAGAATAAGATGTCTAGATCTAGGAAAGGAAAGGTTCAGCAGCCTTTAAAAATACACAGAAGAGTTTCGTTTTCTGTTGTCTACCAGTGATAGGATGAAAGACAATCTGCTTAGCATTCCACAGGGAAGATCTGGTTGCACATCACAAAAAGTACTCCAGCTGCACATTTAGAAAGCACTCAAATAGGTACCCTGGTGCCTTTACGGAAAATCATTTACTGTGCTGCAGCAATAGGAAGAGGGGTGCACGATGATGGCTTAGTATCTGAGAAGTAAACTGGTGACAGACTAAATTAGAGGTATTCCTTTGTGGCTGGATAGAAAAGTGCATCACTCACAGATGCCACAAAGGAAGAACCTTCATGACCAAGGCAAAAACCTAAAAGTGATGTCACACTGGAAGTAGACATTAGACCACAAGAAATGGCCTATGAACTCACAATGATGATCCATCTAGCTCAGCTCTTTGGTCCATTCCTCATTTCTTTCTCCTTCCCACCCAGTGTCCACAGTGAAGTGGATGGAAGTTTAGAGCAGATCCCCTCATCCCTGTGTGTCCATTCCCTGTAGCGTCTGTTCATCAACCTGCTGTCCATGAATTAGCCCAAACCCTTTTTGAAAACTGCCAATACTGTCTGCTCTTTACAACCGCCTGTGGTAACAGCGAACTTCCACTAATTCACTACTTGCTTTTGTCTGTTTTAAACTACTGGTCCTTATTTCCGGTCTTCTGGGACTTGGTGAGCAAGAGTTTGGCATGCATTCATCTTATTAACCACCTTCACAATTTTGTAAACCATGAGCATATCCCCACAGCTTTTTCCTCACCAAAATGAAGACTTCCAGCCACCTACACTGCTCTACAAAGGCCGGCTACTTCAGCCATTTAGGTCTTACACTACCTTCTGCTGTTTAATGGACTTACTGGCAGGCAGGATGGCGACACAGCCTACCATTTCAGCTTCCACATTTACAATGTAATTCCGTACTTCAGATAAAACCCGACAGGCAAAAATGGTGCCAAAGCCACACCCATAATGCCAATGAATGCAAATGTGTCTGCTGGTCGGTTAAACCATGCTATTGCCTTGTAACGGCAGGTCAGAGGAACACTTCATATAATCCATTTCAACACTGTCATCATTGTGGCTGACTGCTGAAAGTCATTTGCTTTTGGCCTCTTGTTTACAATGCCAGTTGAGCCACCTTCCTAAACAACAAAGTGCCATTTTTGTCCCTTCACTAAGACATGATAGGAGAGGTCATTCCAGTATTATAACCAGATACAGAATTACACCTGGACAATGGGGGTGAAGCTAACAGGGCAACACAAAAGCCCTCCCCCATCAGCCCTTTCGGTTCAGACAGGGAAAGGAGCCAAATGAAATGGCTGAGAAACTCTTCCCCTGCAGTCTCGGAACTTTTAATGTGTCTCTGTTCACAACTTCTGTTTTCATTGTAGTTTTACACTCAGCTTCATACACTATGTATTTTCAGTACTTTGGTAAGCAGTTCTGGTGTTACATGAAAGGTGCCAGGCCCAGCACACAAGGGGACGAGACACCAGCATACACTTATCTTAAAACTTGGGAGAGACTTCTTGCTTAATGAAAAGCAGACCCCAAAACCTGATATGAGACAAAAGCACTAGGACAAGAATAAGCAACTGCATTAGAAAACGCCTCACAAAATTACTGAAATATTCACTCTGCTATACAAAGAGTCTGAGAGTGAAAAGAGATATGCTTAGAATAATGTATTGGGATAAGGTTTACCACCCCTGGGAAAAAATGAACCTAGAAGTTTAAAGTATCAGCTCTAAAATTTTACTAAGAAAAAGGTAAATAGTAAGTGGTTGTGTATGTATAATTATGGTTATGGAGTATCCCATGAAAGCAGGGGTTGACTGGGACAGGTGGCTTAGACGACTTGACAGGGCTCTGGCTTTCCTGACCAGCATCGTGGTCAGCTCCATCTCACATGCTGGGGGAGGAGACTGCACTGCTGTGCAAGTCCCTGCCAGGAGCACTCGTTTAGCATACAGGTGGTGGTGTACATTTTCTTTCTATCCCACATTGTGATGACAACTGTAGCAGAAAAACTTTGTGATGGCTGAATGCACAGCCATGACATCATCTTTTGTTTATCTTTGTTGTCCCTTGGTAAAGGACAGATGAATACAACAGACTGTGAGACTATCCCTTAGCAGCAGTAGCAGCTTATAAATGACATTAAAAGTCTACGAGAATATCAAGTTTCCACCTCACTAAATCATTAAATTGAATGCAATTAACTAACTCCATTGCACTTACGATAATCTGGTTGATACGTATGTAGCAGGTTTACTCCTAATTTACAGGGCTGCCTCCTTAAAGTAGCACAAATACATTTATTTTTAGATTTCCAACGACACAAGTGTGTCATGATATTAACTGATTTTGTGCCCGTTCCTAAGGATTAAAAGCATTTGAATCCCGTCCTCATGGTGAAACACCTACAACTGTGAAGATGAGTGAGCAAGCAAAGGACTCAAATGGACTGACAAGGATTAAACCATGAAGTCTTACAGAGTTCTAAAATAAAGGGAAAATAATTTTCTGTCTTCACAGGTGGCAGACAATTATTAAGTTCTTCAGTTCTGTGCGTGCTTTAGAAGCCCAGATGTTATTTACAGTGTCTAGGCTAAAATAAACCAGGTGAATAATTGTCCTGAAACCAGGACAATAATGCAATGTTTGCAACTAGCTACCATATAAATACAGATTCAGTTTCATGTTAAAAAATTCTCAATGATCAGGCATTAAGGAATGTCTAAAACCACAAGAATATAGAGAAAATCAATGAAATGTTTTTCATTCTACTATTAATTTAAAGAAAGAAAAATATTGTTCTTCCTGGCATAAGGTACTTAATTGTGAATTTTTTAAAAGGTGAGGGGCCCGCAGGTGGAAGGAAGCCCAATTATGCTGCTGCACAGCAGCTGCAAAGTTTTAAACAGTATCGCAGCTCTAAGATTAAAAATCATTAATTGCAGCAACATTAAATTGCTAGTTGTGTCCACAAAAACAGAAGCTGTGACAATTATTAGCAATTATTTCATCCAACAACATTTAGGAAGGATGAAATACAGAAAGACAATCTGCTGTCCTGCTGTCCTAATGTTCTATGTGCATTATTTTTACTGACAATATTTTATGGAATTTCATAATGATAAAACATTTGGCTTTGTGAGTAGAAAAACCTATTACAAAACAATTTTTATTTTAGCTTAAGACTTAGCACTTCACATCTTTCATCAATCTTCACATAATTGTATTTTAGCCACCACGAATATCCCTTGACTTATGTATATCTATAACCTACAACACTCATGGAAAGACACACAGTTGTAAAACCAAATACCAAATAATAAACAAACACTACACATTTACAAAGACAGGTAAACATTTGTCAGATTTCATGGTTTCCAGAGTCCTGTCGGACAGAGGCTTTTTTTCTGTGGGAGTTGGTCTAAATGCTTTCCTTATCTAATAATCTTTTACCCAGTAAGGGTTGTATACAAAGAGTCTCATCATCTTCTTTTTCATCAGTGAAAACTGGCAATTTAGAAATATATCTGTCATTTGCTGAGACCTGTAAATACATTTCCATGCTTAAGTTCATAAAAATGCACTAACAGGAAAAAAACATTGAACCGATAGGAAAAGTAAACCATCAGCAGATGTCAGGCACTAGGGTCCTCATCCAGAGTTCATCCAAGCTGGAAAACTTCCTCCGGGTTTGACTCTGGTGTTGTTTCCAAGCACACACTCTCTGTCTCCACTGCTACTTATATTGGGGAAAAAGAACTGGACAGTAAGGGAAGAGTCAGAAAAGAAGTTAGATACCCAAAACATGATCCAGTTGGAATTTAGTTGTTTTGTGTTTTTTTTCTTGGAACAACTGCAGACCTAAAAACATGCATTTCCTAGAAGTACCTAAACTTCACATTCTTAAATGCTTTACAAGTTCCCACATACCTAGAATTGTTGGCCGGTGCCTGCCCCTGACTATCTAACTCTTGACACGCTTGAACAACTTGGTGTCCATCTCAGGCCTCAGCAAATCAACACTCAAAAACTATCAATTCCTCTGTCAGAATCCACTGTGGCTGTATCTATCTGTATTTGTAATTAAAATAGCATCAGGGTAGGGTGCAAGCACTGGTTTGCAACCATCCTTCCTCTTACCTGTTTCAAGGTATCCTGGTATGATTTTGACCCATGTCAACTAACACTATCTTTGAGTCTGTCCTGGTGCAGATGACAGGGGATAGTTTGGAGCCAAAGCCATTTTTGGTATGCACTTCAGGAATAACTATGCAGTTTTATGGGGAAGAGAAATAGGAAAACCACATTCAATTTCCTCCTTTTTCTCCTGGGGAAACCTAAACATAGTTTCTTAGTTTGTACACTGTTCTGTACTGGCACACTCTGTATTATTCCTACAGGAATATGCCACCGTGTGCAAGATTTAGTAGTAAGGTCACCTACTTGGCTACTCCAGATCCTAGATAATTTCTACAGTTTATATGGACTGCCCAAAAGAGTAAAACAGAAAATGTGCACAAATTAAAATCCAGGACTCAGTTTTATCACCCCCAAGTTGGATGCGTGAAGGCTCACCTTTGATGCTTGTGCTCCTTTCTGCACAGAAGTCTAGCCTCAACATCAGACCAGGAGTGCACCCTTATCACTGTCACTGCAGAGCTCACCAAATGGGGGATATGACACTGTATTGAGATAATGCAGCCACAAATCTTTACAAGAAGAGGCCAGTAAAAAGCCTGGTTCCTTTCCAATGCAGTAATCACACCTAAATAGAGGAATTCTCAGAATTTTAAAGGGTGTTAGCCCTGATCGGTTCTTGGATGGGGGAGGGGGAAAAAAAAGAGAGCAGACATCTATGTATAAAGAAAGCATCCCAACTGCAGATCCCCACTGGGAAGCAGTGCCTGCCTGCAGATTCTCTGTTCGCTGACTGAGCCGAGCCCTACAGTAGAGCGGCAAGAAGGGTGACTGTTCATCCCACGATGCTGTTTTAAGCATAACTTTTCATTATGAAGGTTTTCCATGCTGTCTCCAGTATCCAAGTTAGAACTTCATGGTCTGGATGAGAGGACAGTTAGACTGGCAAAAAAACTGCTTGGATGGTCTGGCTCAGAGGTTAGCAGTTTATGGGTCATACGCTACCTGGATGCCTGTAACAAGTAGACTACTGCACGGCTCTGTACTGGGACCTGTCCTGTTCAACATCTTTATCAATGACCTGGAAGAGGTGATGGGAGTGCACTCCCATCAAACTTGCAGATGAAGCCAAATCGGGAGGAACAGCCTGGAAGGCAGGTCTGTCATTCAGAGTGACCTAGACAGGCTGGAGGAACAGGCTGGAGGAACAGGCTGACAGGAACATTATGAAATTTGATGATTATGCAAAGTCCCGCACCTGGGGGTCTTGACAGACAGCAAGCTGAACATGAGCCAGCAGTATGCTCTGGCAGCAAAGACAGCCAGCAGTATCCTGGGCTGTATGAAGCACAGACAGAAGATCCAGGGAAGTGATTATCAGTCTTTACTTGGCACTTGTTAGATCACATCTGGAATACTGCATACAATTTTAGGTTCCCAATGAAAAAGAGGTGTTTATGAACTGAAGCGAGTTCAGCAGAGAGCCACCAAGATGGTGGGAGGACAAGAGACAAGGAACATAAATCAAAACAAGAGAGTTTCTGACAGGATATGAGAAAAACTTTTTCACCATGAGGACAGTCAAACGTTGGAACAGGTTGCCCAGAGAGGTTGTACAGTCTCCATCCTTGCAAATTTTCAAGACTCAATTGAATAAATCCCCGAGCAACCTGATTTGATGTCCTAGCTGACATTGCGTAGTAGTAACTTAGTAGTAGTCTTACTTAGTAAGACATTAGACTGGAGACCTCCTGAGGTCTCCAATCTCTACTAGGCTGTGATTCTGTGGTTCTATGACTCCTGATTGCTTTAAAGCTAAAGTTTTACAATATAATTTTGCAGGCTTTACTGAAATAATTCAGCATTCTTCTGGTTTCTTTGGGGTCATAAAGTTTGAATTGGAATCACCTTATTGTTCCAAGACTCAGCTGAATTGATCATCTTCACAAAGAGAACTGGAAGTGCTAATGAAGTTGATGTGTTATGAATTGTCAGTTTGGATATCTCAGCCATCACAGTCATGTTGAAATAAATTATATGCATTATTAAAGGCTGAATATCATCACACCCATGTTATAACTAAGGAAGTCTCCAAAGAGAAGACTTAATTTTCTCATTTTCCAGAAGAAAATGAGCTGTATTCCCATATCACAAAACATGAATTTTAAACCACTAACCCAATTTATCAAACTTAAACACTTAAAGAGTGGTTTGAAAAAACTTCAGAATGTGTTCTTAGGAATTTTGGCACATTTTTAAGCTAGTAAAACCTGCTAATATTAGCAGATATATTTATGTAGGCAACTTATGTCACCTAAAAATCAACATCTGAGGAATAAAAAGACAGGTCTTTTCCCAATGCAAATCTGATGGACATCATGACAATCTAGGCAATAAAATTTTTTTTTAAGTTTTTCATTACTGAATTCAAGGTGAAAACATCCATTGTGGGCCACGTGAACAGAATTGTGTCCAAGGTTATCACTTGCTTAACTATAATCTTACTTATATTATTTACCTATGAGAAAAGAAGCAGATCCAGCAATACAAAATAGCTTCTCTACAACTTTGCAATGAGGCAGCTCATTCAACCAGCACTACAACCACACAAGTGTACAATAAAAATATCAAATACAAAAGTGCCAACAGGAGAGTCTGCATTGGTCTAGTCTGTGGTGAAAAAAGAACTGTCCTCATGGGTGGTTCAGCTGCAGATTGCAGGGTGTGTGCTCTGGATCTTGTCTGCAGAGTGCTCCGAGTTGTGTGTTGCAAGCAGAAACAAGATCTTACAGGTAAAAGATTAAAAAAAAAATAAAAATCACACTGTTTGAACACAGCAAGCAAGCAGTTAATTGTCAGGTCTAAATGAGTTAGCCAGGCTGTCCTACACAAAGTGTTAAAAACAGCAAACAGGCATTGAACATAGGAGCCCCTTAAACAGAGGGCAGTAGAGTGACGCATTTGACATTTGTTCTTTTCTTTAAAAGACAGAGACAGGGAAGAAAATATAATGTCAGCTAAGGTAGCAGCAGATGAGACCAAATAATTGCAGATGGTTGAATGCAGAAGCTGCAGGATGTACTTTACCATCAAGTGGGTACTTGATAGGAGCTATTTATGTATGAAGTGTTGCCTGAGAGAACCCATAGGAAAAAAAGTGCCTGAGCACTAGAAATGCAGCTGGAAATCATGATGGAATTCAGGCAAGATCTGAGGACAGGATGAAGGGAGGAAGGTGGTTCAGCAAAGAAGAGTACCTGAAAAGCATGGCTCAACAATATCATGAGGAAGAAGAGACAGGCATTGAGAAAGGAATAAACAATAATAAAAACTTCCAGAATGGGTTTGTTGCTCCAGAAGATAAGAAAAAGGAAGAAACATAAGACGGATGACAAGGGGGAGGAAGAGCTGGTGTGCCAAGAAGAGCAGAGAGGGATACCGAGAGACGAGAAAAATAGTTGGGAAAAGGATGATANGGGGGGGGGGGGGGGGGGGGGGGGGGGGGGGGGGGGGGGGGAAGAGGAGCAGAGATCCACACCAATAGCATGAAAATGCAGTTTAGGGACTCTCTGGCCAAATCTGCACTAGCATTTCAGTTTAGAGCAGTAAAACAGTTTTGAAACAAATCCATTGAATATTTCCACTGAGTGCATGCCAGTTTTATTGGCAGAACTGCTTATTTTTCTCCTTTAGGAGAAAACTATACCAGAAGTTGTGCTCTAAATGTAAATGAAAGGCATGCCTGCCCCTGAAGAGGATCTAAAGGTCAAATCCAAAGAGTGGGCTGCACTGTCACAAAGTTCTACCCCATATGCATTATATCAAAAAGCTCTTAAACCATCAAGTGTTTCTGCCACAACCTGAGGTTCTTCAGGTGCTATAAAATGAAACAAATGCTGTATATCTGCTGCCATATTTATCAACTCAGCCCCTGACTCTGAATCTCTAGCACTCCTTCCTCCGCCATCTTCTCTAGTCATAGCTTGGAACCCTTATTTAACTTCCTTACATCAGTTGCTGTTCATCCACCCTTTCTGATCCCGTCATGGACAACCTTGATTTTTTTTTTCATCTTTTTCAATTGGTCTTTGTCTCTTTTGCAATGGTGAGGTGCAAAATTCCAGAAGATCCAGCAAGGTGCAAATTATGCTGTGCCATGAAAGGGCTGAAAGTTTCTCCAGAGGCAGGCTAAGCACTGGGAGTCTCAGAAGATTGCACTGATTGATGCATGAAGAGGACTGATGAGCTCAACAACCTGAAATTTGAAAGGATGAAAATCGTTCTTGAAGAGCAAGGGCAACAACCACTGTTTGGGGACAGCATGGATAGATAGAGAGCTGGATAGATCCTGTACTGGAGAGCTTGGATAGGTCTCCTGCTGAGAACTATCATTGATTCTGTTGCCTAATTGGACTTATGTGCTCTGGGATACAGGACAATATAGCTGTGACCACGCTGCCCACTGCCACTCCAGAATCCTGCCCATGGATCCCACAGAAGATCACCACAAAGGCACAAAGAAGAGTACCTTTCTGGCTTGCTTCTAGTGCTTTTGCCTCAGCAAATCTCTGTGTCAGTGCTCCAGAGTCCAATCCGGGTCAGTACACTGTTTTTCTGTGCAGGTCATTACAATGGAATGGGAATTACATGAGGTTGCTGGCACTCGGGTCACAACTGAGAAGAGATGATGCATGTTACAAAGACTGTTTTGCCTTTAAAAATAGTCTGTGGTTATGAGCTGTGGGTGAACTCCCTCTATGCGACAGCTAGCTACAGCAGAAGCTCCCCTCCTAGTCCCAGCCTGTACACGTGCCTAGCTGTGTGCCAGTGACTGCCCAACTGTGCAGGCAGCATGCCATAATACAACCCCACTAGAGTCCCATAGAGAGGTTTGTGCTTCGTGGCATTTTCCTTCCCTTCAACATGGTGCTTTATAGCCTGACGGTATGGGGACAGCATCAATACACAGAGTAACCGTGTGGATCCCATCCCTGCCTAAGCAATGAGATGAACAGAGTTTTTCTTTTACGTGGTACACAAGCTATGCAGGAGCTGTGGTAAAAAGACAGATTTCCCCTGCGCCTCTCCCTGCCTCTCCACATCTGATGTCATGAAAACTACTGTGACCAGTGCAGAGGGTGAGCAGTGTTTCTGCAGTTCTGCCTCTGAGGTCTCCTACCCTGTGGTGCACATCCTGTAGTCAACCCAGCATGAGGGGCCAGGAGTTTGTGGGAAGGGTGTCAAGTACAGAAATGCTTTCACTCCTGGCTTTGGAGGGTTGCCTTCAGATAAGGGATCAGGAATGGGTGGTGGGTCCTTCAGGAGGGAGGGGAAAACCGTTCTCTGTCACTTCTGCTGACATGCCATACAGTCCGACGGAACCTTAATCCAGAGAATGACATATCGATCAGCACCATCATACCCATACCCCATCAGGGTACGGGGATGGAGAAAAACTTGTGCATAGGCAGGAATACCAGATAGCTGTTTGCATGGTGGCCGTGAAGGGCCAGCCCAGAGTGTTGCGCACAGTCCCTATACCACACGAGCTCGGCTGTTCCTCAGTTTGGACAGGTAGTTGGGGGTAGGAGCAGGGTCACCACAAACACCTGCAGGGACATCTCTGCTGCGCTCAGGCCTCCTCTGCCACCCCAGGGGTCTTGGAGCAGCAGGAGGCTCTTGGCCCGCCCTCAGGGGACACTAAAAATCGACATGAGGGAGCAATATCCCTCTAGGAGCCTCCTTCCACTCTCACTGCTGTGAGAGAGAGAGCTCTCACACAAGCTCTCCACCTTGCTTTCCCCGACTTGCTGCCAGTCTTGAAGACCAAGTGTAGATGCAGAGGGGTCAGTTTTGCTCAAGGGACCAGAATAACTCTAAGCTGGAGTAAAAAACCCCAAATGTGCATAATGAAGATGTGACAAACATAAGTACCAACTACTCTGACCTACTGATTTACTCCTGTTGTACCAAATTACTTGCTAAGATAGACACAGATAGCAGTACAAGAACTGACAGGTCTCTCGCTGCAGTGGATGCAGGAAATGGAGGGATAGGTTTGTTGTGTGTCAGAAGCAAAGATAAGAAATGGGAGCTTTTCAGCGAAATGCATAATTCCTATAGCTGCAAAACACAGCCAGTAGGAAAAACAGCTACTACTGCTGTTCTTCATAACGGATTAAAAAGAGACTATCCTTATCTGTTTGTTTAGACAGAAATAAAACACAGATCTACACCTGTATCCTCTGCAAACATAAATCAGAATGAAAGTCTGTTATATGTCTGTTTTATATACACAGCTATATGGAGATACATCAGTTGTCTAGTCTCAGCAATTGTGTCAGGACCAGCTATAAATTATGGAAGATCTTTTCCACAAACATGTTGGGAAGTGAACAAATCAATTTTTGTGCCAATATCAGGAAGAAGTAAGGGGTATGTGGATGAAGGAAAATGAGGGCTGGCAGAGAGCACTGAAATGCCAGCTGTAATTATAAAAAGAAAAAACAATTTTCACATGCATTTCAGAGTTTAGTCACAGAGCTAAGTGCATCTTTATTTTATGAGCTTCCCTATTATCAGGCTGTGCAACAGTGCCATGAAATTAACAGTCAAATATGAGCCTTAATCCTGACATAAATAACATTCCCACAAACAGTACGAGGAGATTTGTCAGAAAAGTGTGTTCAGAACTTGACCTCTAAAAATGAATACAGTGTTGGTGGGTCTCTAATTATAATATCTCATTTAGCTACCACAATAAGGCAACTGAAGCAGTAAGAAGCAAAAGGAAGTCAGTTGCTGCCAGATGGCTTCATCTTTGCAGCCATTACTCACAGAAATAATATTTGTTCACACAAGAAGGCCTACAGCATTCACTGGAGTGTAACACAAGTATTAGAGGAATTCGAGCTTCATGATAAGTCTTTCTAAAAACAAGTTGTGGCAGAGAATCAATCTATTTTTCCAAGCACACAATTTTGGGGGGTAAATTCACTACTTTTCACTAAAGTCATCATGGACAAATTACTTGTTTTCGTGACTTTAAGAGTCCACGATTAATTTATGATTCAGGAAAACTCTAAGTGTCCATTTAAACTAAATAGCTAGCTTGCAATCTGTATTTGATGTAGTATTAGAATATGTTCTTCCAACTCATCTACAACAAAAGTTCACTAAAACACGGGTGTTTAGTCAAATGCTATTTTAACTGCTGTCAAATGAGCTTTTATACTTTGTAAGCAGTTTCCTGACATAAGTGAAAGTTGTTATTTGGCTTTATGCTGGAAGTGTTCAAATCTGATTTGAAGTCCACTGATGTCAACAGGAATCTTTTCTCTGACTTCAGTAGCTTTCAGATTACTCCTAGAAGGGATTTGGACCAGTCGGTATTTCTGCGGGAATAATGGGACCAATCAATCCCCAGAGGCAATGAGAAAACTCACCTTCATTTCACCAACTGTGGGTCAAAGCCCATAGCTCTGGACAGGGATCAAACCCTGCTAACAAAACCCACCACAGCTGTCAGAAAGAGACTTCAGCTGACGGGCAGTTCTCAGGTATGGCGGCGGCAAGTTGGATTGCTGATTCCTCGGTTATTGGCTCAAGTCTTCAATCAGACCCGTATGTGCCATTCAGTCAGTTACATCCTTACAATCAGCAGAGTTTTATTATTTAAAAACTATATTTTCTTAAAATACCATACATTAAAATGAAAGAAAGAAAGGTAAAATGAGAAGCACAATCTCGGAACCATACATTCAGAAAACAAAAAGGGAAGCACAGCGGAATCAAAGTTCCTGTTCTCAGCAGCGAGGGAAGGCAGGTCACGCTCCTTTTTCTTCCACAGAAACTGGCAAAATAACAGCTCCCCAGAAATATACAGTATCTGGCTATTTGGCTTCTCAGTTGCCAAATACCCTGTAAGGCATAATAGGAGAAGGAATGTGTCCTGTTCCCCTGTGGTACAACGATCCAGTCTTTCACTAATGTAGTTTACTTTCCACGTGGGAAGACAGCAGAAGGTCCTTCTCTACTACTTCCAAAAGAAGACTAGGAGAGTCTGTTCACCCCAAGTTCTGCTTCTCTTTTCAATTTGTTCTGACCTATGCCAAGTAGCTCAGGCAGTTTTTGCAGGACAAGGCTCTGCAGTCCAACTAATACTGTCCAGGAGTAGGATAAAGGTCCAGTGATCTATAGATCTACTCTGACCCCAGGAGAGAAAGATTTGATTCTAGGTAGTGTATCTCCTGCATTTAATACATACAAGAATTTCTGAGTTGAAAAAAGTTTTATAAATGGCCTGAGATTCCTGGAAAGATTATCTCTGAATATAATAATACTGACAATAATATAATAATATACGACCTGTTTTCCAGGAACAGAATTTTGGGATGAAAAGCCTGACTGAAAGTGTTTTTGTCTCATGTCCCTGCTATTTGCACGTACAGACAGCAGCTGTTGATGTGTCCTTTGAGCAGGGTTGCTTCAGATTCAGAGTTAAGCTGCTTCTGATGGCAAAGCAAGCAATTCATTATCATGAAGATCCGAATTGAGACCTCCTTGGTAAAATATAAGACACAACTAACAATTCAGATATTGTGTGGAGTATGTATTGAACATACGTTCAAAACATCTTCGTAAGGGGCTCATCTAACTTTCCAAGCACAGACAGAAATCTGAAGAATGGGATTCTTCTTGGCACATTGATCATTACTGTTTGCTATACCCTAGACTTCATTTTCAAAAGAAAAATTTCAGAGGCTTCTGGTACTACCCATGCAACTACATTAATAATGGACATACAGAAATCCACAGCACATCTATTGCACAGACACTTTCTGAGGTTCTGTTGCTGTTACTAATACCAAATAAACTAAAGCCAACTAGTAGAAGCAACTGTAATTAATTAAGAAAGCATATACTCATAGGAAGGCTTTATTATCTTATTTGTCCTAGAAAATTAGTTATGCGTATTCAATGGAACTGTGACCACGGCGCTGTCATTCCATGAGCAGTAAAAGAAAACAGAGAAAGCCACAAGTGCAGCAGTTCTAGTAATTAAAAATTCGAGGCACATTTCTTTCTCATTATGTTTGAATATACAAACTACTGTGCAGTAAACCTGGGTTTTAGGCATGATGTCACATTCTTGCTTCTCTTTTACAGAAAACTATCCAATTCAGCATCAGTATAAAAGGAAAGAACAAATCCTATTCTTTTCAGTGAGATGTGAATATCAAAATGTAATTGAAGTATTATCTGCTGAATTCATTCAAAAGAAATGCAATTCATTAGACACAAGAATCTCTCCCAGTGCAGTAGAATGGCTGCATACCTGAAACAGGAATAGACAGGAAACGCAAAAATTACCATTCCGAAGCTTGTTCAGCCTCATTGCCCATCAAGTATTTTATTTTCTTGTTTACAGTCGAACTTGCAGCATAACATTACAGTTAGGCTGCAAAGAGAGATTCTGCAGTAGTACAATCAGAATTGAGCGGCATTGCATTTTGTCCTGATTGCTAGAGGAAGATATTTTATTTACACAGCTGTGATGTGTTTTATAAACAGGTTGATTCCAACATTCTGAAAGTTCATGAAGAATTATTGTAAAGGAAGAAAAAGAAAAGCAGATACAAGTTCCCATGTGTTTGACTTCTTGCCATGTTTACAGATAGGACCACAAACTATTGCTTTTGTCTAGTTTCTCTGGAAAGGGGACAAAGCTTTTTAAGGACAAGCAGCCCAACAGGTTCCTATCTAAGCGTGGCTGCGCCAACCACTGCTTTATAGTCCCAAAGTAATATGACCAGTCCCAAAGCAGTATGACTGGTCCCCACTACTGGATTCTGCATTAATATAGCTCCTGTGTTAAATATCATCCAGTACTTTTTTTTTTTTTNTATTTTTTTTTTTTTTTTTTTTTAAATAAGCAAAGTTCATTTGCAAAGCAGAGGCAGCTTCTCCGTTGCTTTTATAATGGCACTAGTATGACAGATATTGCTGTCATCACTTCTGGTGTCAACACAGCTCCCAAGTGGAAATGCAGGATTTTAATCTCAAGTCATTTGTTTTCCTCAGATAACCATATTCTTTATCAGAAATGCTTCCTCTTCATCATGCCTTATCAATAATGTTACATTAGACTTACCTCACAACAGTTTATGCACAAACGATGATCTGATCTAACAAAATCCCCAGTCATATTTGTTTAGCGTATTGCATCAGTGGAAAGTTTTAACTCGATCTGTTAGGTGAAGGTCTTTTGGACTGCTGAGTCACACATAATTAATTCTAACAATATTTTAATTTCCTTCATGATTAGGTAACTAATGATTTGAAATGAGATTGGGTGTTCTAAACTGAATCGGAATTAGTATTTTTTTTCTTTGATGAATTAATTATAATTGATTTATGAAGTGGCACTCTCTAGGGGCCTGACTTTGCAGTGCTTACTGATGAGGCTAAATTCCCATTGAAACCAATGAGCAATTTTCCTCAATAAGTATTGAAGGATCTGCCCTTAAGACTTAGAAGGTGTAACTAGTGCTGGCTTTTGAGCTACTCTCAGGGCTACAATTGCAAACACTCCAGAGCTGTAATCCTAAAAATACATCTTGCTAAGAACTACAGCAGAATTTCCGAGTAATGTGTACATGGAGTTATCCCAAGAGTTTTACGTCTTTCCATGAATACAGTATTTTACTAGCAAAATAAACGCAGGAAACTTGAGTTGGAAGTACGTGGGCATTATACTCCTAAAGTCCTCTCCACCAAAATAACTGTGGATACCCTATGCAGATGCAATTCATTTATCTCCATAATACCCATTCCTCTTAATCTTTTTGTCGTCATTTCTTGATGAGCTCTCACAATCAATATTAAGAAGCTGACTGCCTTTGATGGTCTAGGAAGGGATTCAAAGTCAAACCAATGCAGTGTATTGGTGTTTTCTTAATTGTTTGCTTCCCAATATTAAATAAAGCTATTTGTTTTTTCTAGAGCAAATTGATAAATGCTATTTTTTTCAACAATATCATTAAAAAAACTTCAGTATTATGCTTGCAATGAAATATTTTGTGACTTTTTCTTTTTTCCTTTTTTTTTTTTAATCAAGGCATTGGCCTTTCAAGATACTCTTCTTTATAGACTTATTTATCAAGAAGCATTTTTCTCTCAAAAATGCACGTTTTAGAATCATTTTGCTGAGATAATTCCATATTGCTTTTTAAAGCAATTTGGCAAGTATTTTTGACAAAAAAAAAGCTCCTAAACAAAAGTGGTTGCACTTTTAACACTTCTATTTGAGAACAACTTTAAAAGGCAGTTTATCAGATATTAGTACATCTTCCGTTTTGAACCAGCTGTTGTATTAAATCTGCACGAGTTACAGCACCTGTCATCTCCTGATGTCATTAGGTTGCTATGTAAGGATTTGAATGGACTTTTCTCCATTGGCATCAGCAGTGTTGAATCAGCCATGCAGCCTCAGTCCTGTGAGAGCTGAGGTTCAGTAGACTAAGAATGACCCCTGATGACTGAACACAGCTTTGGTTTGAGTTGCAAAGCTTTAAGAGATTTCAGCTTTTACAGGCTTTTGCTGGCAGGGAAACACTCATAAAGGTATCCCAAAGAGTTTTAGGAAAAAATGGGATATCTACTAATTCTCTGCAAAAAGCAATTATTTCAACAGTGATCTTGAAAACAAAAATAGGAAACTGAGGTATCTTCCTATTGAGCTGAAGTGGGAAAGCACCTGAAGCTGGAAAAGACTAATTTCCTGAACTGTAAATACTTTGTGTAAAATTAAGCGTCTTATAGAAGCTTCCATGAAGAATGAACATTATTCCTGGTGTTCATTAGGTAGCCAAGTATTTATCACTGTTTTCAGAAAAATATAGTTATTACTGTTCAATTCTACAGAAACACTCATACATTGCATACTAGTACATGGCTGTGCAACCACTGGTAAGGTAATTGTTTTATGACATTCCAGTCTTAAGCCAAATAGCATATTTAAAAGATATATTCTTATATTCTGTGATAAAAATAATCTGATATCACATCAAAAACATAATCTGGAAAACCCTTTGAAATATATCAGAAAACTGCAAAGATGAGTCCACAAAGGACTCAGTTTTGTTAAGTTACTGTCCTCCTTTTTGGAGCAGGGTAACTTCAGCCTACTCTCTGAAGGTACGTAAGAAACCTTTATTGTATCGCCCTGGATGGCGATGATTGATTGCCACCTTGCAGCAAGTGATGCAGACACAGAAAAGTCTTTTGTCTTTTTACTGGTGGAAGAAAGGGATTTATTTTCATGTTCTTTTCCCTAACAGACCAATGGCTATCCCCAAATGAAACAGATTATCAAGGAGCAAAGGCTGGCTAAAGTAACCACTAGACCAGCCAAATTTTACTAGTTTTCCATGGTAAATTAGTAGCATCATCTTCTGCGTGAAGCCAGTAGCATTTGCACAAAGGGGCACCGCTCAACAAGTACTCAGGGGTCTAGGAGAGCACAAGTTCTGTAAACTCAACCTGGAGTGCCTACGTTAACCACAGCTCCCCAGCCTCCGATCACATCACCAAAGAATCCAGGCAGAGAGTGAACCACGGCACTAAGGACAGCAGAGTTCACCGTTCCTACAGATGCTGAGATCTCCCAACTCCAGAGGTGAGCTTGCTATCTCACTGCAGCTGAAGACTCACTCAGCTGAACTTGCCCAGAGCTGCTTGTCTTGCAAGTACTTACAACAATACTGTCCTGGCTGTGACACAGGACTGAGCTGGGACCCAGATGCAAAATCTACTACAGGGAACTGTAATGATTCACACTCTCTATAAGCTAGACCACAAATTCAGCAGATGGTGACACATCTTTCCATAAAAAAAACCCTTGTCCTAAGTATCTCTACCACACCAATGAATCCCAGACAAGCCCCTACTAATGGGAATGGCTGTTTTCTTGGCCAACGCATCAGGCATTTAACCAGGGATGGTCAAGACCAAGAATATAAACACAAGTTTAAAAATGGTGTGAAAATTACCACCTGGCCCAGGGTGAGCTCTGCAAACACCCTCGCCAGAAAGGCATTTAAGAAACTCTGAAGATGGTCCTGCTTAGATGCCATATAGATTGAGGAAGCTTGGTCCATACCTGCAGTTTCTCCCTAAAAACATTATTGTAATTTCTGTTACAAGATGAAAGCAGGCCTCCATTATCTGGATGTCTCCTTTGCTTGGTTTTCATGTGATTTAGATATTATTCTTAGTATTGACATTTAACATCTACAGTGTGAGTTGTGTTTTAATATTCCAAACATTCAGGGAATAGGTATCAGGCTCTCTAATCCAAATGTTAATTTGGTTTTCTGAAGAGCATTGGGATGAATTCTGATCAGCACTTCTGCATTAGCTTCTCAGCTGAGTTTTAATACCGTATGTGAAGATGAAAGAGATGATCAAATGTACAAATTACCAGCTGATTTAGAAGGTCAGTATTACAATGGGTAAGTTGTCTAAGATCAGATTTCAATTTTCAACCTTGCATTGGCCTGCAAAATCAGATCTCAGTCCAGGCATGAATAATGCGTATTCTCCCAGAAGACTCTGGTCTGTTTGTTGAGTGAAGCTGGCTGAAACGTAGGATTTCTGATTTGTGACAAAGTTTTGAGGGGACGCAGGGAGGGTTATTTGGTTTTACTCTGAATCAGACCAAAAATATTTTTTTTTTAATTTCCCATGAACTGGAAGCTGAGAGAGTATTTAATTCTGACAATCCCAGCACGCGAAACTTCCTGCAGGAAATAACCTCACTGCACCCAGCAGCTGCTCGGTGAAATCGACATTCTTGGCACTTTCACGCTTGCTAATCACCCACCGCGGTTCCCCCAGCAGCTGCAGGGGCTCCCCAGCCCTGTGCCCCAACAGCCGGCATGGCTCACCAGCTGGGGGCCCTGCCTCCCTGCTCCTCCCCGCAGCTACACCCCAAATCCCTGTCTCCCACAGGTGTGCCCAGGGCTTTCAAACTCCAGGCTATGGAGACTGGACCTGCTGAGCCTGTTGGCTCTCGGCTCTAGAGGAGAAAGACAGGGAGTCCTGGGGCATGTGGCTTTCTTAGGGCCTCAGCTCTTGGGAGCTCTGGTCCACCACTGCTGGGTCAGGTGATCCAGCGCATCTGACTAAAAGTTTATTTAACATAAATGTTTGCAGAGAAACATTTTTGATTTAGCAAAAAAGCATTAGTTCTCAGGTCTCTGGCATGCACAGGTCATTCCCACTGAGAATACAAAATAAGAGAAACCATCGTGGCAGGCAGACCTCTTGCACAATCTCTCTAACTTTTACCCTCTCTGTCTCATCATGGACTCATTTTCCTTAAAGGCAGATATTCATACGGACATGGAAAAGAGAAATAGATCCTCTCCATTATTGTTGCCTTAATGGTGAAACAGATTTCCACTAAAGGCACTGGATCTTCTGTGCAGGATTCCAGGCTATGATTTATTCCAGCATGAAAAAATCAGCCTATTAATTCTGCCTTTTATAAGGTAAGATAAAAACCCTATCAGTGCAGTCCTTGATTTAGTATTGTAAAATGCTGTATTTTATGGGTGGTTTTAAGACTGAGTTTGGCTATTAGCAAGATGTACTTAAAAAGATGGATTTACATATACACATTGTAAAACAATACTAAAGTTGTTCTTTTCAACAGTACAGCCTATAGAAATAGAAAATTACTAATGAAATTTCTGAATGAGCACAACGCAAAACGTAGCACATTCCAGACCCCAAGATTACATTTATACTAGTAATTTAAATATGTCCAAACTAAGGCCTGCAATAACCAGCATACATACTAAAAACTGTCTTCTCTTCTAAAACAAGGTGTCCACATCGCAACTGCCTATTGTGCACATCCCTGGCCCATGCTACTTCCCAAGCTGCACCCAGCCATGCTGGGGAGAGCTCTGTTGGCTGTGGCCAAGAGTGCGCCAAAGGCTGTGCCAAGAGTTTTGAAGTCATCACAGCGTCACAGTGCTCAGGAGTGTAGTCTGAGATGAATCCACACTTAAAAAGCCTTAAAGACTCTGAGTTATTTAATTGTCAGAACTGTATAAATATGAATCAAGTATGCGATCTTTTTATTGAATCAGGAAGCCACTGAAGTGTGGTTATGTATAATCTGGGTGACTTACTAACGAGGATGAGCCAAATGAGAGCATTGAAAGTCTGGCATGTTGACTAGGAGCCTTAATTTCAGCCTTTCAAGATTGTTCTGCCCTTTAAGGGCAATTACCCACAAAATACTAGACGCATATTAGAATGACGGCGGCTCATGAATTTGGCTTCAAGTTTTCCCATGGGAAAATCATTATTTCACCACAGTGTTTTGATTTTCTATTGGGAAATATCACGATTCCATTAGGAAAATCTAAATACCTTTTTTTGAGGGGACACATGGGGAAAAGTATCATATTTCTGCTGTTAAACTAAAATGACACATTTCTTGTCTGATTCTTTTGACAATTTTCTGTAGCTGCCTGAGCTGCTTTAGCCTCATGTGAGCTGAGTTCACATTCCTCCTGTCCGTATTTCCCTCTATGATCTAACACCATTTAACAGACCATTGAAAAATTTTATTTGGGAATATCAAAATGCTTTACATCTGCCTGCTGTTGACATTTCTTATTTGGGATCCTTTTGAACTTTTTGTTCTCTGTAAACTTCTGGTTATATTCTAAATTAACAAGATTTTCAACTATAGAAATTCATGGTTGAACAACTTTCTGACCCCATTTTTCTTATTTGTCTGATGAAACCAAAAAAGGAGATGAAGACTTCTCCAAATTATTGATTCTAACTGTACACAGTTTAAAATTATGATTTCTATTACACCTATGACACTTCAGAAAAGTCAATGATACAGTTCGTGTTTTGAGCACAAGTGATTTTTCTCATTTGATAACGTCAATATCAATATTAAATTATATTGCCTATAATCAGTACAGAAGCTTCTGCAAAATTTTCCCCTATAATGCACAGATCATTAGAAGGACAGACAAGAAGTCATCAGAATGGACAAATGTGATCAAATTTTACTCATAGAACTTCCAAGAATCTATTGAGTACATGGTCACAAGTCTCCTTTCAGCACAAGAAGTAACTGACAGGCTTGATGTAATGAAATAATTTGTGTGAAGTGATAAAGCAAGCCAAGAAGACAATCCAAATGATGTTAGTCTTAATCCCAATCAGACATGCTGGCATCCAGGATATTCATATATGTCCATGTAAGCACACAGAGGCTAGAGAAATTAACCAACTCTGCACATTTAGCTAGTCAATGACAATTTCTAGGCTTTTATTGGACCCTATTACATATGCAATTCATGAAAGTCTTTTTTTTTTTCTATGCAGTTTTACAAGGACACAAGCACAAACCTGCACAGAAGCCTTTTTGTCTATGTCCTCTGTGATCCATATATAAAAAGGTTGAAAGAAAAATCCTTCACCGTGGTAAATTCATCAAGTTGTATTTTTTATAATTAAGATGTGTTCATTTCACTGATACCATTATGTACAATGCATATCTTTTGCCATGCCTGCAGACTCTGAGTATTCTTGTCAGAGCACCATACATAATTGCACAATAAAAACCATGACTATGATGAGGGACAGAAGCTTTACACTAGCAACATTCATTAGAGAAATCTGAGCCATAAGGCCTCTTTTTACTCCAATATTACACTCAGTACAAAATGTCAAAGATTTTGTAACGCGTTCCCTTGAGAATCTTCTTAAAATAGGGCTGTTAGACATTCTGTATCTATTAATTTTGCCTTCCTGGTTTTTATCTTCTCCTTATACATCTTTCTTTTCATCAATTCCTCCCTACAATGGTATCTTAGGAAACTATTCCCACATTTTGTTAATGCCATTTCAAAAAATTAGTTTGTAATAAATCACCCAGTTGAACCTGAATGTAAATGTTACTACATAGCAATCAATATCATAATCAAGAGAAATTTCACCTGCAGAATATGGTGAGAGGGAAAACAGTTCTTATTATCAAATTGAAAACAAAGAATTCAGTCAAATTAGCAGCCAGTATAACTACAATCCTAAACATGACGATTGCTTCTACGGACAGTTGTATATAGAACTGCTTAGCCCAGACCATTGCTCCTCTGTAAGTCATCAATATTGGGCAAAAACTCCATAGTAATTTTTTCTCCATAGTCGTTACACTAATAGTTAATATTCTATCCCAACATTAAACATGCTTACACAGTCCTGATCTGAAATCCTAAACTACTTATCCCTTAATTATTCTACCACATATTATTAATCCATTAGGAAGTTAATTAATTGTTTAAGACTGAGTTTTGATACACAATCAAAAGGAAGTTATGGATAATATGAAATGTTTTCATCCTAATTTTACTGATTCTAAGCAGGGATATGGTCAAGCTCCCATTTCCCAGCTTGCATTAATAACAAAATCATATTTTTCAAGGCCAATGACGTCACATTTAAGTAGTACAGAAACCCGATTAATGAAGTAACTGTGTAGTAACATTTCCAGAAGAGAGTTCACTCAAAATCCAGATGTGACAACAGTCACCACAACAACATTATTCTCTACGATTAATTTTTTTTTTGTGGTAAGAATTATCATCAAAGTTACGTCCTTGCAAGTGTGAGGCACAGGTTACAAACAGGTTACAAAAACCACTGAAAAGTTCTAAGTGCATCTTTGTTATTTTGATCAAAAATGATCCTAAGAGGTCAACGTGAATTTGGTCTGTAATTAGACTGCAGCAACCAATAAATATTGTAGGTTTGTCATGATTTATACCAGAAGACTATAATGCAGTATAAATGCAATACAATGCTTTATAATGGAACTAACAAATAAGAGAATAAAGGGAAAAGAGGCTAGGAGAGAGAGACTGGAGTCAAGAAAATACAAGCTACACAGGGAGATCAGGAGTCCATGGAATGAAGAGGAACTATTCATATGAATATAACATATAGGCAGGCAGGACAGTCTAGAAAGAGGTACTGTGTTACACAGACACTCAAATTAGGAACCATTTGGTCATATGGAAAGCAACCTGTTCACATATATCCCTTTCTTTCTGAATAATAAATTATTTTCTAAACCAAAAGAAAGCCAGTTGTGTTAGAGTTGCACCAGAGTCCCTAGTCAAGATGATTTGGTGCAAGACCTGAACTGGTTTGCTCTCTTGGCCAGCAATGGATCACTAGGGTTCAAGACTTTACAGCCACACCAATTTGAGGACACCTTTGTAACAAGAGACAGAATAGCTTCCTCTGGCAGGTAAGAAAATTCAACACCTTGTACCTAAGGAGGAAGCTCCAAATTTATACTGACAGAAGATTTCAGAAATGCTGACTTCAAGAGGCTAATTATATTTTCCACAAGTTTTACAAACATGAAACTCAAAAAATACTTTTTGTACAGCTGCATATCATTTGAACACAACTGCAAAGTGATCTAGAAATGCCCATTACTAGGAACCACTTCCCTTCCCCCAATGCAGCCACAACAGCAACTGGTTGGAGGTTGAACAAGGCCTTTCTTTCAGCACACAAATTAAACAGGCACTTTTGATTTCAGGCTATTAAGCCTCAATATTATTTTTTTTCCCCAAAAGAAATTTTAACAAAAAGATAATTTGCACAGATCTTCCCTTCTCTTTCCATGTGTGATCTGAAATATGAACTTCCTTCCTCTTCAGGACTTCACACACCTAATTTTTCGTCATTTCTGAAATCTGAGATCCACATTCCTACCCTGGTTGCAAACTCAAAAACTAGTTCTGATCCTCCTCAGAATTCTGTTTTACCCCACATCAGTTGCTCACATGGAAAGAACTAATACCAGGAAACCAATGTATTTTTAGCTGACTTTAATGTGACTTAGCAGCTGGAAAGAAGGACAGCTTGTTCCATGAGAACGCCACCCAGTACTCCATCATGGACACCAGTTAGGAAAGTATTGGTACAACTTTAAATAACTTTCTTCAGCCAGACATGCTTTCCAGGAACTTTTGCCATCTCCAGAGCTCCAGTCGGGCTCCACAAGCCATGTAACTGCAGTTCTAACGGCTCCCTCGCACTCAGCTATCAGCCAGAAGGAGCTCCCACATCAGAGAGGGAGCCATCCCCAGCCAGCAGAAGCAGTGGGAGGTACTGCAGTCCATCCATTGGTGGTGATGGAAGGAGATGCAGGAAACAAGAAAACATAAGAGGAGTCATGCAGTTAATTATTTTCTAAAAAGAATAAAAGAATCTGTTCACAATTGCTCACAATAAAAAGCACATCTAATATTTTCAGTGTGCAGCTAACTTTTTAAGTCTCCGAACTCTAAGCTCCTTTCCACTTAACCTTAGAAACAATAAAGATTTTTTTTTTCCTGGTATTGTGGGGTTTATAGCAGCATTCCCAACCAATGTTAAACACCTTACTCTTTTGAAAAAATACCTGTAGGTCATCTTGAAAAAATACTTTTCACTTCTTTTGTGAAAAACAGCTGAACTTTTGCATGTTCATGCATTTTCCCCAGTTGGTTTCTTTTGCACGTGTGAGACTCTGGTATGGTTTTTTTTGTTTGTTTGTTGTTTTTTTTTTTTTAAACTGCCATTGTTTCACACATCACCCCTATAGTGTCACAGACAACAAGTGGCCCAAGTTGGAGAAACAGCAGGCTATAGGCCTCAATTAATTAAGCAAACACAGAACAAGTTAGAAGCCCACATAATGACTTTTGGAATGTCCTATAGCAATATAGAACACGTAAACTACTCCTAGCCAGTCAAGCTAGCTATGCTGTTCAAGAGATGTATTTGTAGTGACTCCCGATGCCAAGCTGAGAAGCACAAAAAGCCAAAGCATCATAAACCAATTGGGTAGGAAGGATTGTTTCTGTTTCTTTGGTGTTTCTATCATTTTATTTATTTCAAACATTTAGAAAACTTCTCACATTAGTTATAATTTGAGAGTGGCAAGTTCTGTTCCAAGCCCTAAAAATGCTGACACTTACTATCCATATTTTTCTGCCATTCATTTTTATTACCAGTTTAAGTTTAAAACTACTTGCGGAGTGACTGTTACAAATTACCACAACAGAAAAGTCATTCTGGCTGATTACTATTTTGAAATGATTCATTTTCCTCCTAATACAGGTCAGTGCCAGCCAACACTCCCTTTCCATACCCTGGAGAAAAATCTACATCAGGCCAACAGTAACTTCAGAGAGATTTGTCCTTCCATCATATAAGCAGACCCAGTTCCCACAGTTGGCTGGGGGACCTTCACTATCATAAGAGTGCAAAGCTGAGCTGCAGCCTTTTACTCTTAAGGGCAGAGTGGGCTGCATTTTGCAGACCTCTGAGCAGTACAGCAGATTAAAATTAAATGTGCTGCCTCCTTGCACTTGTTTATTTTTATACTAGCGATATACTAAAGTTCATTGGTGAACTTCCTGTGATTTAGCTGCCATGCAACTAAATTAAAACCAGAGGTTAGCGGACAATTGTTTCTGCCCTCTGGCAGACACGCATGGGCTAATTTTGGTGATAATAATACTCAGAGAAGTTTCAGGAAACAACCTAAAGACTAGGTAAAGCTGAGTACAAAAAGCTAAGCATATAACCCAATTTTAGCAGAATATGCAGTCATATTTCAAGCTTGTATTATTGCACAGTAAAGCTAGAGAGCATATTAACTTCTCTCTAGTGATCCCAATTTTATTTTCAACTGCTTTTCCCCATTTGAAATTTGCAATTCAATGCAATCAATTTCACTTCGGTTAAACACTTTAATGTGCTCTAATAAAAACAGGCAATTGATATTCTAATTCTGTTGTATTGAAACTCTCACTGTATTATGAACACATATGACAAAATATAGCAAGCACTATGGATGGCTGTTACATAGGGGAAGCTTCTTCCTCAGTTATTTATATGAGATATACCAGTCTGTATGGCGCATTTAATTTCAAAGGGTTATAACGTACTTTACAATAATACCTTTAAATACCAAATCACCCTAATTTCGATGTACCATTTTTGAGATGCATCAGGGTAGTCTCTTGACACTTCACAGCAGTACAACATCATAATTTAAGGACCACTCTTGCAAATTCTTTTTGCACGCACTAAAACTGGGAGCACTCAAACATATGAAATACTTCACTGGACCAGGATCTAGGACTGCAGAGAAAGACTGCAAGTCACATTTTATTGAAACTGCGTGGAGAAAGAATATACAGAGATATGATGAAACTACAAGAGATGGATTCTACAATTTTTCATAAAATCTTTTCTGAGAAAGCCTCAAAAATGTCCTACCTTCTAGTAACTGGATCAGAGGATACCAGGGGCAGAATGAAACATTTTACAAGGGTTTTTTTGTGTATTCCCTTGCTGGGAATTATTTGTAGACAGCATAGCTACCACCAATAATCTCATAAAGAAAGAAACAAACAGAAAAACTAACTAGTGTTCTTAATTACCACTGACTAATGATAAGAATCTCCAACTGCTGTCTGTGTTTAGCCATCGAAGATCCCTACAGTACTGACTCAGTATTGATTCTGGATAAAGACTACCATCTAGTAGTAGACTTCCATCCTTCCATGGAATGGAAGGATACAGGCTCTTCAGGAAGGACAGGCAGGGGAGACGAGGAGGGGATATCTCCCTCTATGTCAATGACCAGCTGGAGTGCAAGGAGCTCCACTTGGGGATGGATGAGGAGCTGACCCAGAGCTTACAGGACATTACAGCCACTGGACCAGGAAGACCCAGTGGATGAGGCCCTCTATAGACAGATAGGAACAGCTTCACATTCACAAGCCCTGGTCCTCGTGGCAAACTTGAACCACCCCAGTATCTGTTGGAGGGACAACACAGCAGGGCATAAGCGATCCAGGACGTTCCTGGAATGTGTTCATGATAACTTCCTTCTCCAAGTGACAGAAGACCCAATGAGGAGATGTGCTATGCTGGACCTCATTCTCATCAACAAGGAGGGGCTGGTGGGGAATGTGAAGCTCAACAGCAGCCTTGGTTGCAGTGACCATGAAATGGTGGAGTTCAAGATCCTTATGGCAGCAAGGAGGGCACACAGTAAGCTCACTACCCTGGACTTCAGGAGAACAGACTTTGGCCTCTTCAGGAATCTGCTTGGCAGAGTACCATGGGATAAAGCCCTGGAGGGAAGAGGGACCCAAGAAAGCTGGTCAATATTCAAGGATCACCTCCTCCAAGATCAGAAGTGAAGCATCCCAACAAAGATGAAGTCAGGCAAAAATGGCAGGATGCCTGCACAGATGAACAAGTTGCTCCTGGACAAATTCAAACACAAAAAGGAAGCCTACAGAGGGTGGAAACAAGGACAGGTAGCCTGGGAGGAATACAGAGAAATTGCCTCAGCAGCCAGGGATCACATTATGAAAGCCAAAGTGCAGATAGCCTTAAATCTGGCCAGGGATGTCAAGGGCAACAAGAAAAGCTTCTATAGGTATGCTGGTGACAAAAGGAAGACTATGAAAAATGTGAGCCCTCTATGGAAGGAAATGGCAGACCCGATCGCTTGAGACATGGAGAAGGCTGAGATACTCAATGACTTTTTTGCCTCAGTCTTCACTGGTAAGGGCTCTAGCCACACTGCCCGAGTTGCAGAAGGCAAAGGCAGGGACTGGGAGAATGAGGAACAGCTCACTGCAGAAGATCAGGTTCTAGACCATCTGAGGAGCCTGAAGGTGCACAAATCCATGGGACCTGACGAGACTGATCCACAGGTCCTGAGGGAACTAGCGGATTAAGTTGCTAAGCCACTATCCATCATATTTGAGAAGTCGTGGCAGTCCAGTGAAAGTCCCACTGACTGAAAAAGGGGAAACATAACTCCCATTTTTAAAAAGGGAAAAAAGGAAGACCTGGGGAACTACAGGCCAATTAGTCTTACCTCAGTGCCCACCAAGATCATGGAGCAGATCCTCCTGGATATATTAAGGCACTTGGAAAATAAGGAGGTGATCAATGACAGCCAACATAGCTTCACCAAAGCCAAATCGTGCCTGGCATATTTGGTGGCCTTCTACAATGGTGTTACAGCATTGGTGGATAAGGGAAGAACAACTAACATCATCTACCTGGACTTGTGCAAAACATTTGACACTGTCCAGCACGACAACCTTGTCTCTAAATTGGAGAGACATGGATTTGATGGATGGGCCACTTAGTGCATAAGAAATTGGCTGGATGGTCGCACTCAGAGAGTTGTGGTCAACGGCTCGATGTCCAAGTGATGAGCAGTGATGAGTGGCATTCCTCAGGGGTCAGTACTGGGACT
>RSEF01000002.1:27330045-27410609 GCA_003993805.1 Himantopus leucocephalus
CAGCAGGTCGAAGGAGGTGATTCTGCCCCTCTACTCCACTCTCGTGAGAGGGGGCTTGGGGCCCCCAACATAAGAAAGACATGGACCTGTTCCAGCAACCCCAGAGAAGGGCCACAAAAATGATCAGAGGGTTGGAGCACCTCTCCTATGAAGACAGGCTGAGACAGTTGGGGTTGTTCAGCGTGGAGAGGAAAAGGATCTGGGGAGACCTTACAGCAGTCTTTCAGTACTTAAAGGGGGCCTTCAGAAAAGGTGGAGATGGACTCTTTATCAGGGAGTGTAGTGATAGGACGAGGGATAATAGCTTTAATCTGAAAGAGGGTACATTTAGACTAGATATAAGGAAGAAATTCTTCGCTATGGGGGTGGTGAGGCACTGGAACAGGTTGCCCAGAGGAGCTGTGGATGTCCCATCCCTGGAGGGTCCATCCCAGGTCCATGTCCTTCTTATGTTGGGGGCCCCAGAGCTGGATGCAGTACTCCAGGTGGGGTCTTACGAGAGCAGAGCAGAGTGGCAGAATCACCTCCCCCAACGAGCCACGCTTCTTTCAAGGGCAGGTTGGATGGGCCTTTGAGCAACCTGATCTAGTGGAAGGTGTCCCTGCCCATGGCAGGGGGGTTGGAACTAGATGATCTTTAAGGTCTCTTCCAACTCTAACCATTCTATGATTCTATGACCTAGGGAACCACCCACTACACTTGTATTCTTCGCTGATTTTCCAGTGATTTCCACAATTCTGAACCAAATAAACCCTTGAAATCTGATGAAATCACCATCTGACACATCTGGTGTGAAATCAGCTCAGCATTTTACCTTCTCAGGCTTGAGCTGATATGTAACTTTCATTAATGGCAGAGGCAATTCTGCTTGCAAAAAGGAGAAAGGTTGAAGAAACATGGGGCACTACAGTGCCCAAAGGAAAACTGGACCATTGTATACCTATCACTTAATGCATTTGCATCAAACCAGGACAGTCCCTTCATCTGTTTCAAGCTTCTGAACATCTAGATCTTAACTGCCACTGTCATTTTCCAAACAAATTTTCTGATGCATACCTTTACCCTCAGAAACAATGAAAGCTCATGTAAACTTCAAATACGAATAGATTTAGAGTTGGTTTTGTTGGTTTGTTTTCTTCAGGCAGATCATCATGTTCAAGGCAAAGGTATTTTGCATTACATTATCAAATGTGAGCAGCATCACCTTCAGAAGGATTAACGGATTTGCATTGATGAAATACTGCAACACATAAGACACATAATTATTGGTCTTACAGTTGTACTTCTCTCCCTTACATGTAATACCTAGTAGCACTGATTGAATCATTTTTTTCTTCTGAATTAGGGTCAGATCAATTATCCCACAGAAAGCCAAGCTTATTTGTGAATCAGTTACCTCCGATGTGTTTTTTATGCTATTATTTTTTCAATATTTCTTGATGAATGAGAAGCTATTAAATTTGGACAAATATTTTTACAAATCAGTTGGTAGGCAGGCAACAATAACAACATTGAAAGATTTCCATAGAAATGAGCTCATTACCTCTTGTCTGTTTGTGGTAAAATAGTTTTAAGTGGGTTTCGCATATGCGTTGCCACTCTGGTAGGCAGAGATAGTTGCAGAAAATGTAATTAATACATAAACATGGCACAAAGTATGGGAGGTTTAATTCTGAACTGCTCAGTTGTTTTATTAACTTAGACCTTGTGTAATTCCTGATTGATAAATCAATAATGAAATCAATTATTTCTTCTCAGAATTATCCACTAGGGGAATGATAGGGAGTTATTAAGGACTTGCCTGATCTACTATAACCGTGTTGGTCTTAGTGGTGATTTCAGCCGAAGGACAACTAGATCCTGAGTGCATGCCCAAATACCAAGTCAGGTAATGTAAGCAGGAACCACATAAAGCATGCCTAAAACAAAGATCATGACATACCTAATTTGGTCTAGCCAGTAATAATTACTAAATACCCAGACTGCTCCATATTATGAAAACAAATATGCACTAGCTCAAGTAAACATTTGCCTCTTCAAACCATGCATTGCTTTGCAACAGTACCATCCAATAGCTCTCCTTTGTGAGTCAAGACCACACTATTTCCTTTAACAAGATAAAGCAACTGAAAGGTGCTTTAAGTTACTAGGTTCAAAAGCAAAATATAGGACAAAACATTCATTATAAAGGAAATGCTACTACACTCATGAAGTTTGCTTTCTTTTACAAGGTTTGTATTTTAAAGGATATAAAGCACAAGACAAATCTGGGGGACATTTACAAACAAGCGAAATAGCAACAAAACCAGTAAGCTACTGTGTAACTAAACACCATCCAACAATCCCACCACAAACTTATCTATGGGATCACCAAATACAGATGTGTTTCTAACGAAATACTACCGTCAAGCAGAAAGGATAAAAGGAAAAATCATTAAGTGAGAAAAAAATATTGGACTGCAGCCATAAGTGTCACTACTGCCTACACAGTTCTCTTTCTCTGTTAGTTTATCCAGTGCAGCTATTTATTGCAAACCTTTTCAAGACTCACTCTCCAGAATTTAGCTGGTTAGAGACACTTTTTTCTGTGACATGTCTTAAAGACACATATCTATTCACTCCATTCTCCTTTAACTTCGTCAACTTATAATTTTTTTTCTGGATCCTTTTAAAAATTACTTTTCTTCCTTCAAACTTGCCGTACACCTGCTCCAGTCTATCTTCTGCATCTCTTCTGTATTTTCTCTTTTAATATTAGGATTTCTTTTGAACTTATGTTTGCTAGTATTTAGTAACTAGATCTCTGCCACATCATTCTGGCCGATGCTGTGTCAAAAGCCTACTTAGTTCATCCTATTGTCTCTTTTCCTCCTCTCTTGTCTGTCGGCTTTACTCACACTTCTGTTTCAAAGTTGATCTATAAAAACCTTTTCCTTCCTGATTGCAGTTCCTAATTTCACTCAGTGTCTGCTATAATTTCTTAATTAACTCTGTAACCATATAATTAAACTTTGTCACATTTTCTGAAACATCTGGCAGGAAAGAAACATTCCAAATGAACTTATAATATTACTGAATAGGTCTCTATTAACTATGGCCTGTCATTCTAACTACCTCTGTTTCTATCAACATCATTGACTATATCTTTCTTGTGTCTTGGCAGGTGAATCTTCTGGGCAGGAGCAGTGTTTTGGTTTGGTGCTTCAAAAGCCCTGAAGAGTAGTCTCCGACTACTCTGAGACTGACAACAGTATAGTTTAAAGAGACTGTAATAATACATAGGGATAAAGGTTTCCTGTAGAATTTGACATATTTAATCATGCACTGGGGTACTTCAAAAACTGTTCCTTTCTTCAAACAGCACCTCAGTTTGCCTAAATACATGGGGTGTCAGTCTTACAGACCACTTATTAGCACAGCAATAAAGGGTACCTTTTATTGGAAAGTAAAACTTCCCTACTTGGCTCTCCTTAGGCACATGCCGACAGTGTTTGGTTCTGCACACCTCTCAGCTAAATCTAAGCGCAAACTCCAACAAACAAAGACTTGAAACATCCCTGAGGAGCCATGGGGGTTCCTGTGTCAGCACAGGTCTCCGTGCTTGCACATTAACATGTGACAGGCACTGACTAGGCTGCCGATTTGTTAAGCAATTGCCACAGAGCTTGAGTTATTACAGGCAGTCCTTGTTACCAGACACCTACTGCTTTAACATCAACAATGAAGATGAGTCATTAAAGCAACTTCAGAGCATCAGTGAGCAGGTGCTGAGACAAATATATGTCTGTCTGCTGTGACCGTGTACGCTGTAACAGCTAAGAGAGCACTGCCCTGGGGTGTTCTTTGAATTATCATCTCTCTCTCCCCAACGCCTATCTCAAATATTGAAACTTCACCCCTGCTGTAAGCTTGTAATAGAAAAGGAATTTTGACCTTCCACTTTCCTCCAGCACCCTGCTTTTTTTAGAAGATTTTATCAGTCTTAAACTTTGTTTATTGGGGTCTTTCCTCTGACCCTAGTAATACAGCTCCTCCGAGCTTTTTTCAAAACAGCAGCAGAAGTTTTATAAATTGGTGTCACTGATATATTGTCACTCACACGAAGCCATCATATGGATTTCAGTCTGGTATAACCTGGGAAAGTTATGGTTGGCAGCAGATAAACTGAGATGGTCTGTCTGCAGACTCAGAAAGATGACTTTGCAGTTCACGCTTGGTTAGAAGATTATCCTTGTAATTCTCAGACACATTCATTTAATGTGGTACTGTTTTTCAACACTGCCACCAGGAAAAGTTTCCCCACACTCTTGCTGTCAAAGGGATTTTCCTAGCCCTGAAAATATTCTTTCACTTTAAATTTTCACCAGCAGTAATCCACCACCTTTTTTTACCTTTGTCTTTTGGGGGAGTTTTGTCTCTATAAAGATTGTCCCAGGCAGAGTAGACAAGGATGGAAGGAGTTGTAGAGATGAACTCTTTGATCAGTCTATGTGTGAGAAGAACACCACCAAGCAAGCATGTATAGAGAATATTAAAAGAGCTGTATGCCCCTTAAAACATCTTCAACACAGTTTGGGATGAAATACACATTCAGAATAAATTTTCACTTAAATAACAGAAGGAATGAAAATAGGTCAGTATCTCAGCCTCACTTTTATAAACTTTACTTCTGAGAGTGACCTGACAATCTGATGCAAATGAACTGGACTTACTATGGTACTAGGACTTGGAGATACCATTTGATCCATTGCAGATAAGCAAAGGACAGTATGGCGTCTTTATCTCCATGGTGATTCACAAACTTCAGAGCAGTCAATTGGAGAAAAATGCTTCAAAAAATCACAGTCTATGTTCCATTTGATGCAGATATGTCAATCCTATTCTGTGCAAAGAGGGCTTTAGAACTAGAGAGACTTGCTCAGTTACCAAGTATGTTTATTTCAGATCCTGTATTATTAGACAGCGGCTGTGATTTTTTTGGGTTGTTTCCAGACACAATGAACTGGAGCAGAGTTCTGCCACTTCTTCCTCTCCAAGGAAGGTGAACCTGCAGGCAGACCAGGAGGTGGCTGTTCAATTTGAAGAACAGATGTCTGGAAACACTTTCTCATGCAGAGCAGAGACATCCCTGGCTGCTCAGTATCCTGATCCACTACACATTCCCAAACACTTTAAGCGTATTTGTTTTCCACCTGCAGCCAGTCTGTGAATTATCTACGTGCTTTCAGATGGAGTACTGGTTTAATTGAATGGACAGCTGGTACCTGAAACTGATATCCTGTGCCAACGCTAACAGCTTGAAGCACGTGCCTATTCAAACTACGTCCAATGACATCATTCTTATGTAGAATTATGTGCAAACACATAAGCAGAGATGGGTCTGTAATAACATCCACTTCCCCAGATATCATCAGGATTATTTCTCAGGAAGAAAAAAATGAACACATTTCAAAAATGAACGAGATGCAACAGAGGTAAATTAAATGCAGACAGTAAGATGTCACAATCTCTATCATCAATTGCTCAAATGTAAACATGATGTCCTAATCATCACATTCCAAAAATAAATCCTTAAGTTAGAGCAGAGCCCTTAAATTAGGAACCACAGAAGTAGTTTCAGTGGGTGCTGTGAAGCTGTAGCTTGTTGTAAACGCCCTCAGAAACTTGCTCTAAACCAATGACGGAGAACAGATTTTCGCTTTCTGTCTCTTCCATTTAGATTCTCAAATAGAGATTTTTTTTAAGCTTGAGGATTCCAAATTTGAGAGTTTTGACTTAAAGTCCTCGCAACAATGTAACTTCTGCATGTGCCGATTCTGTGATAATCAATTTAAATTCTGCAGAAAAATGTTTTTAAGGAAAAAAAAAAGAGAGAAGATATATTAGCACTGTGTTAAAAGGATGCCACCTACTGGGCGTCTCATCAACCTCCGGTAAAAGACCGAGAGAGGTTAAGTAGGTCTGAGAAAACTGAAAAAGCCTGCTTTGCAGGAGAGCTCCCTACAACTGGAAAAAAAAAAAATTAATAGCTCTCTGTTCTCCTTAAGCTCAGGGTTTCCCAAAGGCCTGTGGTTTTCTTTCCTTTCTGCCAGCTTTCTCATTCATCCTTTTTTCTCTTGTAGTAGCAGCAGCAATAACCACGTTTCACGAGCATTTATTCTTTGTATTTTCTTTTTAACTCTTCCCCTTCTGGTGCCTACGTTCCTGCTGACAAGGCTGCATCTTAACAATCTGTTCACCAGTTTTTTCCATTCTCTTCCCTTAGACTAACAGGCACTGTCCAGGCTTCCCACTGAAAACAATTAAAAGATGCAATATATGCACACACATGTGGAGATACATACATGGAAACATAATGGAATTAATATCATGCTTTAGGGGAAAATCAGACTGTGCTTTAGGCTCTCCTTGGTATGCGGTCAAAAAGAAAAGTTAAAAATGAGGTTTCAGCTTTGAAACCTGGTTTTGTGAGATTATCTCAGCCCTGTTACTTAACTGTGCTGCCACAACACTCTCTTTCTATTACCGGTTTTGCTTTTTACTTAAAACATTGGTTTTTAGTAGGAAACTGTCAGGCACATAGGGAACTATTTTTGTCATATTTAATGTCCCTTGCAGCTGTGGAGTGTACAATATCAGAAAAAAAACCTGCAGAATTGGTATGAGTTTATAAAGTCTTCAAGATTAAACATAAACCCTCAGAGAAGTGTGTAGTTCCTGTGCAGTTTGTTAGTCAGAGGATTAACAAAACAGAGGGACACGTTCTCATTTACCATTGGGACCAATTATACTATTCCAGCAGAGTTAAAAGACTTTGAAACACACATGGATTACATTTATACCTATCATCTCTAGACTCCTTTTCACTAACAGATTCATACAAAGGGACCTCAATTCTATGCATTAGGTCCTATTCTCATTTCCACTATGGTCAATCTTCACCACATTGACAGTACAAAGAGGACTTCATATGTTCAAAGAGGACTTCATATGTTCAATCAACTGTTTGCAAGTAGGAATTAAGGCTTTAATATAAGTTTGATTTACAGTGGGTCGCAGGGTTGGTTTATGTCGTTTTAAAACCAGTATCACTATGACTACTAAGGGTATCCTCTTTTTTGTAATTGGAAAAAGTATTTGGTGCAGTAACTGATGTGGTAACAGCACAGATATGCTTTTTATCTATGAGGATACAGTTTCTTCTTCTCACCCACACCAGGATGAGCCTACTCATGCTGTTCTAACTGCCCACTTCATGGGAACTCTGTTATTTTTTACCATGCCAGTTCTATTACCACAGCACAATAGTTTGTGCTCATCCAGCACCTGGGTGTCAGCGAGTCAAGCCCACTCTTTAAATCCATGCTTACAGAGCTTTCATGCCTGTAACTCTCAAAAGAAACAATTATGTTACAAAAAATCTCAGAGCATGCCTGCCCAGTGGAGGGACAAGCAGTCACATTTGTGCCAGGCTTGAGAGTGGGCAAACGCGCGCGCATCTGAGAGTGGCACCGACCAGAGAGCGAGGATGCAGCCTTTTGTGTTCAGTGCTACATTGGCCTGGCAACACCGCTTCTGGCCCCGCCGGCACCAGAGCCAGCCGGCATGGCTCCGAGCAGCATCGCTGCAACTCACACATCCCTGTCCCACATGTCTGCCCAGCCAGAAAAAGCTGAAAGGATTGCTGGCATCTAGCTTCCCTGGATCACAGCTTCTGAGGCCACCACACACAGCCTCAGCGCTGGGGGCACCTGAGATCAGCCCAATCTCCTCAGTAGAAACTGAGGAGATTAATTTTGTGTCATGCATTTTTATTGTATTTGACCATTCTACTTCCAGGCATAGAAGGACAGATGCTGTGATTCCAGTCTGCATAACCAGCGATTTAAATGTATGAATTCAGGCTAGTGATTTAAGTTGTTATGACTCGTTTATGGAAATGCCCATTATATACTGTTTCCCAATCCCTGAAAAAGAGAGTTCTGCCCAGGGGTGGCAGACATTATGGAAGAAAAATGTAAAAGAGGGGTTTTTTTTATTATTAGACAACCAGATTGGCTCTAAGCAGGATGGCAAAACAAGACCTGTAAGCAGATGGGATACGGACCTTGTTTCAGAGTGACAGGAATTTGAATCATGCACACAGACCATGATTTAAGAGTGTATCTCCTAGCTACAGAAAACCCTAATTCTACCCACCTACACATGGCAGATAGATTTTCTTTTTTTCTCCTCTTGGGAAAAGTTGCATGGCACAAGTTAGCTCGTACAGTACTTCGAGAAATACTACATTCCTCCTGTCTGTGTGGCAGTGCTTCTTACTTGCTATGCTCGCCTAAAGAGTTAAGTTCACTTAGGATTAGGATACTACGGAAAACAGTTTCGGAAATGCTGCTTTGATAAAATTATAAGAAAAATCTAAATCACCAACTTTTAAGAACATCAAAGCCACCTTCTCACCCTTTCCACCCTCATGCTTTGACCATACCCAGTGATTCCAGGTAACACCTTGCTGAATTAATGAGGAGGAAACTGCTCAGGAGCAACAGTGTACAAGTTAAACAAGAAGAAAGAGAAAAGACAGTTTCCCACTAGATCTCTTTCTCAAATGAATGTGTGAATACCTGAAATGGTTTCTTCCCTCTCCAAAAGTGTACCCCTCTCTTATTTTACTATTAACTGGGAATTCTGTCATACATACATCATACATACATACATACATCGCTCTGGGATTCAGTAGAATTTGAGGAAGTCAGTGTATCAAACAGGATTTCACCACTATGATATTCCTCTCTTTATGTTACCCACGCATTACAACAGGTATGAAAACCTATGAGTAATGCTAGAGCTGTCTTAAGTATGGTAAACAAGTATCTTTGCTGTTTTACAGTATCCCATATTCTAACTAGTTCGAATAGCAGATCACATTTTGTATTAGTTCCTGTCACAGAAAAACTCGCTACTGCCACGCTTCAGTCTCACTGACAGGATGGCAGTGCTTCCAGTTACGGGAGCCAACGCATGCCCTGGTGCTATTTCATTTCCCCTGCACTGTGTGCAATTNAAAAAAAAAAAAAAAAAAAAAAAGCCAAACTTAAAAGGAAGCAGATGATGGAGAACAGAGGTGTACCTCTTGTATCAGGCTAATACTAACGATCCACAGAGAAAACGGGTGTTCTCATGGACTAGCATCAAAAATGAAAGCTAACAGACTCACTGTCATACTGCCGCCTTCGTTTAGATTGATGAGCTTTAACTATTCAACTGCATTAAGACCACTTTAATATTAGCTCTCAATAATATCCTAAGAACATCAGCTTTAGCTTTCTGAGATTTTTATTTGCAGCCTAAGACTCTTACATTTCTGCATTGTTTTCACTTTCCATCTTTGATTTTACTAATGGATGAAATTTTTAGCAAACACTCTTGTGTTCAATGATGTTAAAAGATCTTTTAAACAAAACCATAAGGTACTTTCCTGTGTGTGCAAATCACTGGTGCCCTTATCTCATATAGAGTCTCTTGGAATTACATTAATAAAAGTAAATTCATGTAATAAAGTCAGTTGATTAAAAACTCTGGAGATTATAAAGGTAACTCTGAAACTAGAAGCCACTGGGTAACCTTTATTTAGCCTTCTTGGGGACAGGTACTACAATTTTTAATCACTTGTCCTCACAGTTCTTTTTTCATTGGAATCCTTCTTCACTGGGTTTCTAAGGATGAACAGTGCCCACTGAATGAAAAGTGATTCAATACTTTATTTTATTACTGGTATTTAGTGGATTACATATATTGTACATGCATCAAACCTTGCATGGTAGACAGATTTATTAATTTATTCACATGGCTTTTTCCTTGGTGCTCATTACTGCAGTATAAATGCTTCACTGACAACTAACTCACCTTCAAACTACTGCTGTTTGGTGAGAGATAGTATTATCGTGATTCCACAGATGAGAAGCCAATGTGTTTGCTTTTCACAGCTTGGCATTTTTTTCCTTAAACAAAGAAAGACTTCTAAAACTCACTACCTGCTCTCAGTAGCTCAGCTATCATACACTTGAAAGATGAAGAAGCAAGATCTAAGACATGGCAGGAAAAATGTTTAAAAGACAGCTGACAGTGTATTGTTGTGTTTTCATAAATGTTGCCATGTACATCACTAGTGCAATGTCCCCCACCCATGCAGCACATCATGTAGAGGTATTTCTGTGCGGAACGTTTCATTTTATTTCCCGGTAAACTGTGTCCATATTTTCTAAAATTCTTGGGCCATTCTTGGACCATACAATAGAATCTCTTCCTCCTTCAAGTTCTTAAAGAGATGACATAATTTCTGCTATTTAGCAGGTAAGTTGCTACCCCTACTCTGCGTTCAGTTCCTTTGAAGTGCTTTCAGAGTGTTTTCAGCCCTTTTTCCTTTTGCCCATTTTTGGATATGCTTGGATGCTTCCTTTCAAGACCACAGTAATTCTCTGAGTCATAGAAAAAACTAGGCTGGAATGGACCTCTGGAGATACCCTAGTAACTTCAAAGTTTGAACTGGTTATTCAGGGTGATATCCAGGCTCGTTTTGAATTTCTTCAAGGATGGAAATTCCACAGCCTCTCTTGGCAACCTGTTCCAGTGCTCAACTGTCCTCGTTCATCTGCTTGCTAATGATTTGGATGTGACTGTGATTTAGAAATATCCCCAGTATCATCTGATTAACACTATTGGGGTTTAGGGGCATTCAGTCCAGTAAGGGGGTAAGATTTCCTGCTATTTCAAGCCCTTTCTTCTTTGATGTATCTTGTGGAGATGATATGTCAGCAGGCATTTTTGAAATGCTGCCTTCTGGATAAAGTGTTGGAAGGCATTAATTAGCTGCCCTCCTTGTCCTATCTGACTTTCCAGTACCAAATTGTACATCTAGCATAATGAATATGCTTGTTAGAGAGGGCTTGGAAGTGATGTCATCTAACATGAGTGGGTTGTTTTGTTCCTGTATCATTACATGATTGTTCTCATGTTGATTTGCTCCTGATTCATTGCCTTACAGATCTTTAGTATCTATGCATACATGGAATACCCTATCATTTTTCTTCTCTACTGCCATCATCAAGTGTACCCTTTCTCATGGCTTCTTCACTTTTCTAATTAATGTCTTTATTGCCAAGGGGCTCAAAGTGGAAATAATAGCTATCAGAGTGTAGTATGCACTTCTGGTACTGCCTCATAGCTAGGTTTTGCACCAAGCAGTTGACAAAGACAAAGTTGTCTTTGAACACACATGGAAACTCGGTATTACAGAGGCCTGCCAGGCTACATACTTTCCTAGTTTTCACTGCTCTTAATGTTTTTAACAAATTTAATGAATAGCTAAACTTTACATCCAAAATTAATCCTGCAGGAGTGCCTATTATAGGTATCTGGACACTTACTTTTATCCTTGGACTTTTACCTACATAGAATAAATGTTCCTGTACCCTTACTAGCCTTGTTATGCTTTGTGCCACAGGTTCAATTCTTCCTGTAGTCAGTCCTAAAAACTGTACCCCAATATCAATGCTAATTTTTATGGCTATTTCTTCTAAACTTATTTTAAAAGTTGCATATCTCACCACTATAAATCTTTTTTTAACAGCGACATTGCTGCTGGCTGCTTTCCCCAGAGACATTCTTCAGCTGCACACATTGAAGGCTTTGATCTCTCAGTTTGCTTTGCACTATTTAATATACATCTTCTCAAACACCTGCTTTTCATTTTTCATTGCATGATACTTCCACACTCCCTGGCAATTTGCTGGGTTTGTGACTCTGCAGTGTGCTTCTCTTCTAACATGAACCGTGGTTGATGCTTCTCTCTGTGACTGTGTTATATGAGTGACTGCTGACCTCCCACATTTTATCATCTACATGTCAACACCATTACTGAGGTGTCCTCTCACCTGCTCTGTATCTCTTATGTTCTAGCCATTCTAGTGGTATTTTAGGATGTTCAAGTATCTTCCACTAACATACATTTCTTTTTTTACCTCATCCTATTAGAAGTTTCCAGCACCCCATTCTCCTCTGCAAAAACAGTCTTTTTATAATCAGTTATAGCTGGCTGATTCACTTACACCAAAGGACTCAGTATGTCCTCAACTCTCCTAAGATTTCTTCTCTGAACAAAGAACATCTCTCTCTGAAACAGTATACTTCAAATCGCTGCAACTGTCCATCCACATCTCTTCTGTTAGCTTCAGAAGTTTTCCCTTATAGACAGTTATAAATGTTTTCATCTGTCTGTACAAAAGAATATGAGAAACAGAGAATCCTTCTCCTTTGCCTGGTTCCCTCAATTAAATCCGTGCATTAAATGAAGCTTTCTGAAAGTTCAGGAGGTGTACACTTCTTGCCTTTCTCTGTATGAGGAACATAAAATTTTCTCCAGATTCTGTCTGTGAACTTGGTTTAGATTATTACCAGAAAGACAGTGGGACCTAGCTACAGTCAGCAAGTCCTGCTCACACTTTGAATGACATGAACTAAGCAGAGTTACTTAAATTAAGTAGGCTTTCGGATAGCTTCTGTGTCTACATCCTGCCCTCTGAAGCTTACCACAATAAACCCATGAAGAACAAATACTATTGTCTTAAGATCAGTACACCAGCGTTTTAACTACACATGGTGAAAATGGCTCATGAAAGAGACTATAACCTTTAAAGTCCACTGCAAAAGTCCATGTCAATGGGGCTGAATTGGTCACAGCAGTGGTAGATTGACATCCTGTACATTTAAGTCCTGAAGGAAAATAAAACATCACCAGAAATCTTCACAGATATCTGCTGACACCAGACGACTAGTGAGACTCAGGAAGGTCATGCAAGATTGGCGCATTGTCAAAGGTATTGCCTCTCTCAACTTGAGCTCCTCCATTATGAACTTTCTTCTTTTCCACTCCTGTCTCCACCCAGACATTAGCTGCTTCTTCTCACCCACTTTCACTCTCTCTTCTTTCAGTACCATTCACAATTCCCAGTCAGACCTAGCTCCTTCCAAGCTTTCTGCCACTGCAGTATCAATCTCCTTCCCTGGCCTGCAGTTTCTCCCCTTCTATCTCACTTTCCTGGCTTCACGACTCCAGTATATTTAGGGGGGAACAGAGAGGAGGGACTTGTCTCTTCCAATGCATCTTCCTCCTATTGCCCTGGTGTCCTGACAGCTCCCATCCCTACTAGCACCTAAATGCTGCTTCTTGGGAATGTCAGTGTTTTCCAGATATCAGTTTATCCCTCAGAATCTAACTTGTCAAACAAGCTTGTCTCAAATGCTTCCTGTCCCAAACTCCATTGGCCCTCAGTACTAACTTCTAACCCCATGTTTAGTATCCCTCTTCCATGTCTGGAACCATTCACATTTTCCCACACTCCACACTATTTATACCTCTTTCTGCTCCTCCTGTGTGCTTTAGTCTTGTTCTATCTGCCTTCAGTTACGCAGCATAAACTGGCTTATGCTACCTCAAAACTGTTGATTGCAGCCCAAAGCTCTAGGAAGAATAGGGCTGTACATGTGTGGGTGTCTTCTTACACAAATGGTAAAAGGTTCAGTCCTGACTCAGAAACCATCTACTGCCAAGTCCATTTTCCACCACATGGTAGCACAAGAACTTCTCAGAGACAAAGAGCAACCAGAACTTGTGGAGACACGCAAAACAACATATCCTGCACTAGAGGAGATTTTCAGAGACGATGAAAATTATCTGGGTAAAATTTTCCAAATAAATTCAACAGATTAAGATTGAGACAGTTACCTTTTCTTTTTTTATAAGTATGCACTGTGAATAGGGCTGTATTCTGTCCCAGTATTGCCTGTAGGCTGTTCCATCCTTGTCCATCCAAACCATGCCCATTGCAGAGTACAAGATGCTTATTACATTATGGTGTATTTATTTGAGCTAGAACAGTGTTCTACTAGAAATAAAATACTTTTATACAGAGCTGAAATTCAGCTCACCTGCAAAAGTATTTTTATGATAGTAAAAATCTAGATTTCATAAAAAAAATTTCCTGCAATTCATTAGCATGTTTCCTTTTCAATTGAAAAAATTGAACATTTTCCACAGTAAAATTAGTTCTGAAATACATTTTATAAAATTCTACAATGAAGTAATTGGCATAACTACCTTTAAATGTTATACCCATGTGATTTCTCCATGTGGAATTACATATGAGTTGAAAACCACAATTCATCACTTCCAAGAAATCGCTTATCAAACATATTCTTTGATGTGGTATGTGGCATGGCTGTAACATATTTCATGACCCGCATTATAGTAAAAAAGATTCTAACCATATGTTGCAAGTTATTTATGTAAGTAGAGAAATTATAGGCTTTGATACTAATAAAATAATGTCCCAATATTTTGTAAGGGTATGAAGACACCTTCAGTTAATAGTTGAGGTTCCACAGGATCTTTTCTGTATATAGTGCATACATACCTCCTTCTGCCTCAACTGTACTAATTTCTCACCCTCTATAGGCTATTAAGCCTCACTTTTTTTTCTCTTGTTAAAGGGGAGGCTGCTACATTTTTCACCATGGACTAGTTTAAATGCAAAGATTTGTGTCATTTCTATCACTGCACAGACAACTCAAATAGCAACAGCAATGACAAAATGCTGGAGTGGGCTTGGCTTTTTAGTTTGCATGTAGATCTCAGACGTGAATTACTTTGGATGGTAGGTGAAAGAGAAGAAGTGATACAGTTATATGATAACTACCTCCAGGTTTTTCCAGCAATGACCTCTGATTACATTAGGCATTTCATGGGATAAACACATTTCCTTCAAAACACCACAGATCTGATTGCAAATAAAGTCAGCGGGAGTTTAAACACTTATAAATCCAAACATACATGTTTTCTTTTCAGTGCTGAAATTACTCCAGTCTTTAGGAAGCACATACTATAAAATACCATGAGACAATAAAAACGAAAAATACAATAAAAAAATCGCGGAGTAGGAAATACTGGGTCTGCTTTATCTGTGAGAACATGTGGTAACAATGATTATTATTTATTACTTGATCCTGCTTCAACCCAAAATGTACTTGGCAACATTTGAACACAGAGGAAAATATTGCATTATAATGCAAACAGCTCAAGGGCTTAAATGAGTCAAGCCCTTGAGCAGCCTGTAGTAGGCCCTCAGAAAATTAAAGGAAGTCTCCTTGCACCCAATTTGTTCCCCATCACTGAGTCTTTCTCAAGACCATGGCTTAAAGGATTTGCTAAACTCCAAGCACTACAACTCTGCACAGTCAGGAGCACATGATTAGCTATCTATGGGTTACTCTTTCAGTTTCTCAAGGGATGTTCTTATACAGCCTGAAGCAAAGCCAAGGACTTACCGGAGATGCTCTAAATTGGTCAGACTAAACTACCCTTTGAATCAGCCTCACACTAATCCCGTTTGCCGTTTTCCTTTGTTAGAAATAAAGTTCCTGGAAAAGTCGCAATATAAAACATTAAGATTCAATAATCCACTCAAACACCTGTATAAGCGACTAAACCAGTATCAGTGATCTGTCTTGTCAATATATTACACATGCAAAATTCAATCCTGGAGTATAAATGAAATTTCCCTGCTACAATATATGTAAATGGAAGAGAGAGCTGTCTATTAGTTAATTAGGCATTTTGTAATGTAACGTTCCAGAAAGTCATCTCTACCCCTAAATGCACAGATGCACATACCATTCGAAGCATCTCTTCTGAGTTCTCCCTTTCCTGCAAAACACTTCCTTCTCTAAATTTTTTGTTATTTGATGTAATTTCTGCATCCCATACCTTTCAGTCTTCATAGTGGTTCCACCCCAGCAGCAACAGCACAGCTGAGGAAAACACCAGCGAACCTTCCCTTTCACCTTCCGAATTGTTTGGAGAGTAGGGATTTGGAGGCAAAAGAAAATGACTATCTTGTTAGGAGCTGGACTGACTGGTAAGAACAGGAGGAGTTCTTAACAGGAGAGATTCAACTTTTAGTCATATGAGGAAACTCAGCAGTCTTGGACACCTTTCTCTACCACAGCCAAGAAAAATTAAGAAATCTGTCTAAGCAATCAAAGTAGCAAAGGTGTAAGCATCCTCTCTCTCCTGTCCTTCAATATTTAAGGCTAGAGGAGATTGCACACAGGGTGTTTAAGAGAATTAAATGCTCACACCCCCAGGGTGTTTCAGGCTGCTAGTACCGTTTGGAGAGGGACTATCATGACAATCTAAGGATCATCAACTATCTTTTGCTGTTCATTGTACTCCAATGGTTGAGAGATGATAGTCCATAACATATAAAGAGCTGTGTCTTTATGGGACAGCATTCATTCCCCTTCTGTGAGGAGCCATATTTGTCCATCCGAAGATGCTTACCATCTGCTTGTTAGATGGCATACAAGCAAATTACACCATCATGTTTGAACCATGAAAAGGGAGCGCAACATAACAGAAGGACCTAGTGATGAAGCAGCTGCACAGCTACAGGTAACTAAGACTACAGGTAACTAAGACTACATGAACGGAGACAAATATCAAGAAAGCAAGCTCAAGCAAATCACATGGTGATAGCTCTGCACAAAAGAATGTAGCTTGTCCAACAGAAGGTGAGACAAAAACAGGTTCTGTACTCAAGGCAGTGTGGAACATGACCAGTTTGGTACTGCATCATAACAGGGGTAAATTTAAAAGGGACAATCACTTGTGGGTGTCATGTTACTTCTTCACGGATCACTTAAATCAAGACAGCTTGATTTGCTACAGATAACTGCTCTGGCACACACAACCTGCAGGGAAGATCCAGACACAAACAACATCAACAAAACACAACCGCAGAGCTACCTGTGATTTTTATACACAGTTAACACTCGTTACTGATACCAGCTGGAGGGAAATCAAAACTAACAGAAATGGAGTCATCCATCTGCATACATCACAGTTGAAATGCTACAGTCACATGAGCTTTCTCGTGTCAACGCTGCCTGAGAGAAACAGAAGTGGCTAATTCATTCTATGAATTTATTCAGTCTTTGATTACCTTTCTCGCTCTTCCATCAAGCTCTAAACAGTGCCACAGATTACAGCAATTTTTTGTTATACAAGAACTGAAAACTAAGTAAGTATTTCACCATAAAAAAACCACACACAGAATATTCAGTTGACCTTTGAAGGGACTCTGTGGCAAATGTGGAGTCTCATTACAGTCACTAATAAAAAAGTAAAATAGAAGTTTAGTTTCTTTTTGTTTTACAAGTATATCTCATCGCAATCTTAACCATGGAGCCTTGAAATCTTTGTAATAGCAACACTGTTTTTCAGAAGCATTTCACATTACTTAAAAGAGATTTTTTTTAATTGTCAGCTTAGTTCTGAGAAGACAACTGTGAAGACAAGATACAATTCATATTCACTCAAGCAACCTCCAAATATGTTTGTGAACTCACTCGGCATTGCCTCCAGAAGTGTCCAACTTCTAGGACAAAACAACAGAATAAAAATCTGCTTTTCTAATTGTGGAGAGGTAGTTCAGCACTTCGTAGCACATCCAGGAAGAGAAAGGCATTTCAAACACTTGCTTTTGAATAACAGCAATTTTCTATCCTGTGCTTTACCCCAAGCTAACGAGGACATGACAAACTAAAGTCAACATGTCAAAGCAACCAACAAGCATACATCATATGGCTATACTCCTTTAAAGTAAATACCGCTAGAGCGGCTATAAATAAAATATAGTGAAACCATAGATTCAAAAATACTGCAAAATTTATCAAATGTATTATTCATCTAACTCTTAGTAATAGTTAATAATACTCATCAGGAGCCACAGACAAAGAGTGATATGGTTCATATACACACTGCTGGATGTGACCAAACAGGAAATCATTTGCTAAACAGTGTCACGTGAAACTGCAACACTGAAATGTGATACGTGAAACTGAAATGCATGCTTATTTCCAAAAACACTACTAGAAGTGTGGTGTAAACAGCTAATTCTGCCAAATTTGCAGCAGGTCTTTTATTAAGTACACCTGAAGTACATTATAAAAAAGCCAAGCTCCAGAGGCTTATTTTAAAATACATGCTATTCCATGCCACCTTTACTGAACCACACAGGATTACTGTGAAAAAAACAGGTATACTGCAATCATGTTGAGGTGCAGTAGTAGATAAGATGCACTTGCACAAGCTGCATTTTTCAGTTTGTTTTGTGTATGCTATGTACAGGCAAGAACACCAGTACTGCACCATCAGTCCACCTCGTCCTGGACCCTGAAGAGCTCCTCCTTACAGGTTCCCTGGGTCTGTGGTGCATGCGTTTAGCTGATCCATGCAGTAACCCACCTTTAAGGACTACAGCACTTCGGTATGCAACTTGCTAAAAGCAGTACTAGTTTGCCTGTCCACCACACAATCCTAATTCAGAAGGCGTTTTGGGAACCATGGAAAAAATCCATGGCATCATCTACTCTTATTTCGTATTAACTACGTTCAATGGCTTTACTTTCTCCTTATGATTGAATACCAAAATTTCTTGTTCTTCCCTGGTTTAATGGTAAATCTTTGCACACATCCATACAAGCCAGCACAGGCAGTCAAATGGCACTCTTTACCAGAGGGTAACTACCACCCCCAGGTTGTCCCCACCCCAGAGACCCATATCCTTAACCAAGGTTCAACTCAAAAGCACGGAGCCAACTGAATGGCTCACAGGCTCACTGGTGAGGCAAAACCATGTCCTTGGTTTTTTCAGCAGATCACCTGAAGTAAGACTCCTCCAACATCTCTGGATACCATCTTGATTAAAAAGGTGTCCAGCTGAAACATGCCCATGCATAGAATCCTTAGCATGACAACCTTTAGCATGAGGCATGGGTTTTCCACTTGTAACTTTTGGGTGAATACCAAGCTCAGTGTTGTTAGCAGTGCTGCTTATCGACTCACATGTGGCCAATATCTCTGCCATCATCTTGTATTAGCTAGTTCTCCATATGAACAAGTCAGTGTGTCTCTCCATTTCATAGGCAAAATCAGTTCAAATTTTATCCAATATGAAGGACAGTTTTAAAAACAGTCTTGCATACAGATTCTCCATTCTTTTGACCTGCCAAATCCCACCATCAAAAGCTATGCATGGAAGCATAACTGTAACAAAAATAACAAAAAGCTTCAGCATGCACAGAATATATTGGGTATATGTGTTATTCACCTTCAAGCAAAATTATTTTTTAAAATTAACGGTGCAACTTAGCTGTGTGATCTTTCACAGTTGCTTCTCCTGCTTCAGAAGAATGAGAGTAACTTTTAAGGAAATTTACATTTAGGCTTTGTCTGCATCAGAACCACTCGTTACATCACCTGTATTGTAGTAAGTCCTCATACAAAACACCACCTCTGTAACACACTACGCAGAGGTCCCAGGGCTCATCCTGAAGCAGACATTTCAGGTACCCAAAGCAAGCTCTGTCACGTAGGCATGGCAGCCATCCAGAGACCAGCACTTTGCTTCTCACGGCTGGGCCACAAGGCATGTCCTGCCGCTGGCACTTGCATTGCACTCGTACCAGAGGCTTCTAGCAGCCAGACCCACTCCTTCCTAAGTAGGGAAGTGACTAAAAGCAACGTGAAATAGAAAGTGGGTGTAAGACCAAAAAACAGCACAGAACAAACATGTAATTATGTGCTGTTCTTTGGCATGCTAGTAAACATTGAGGTTAATACTGAAGGAAACAAGATCAGAGGGAAATAACATACAACCTTAAGGCACTGGTCATTCATTTCTGGGTACCTTTATCGAAGAATCAATTAACATCGAAGAATCAATTAACATTCAATCCTGTTAAAAGGTGCTTGGTGTACCCTTGTTAAGTATGGAGTACTCACGTTTCAGACCTCAGTCATCTGTTGGCCTCCTACACGGCCTTCAGCAAGATGTCTCAGTCTCTCTTGACTATTTACATTGCAAATTTTTCAAGAGAGTGAATTTTACTCTGTGCTTGTAGGTCTAGACAGGGACCTGACTGGATGCCACTCTAACACAGTGGCTGAAAGTACTCAACACATACCAGGATCACCCCTGAAAGGTGCAGGTATGATCTGTGCTAGCATTAATATGAGTTTCAATACTGAGTTCAATGGCAACAGTTAGGACCCAAACACCAATTATCAGAAATATACCAAAACTGAGCTTAGCAGCTTACTACTATGCAGAACCAATGGGCATTTTCAGAACTGAATTTCATGGCACTCGCTAGCACAACTTTTGGTCAAGTGTAGCTCAATTATTTAGTTTCTTATTTTCCCTAAAACTGTATTTGCATGCATAATTTTTAAAATAAATATAGAAAAGTTTTTTTTCTATATAATGATATTCAGAAACTCTTAAGTTATGATCTGCTCTTTCATCTTACATTTTCACTTATAAAAAAATTAGTGGAAATTATTGGCAGTTATGTCGGTCATGCCAATATTATTATACATCAGGACTTGAAAGTGCCCATTTAGCTTCATACAGGCCCATAGATGCAGATTTAAAATTAACATATAATACCAACTGACTAGCTTTTAAGCGTTGTTCCATTCTACTTTGATCTGGAAGACAGTCGGAAGAAAATTCAGCAAACACTCTGTAGACTGTTGTTTTCATCTTTAATTAAAATTTTCAACTTTTTTAGATGGTTTTCAAAACCATTCCACAGTAGACATGAAGGAAAAGAAGTTTGCTAAACTGGATTCAGTCAGTTTATTAAGATAATCCTTGTGAATATATTATTCAGTAATATTTCAACAAGGTTTTTAGAAAAGATGCTTCTGATTCTTCATCTCCCATTAAAGCTTATGAGCTGCAGAGAACTAAACTGTAACATAGCTGAATTGTTTGATGACATTTTTATAATAAGTCAAATATTTAGCAGTTTATTTGTGAACTTTTTTTCCATAAGCAACATAATCTGATAATATTCCCNTTCCCCCCCCCCCCCCTACTGTCTGGATACCTCTGTTAAAATATGGTACATATGCAACCTGCAATCTAACTTGTTTATGATCCATTCTGATGAAACTGCCAATAAAAATTGGAGTATAAGACAAATCTGAACTGCCTGCTCCTCTTGAAAGCAAATACAGTCTTTTATATGGAGAGGGTTTTTTAAATATTAAAACCAGTGCGGCCCTTACTCATGATTTTAAAGCAGTGCTACGGAGAGTTGTTAGAAGTGCCATCACTAGCCAAATTTAAACATTGCCACTTGAATTTCTAACCAAAGTTGGCTGGCACGTACTATAAATTGCTTCACCTACGGTGAAGCCCACTCTTTGGAAGGGTTAATTGGGATTTTGCCATTGATCTTAACAGGGCCAACATACTATGGTCCCAACACAGCTTTATAAAGTTAGCATACTTTTACTACATGCCGGTATGTACTGAAACACAATGTTTTAGTTCATTCAGAATAATTTCATGTCAGCCAACGTATGTCAGCACCAGAGAGGTAACTTAGTAAAGGTTACCTACTGGTAAAGGTTATTAGATATCTGAAGCAATTAAAAGAAAGTATCAGCTCTCCTGTATTTAATTTGCCTACTTGACAATTATGCTTAGGATTCTGAGTGGTGAATTAAATTCCCTCTTCAGCTCCACATCACCTGCAGTTTGAGCTGTTGGTAGCAGAGAAATGTTACCCTGGTCAGCCCTGATACACTCAGCCCTAGAGCAGCGTAGGGGCCCTTCCACCAACCAGACACAAGGGTTCCCCACCTGAGTACCACCCTACGAACAGTGGAAGAGAAAAGCAGCAGAAGCAAGAGCTTTATTTGATTCAATCCCTCCAAAAAGACAAAGGCATTATAACGTGACAGCTTGATTAATTCATTCTAAACTCCCTTTAGCCAGACTACTTAACTCTATTGTAACCGGGCAAGTGCACAGTCCTGGGAAGAATATCACACGCTGTATTACCCTTAAGAAGTCCAAGTGGTAGCCAGTGTACGTAAAAGCGTGGCAGGAAGGCATCTGTTAGATATTGACAATATTGATTACAAGAGGTCTTGGGATACAGTCTTTCTGTTTACTCTTTTTGTGAATGATTTTTTCGTTCATCATTTCGGTTACAATTGGCATTCTGCAACTAAAATAAAACAGAAGTTTTTCTCTTTTCTTTACAAATTGTCAACTACATTAACCTTGTCAAAAAGCCCGCAAGAATGAAATCAATACAGCAATTCAAAGACCAAATTGGCAGGCATTTATATTGTACTTGGACACATCCAGTAAATAGTCTCATACATCAATCTACCGTCGTCAATGGCAATATTCTGAGACCTACTAATGTTGTTTTTACATTTGCGGTGTCAAATGACAAAGAAAGTACAAATATCGGTCCAGCAGATGAAAAATAACACGAAAATAATATCTGACATGAATGAGAAGCACGGACTAGTGACTCAGGTGTTATTTAAATGCCCTGTACTTCCAGGATGCGGAACGGCCACTCTCTATAACCCATACCGTACCGGCACCGACCTGCTCGCCGGTGCAAAACCCGCCGGGGAAACTCCGGGATTCACCGTTCCCGCCCACCCCCGCCGAGCCCCGGCTCCGGGGGCGGCCGGCTGCCGCCCGGCCCCGCCGAGCCCCCCGCCACCCCCGCGCCCCCTCCTGCGGGGCGGCACCGCACACGCCGCCGCTGACGGTCAGCGCTCCTACAGCCTCCTTTATCCCCCACCACCACCATTTTTGGCTGCAACGCCGGGCAGGACCTGCTCCCCCCCACCCCCCCCGGGGGGCGGCGGGTGGAAGGGCCAAGCGGCGAAGTTGCCGGGACTTACGGTGGCAGCGCTCCCGGCGCTGGCGCGGCACCTCTCCCGGTCACCTCGGGCCACCTCCGCGGGGGTTCGGCGCAGTCCGGACGGCCCTTCACTCCTCGGAGGGGCGCACGGCCGCCGCCCGCTCCCTGACAGCCCGCCCGGTGGGTCCCCGCGTCCCGGAGGGGACGGGCGGGCCGAGCGCTTCAGCCGGCGCACGGACAGGCGCTGCCCAGGGCCGAGCCCCTCCGCCGGGGCCGTGCCTCGGGAAGCATCTGCCTCCTCTCGCCCGTCTCGCCCGCGACGCGCCCACCCCCCGCTCCCCCCCGGCCGCCGGCGGGGCTTCGCGCCGACGTCGGTGCGGGGCGGACGGAGCGCGCCCGGCGGCGGCGGCAGCGGCAGCGCCTCCCCCGCACCCGCCTCCCCGCGGCTCCCGGCCGCCTGCTGCCGGCGGGGCGGCCGCGCAGGAGCCGGCGCTGCGCTNGGGGGGGGGGGGGGGGGCGGGGGCGGCGAGGAGAGGCGAGGCGGGTTGCCCGCCGCTCCCGCCGCACCGCCTGAGGGGGAAGGGGCTGCACGGCGCGGAGGGGGAGCGACGCCCCTCCGCGGAGGAGGCGGGGGCGGCTGCCGGCGGCTCAGAGCCCGTTCTACCGGCTGACCCTCCCGTGCGGGGCCCGGGGTCCCCGGACCGCCGTTGGCCGGGCCCTGCGGCCGGGCCCTGCCCGCCGTGAGGGTGCGTCCCCTCAGGCCGCCCCGCTCCCCTCAGCGCTCGCTCCTCGCTGGAGCGCGGGCCCTGCGCGCCCGGGGGCCCGGCCGGAGCCCCCACCGCCCTCCTCCTCCTCTCGGAGAAGTTCCTCTGTCCCGAGCCGGCGTTTCGGTCCCATTTCGGGCACCTTTCGGAAGAGGAAAGCCGGGGGAATGGAGGGCGCCGGGGGCGAGACCTGGGGCGCTGCCCCGGCGGTGGGGGCGGCAGCGGATCCCGGGCTGCCGGGGGATGCAGCCCCGCGTCCGCCCGCCTGCCCCGTCTCCTTCAGCTGCCGTGAGCCGCGTACCTACCGTCCACCGAGCCGGGGAGGACCAACAAGGGGTGGCCGCAGCATTCACCGGACGGCAAAGTCCTCCAAATCCCCGCTTCTGCTCCAGAAGCTCTGTAAGCGCTTTAAGCAAAAGGCGAGGCGGAGGAAGAGCCCGTTCTGATCGCCTCTGGTCTCCTCAGGAGAGCCGCCCCCTCCCACACGGGCACCCCGAGGCGACTGAGCCAGCGCCCCCCACCTTGCAGGAGAGCGTCGAGTGATGGTGCATGAGCTATTCGCAGGGGAGGACTTCTCTGCTGTGACTGCTCCAAGCTGCCCAATATTTAAGTATCCAGAGAGCCACAGCAAGGCTGGGAGAGCGAGCGAGCGCGGGGTGATTCACCTCTGCACCCCTGCCAAAGGCGGCAGCGCGGGCAGCAGGTAGTGGGGTGTCTTCCCAGCAGATGGAGTCAGGAGGCAAACAAACTTGCTGAAAAGGTACCACCACCCGGCTAAGAATAGCTTTCTTCTTTCGTGCCTCTGCGCGAAGGACGTTTCTGCCGTCAAATAAAAGGAACTTTGATACCGGCTTTTAAGTCGCCTGGCTTACTCCTGAATGGAAAGTTAGCTCCCATTTGACGTGGTTCTCATGTTTTCTTCTTCCGCTTACCGCTTTCTCTTACAGACTGCAGTCAATTTTTACAGCTTGCCCTTCTCGTAGAAACCTGCGTGCAAACCCAGCCGACCGCCTTTCTGCCTGCTTCCACATAGCTCGGGCTGTGCTGAGGAGGGAGGGAGAGGAGCAAGGGAGCTTAGTGCTGAGAAGAAGGCGCTGGGCTGGGCACGCACCCATTTCCAAGAAAAACGAACCTTTTGCCACTTTTTCTAGTAGCTGTTTAAAAGGGTGCCTCTAGGTAGTACCATCAATAAATTTGTCCTCCTTAGGATATATTGGGGGGGGGGGGGGNGGGGGGGGGGGGGGGGGCAGGGGGAAACTTAAAAGATGAGACGCTCAAGGAATACCGATGCAAATCATCATCCCTTCAAGATTTTAACTTTCACTGCTGCTTTCTCCCTTTACTCTTGTGCAGACAGCAAGGAGAATCAGTGGGAGCTGCTTTTATGAGCTCTCATCATGCTACAATTACTTCGCTGTTCACAGCTTTCTCCGGCAGGAACAGCGAAGTTAGGGCAGGTTTTCATTAGCTGCACTAGGTCTGAAGCCACGGAGCAGCACCCCTACGGACCAGCCGCAGTCGTGTCCCTCTCGTACTCCAGCTGCCCTTAGGTGGGCTCAGATGAGTCATGGTTCTAAATGCTGGAGATGTTTGTGGAAGAGGAGCTGCTGAGAAGCAAAACCCTAAGCCGAAGCCTCCGGAGAGCAGGAGAATCTCCCTTCCTGTCATTGCAGCAGTACGTTCAAAGAGGAAAAACAGAGAGCTTTTTTTCATATCTGATAGCCTGGAATATTTCCTTCTCCAGAGGTTTTGGGGAAGGCAGGGGTGAGTGGGTGGGTCACCAAATAAGTACAGATTGCTTTAAAAGATCCAGAAAGCAGCTGAACTACGTGAAGGCAGGTGATGGTCGATTTACCAGTAGCGTCTTCCATAGTCCACCCGTTCAGGTTTTTTTGTGTGTTGTCTGGCTAATACCATTCATTCTATGATTGGAAAGCATCACATTCTCAATGACTGTTTTTATACTTATTTCAAAACAGATGTTATGTTGCTCTGTTTTCTTACTGAGTAGCGTTCATCTGCTGAAGTATAAATCTGTCATCCCATAATCTGGAAATAGCTTTTCTAAGGTTTAGTGTGTTTTGGGTTTTTTTAATCAACTCCCATTTTGTTAACCATTACCTTGCACATAGAAGCAACACTTTCTGATTTGCTGTAAGCAATTCCACCGTGCCCCATGGGACTGCAAGCATGAGTAGTTACTATTTGGCATGCATGGGAAATACTGATTGGGCCCATAAATAACCACTGGAAAATTATTATTAACTGTACCTTGGTGGTTTTATTTCTGTTTGTGCTCAGGAGTCATTGCAAGGCTTTGACTTCTGCACGGAAGAGGTGTTTTATGTTGTGAGATTATAGTGTTGCTTTGTACATGAAAAGTTAAGAAAGTCAAAACCTGGTTCTAAGATTTCAGTGATTTCATTCTGTTATGAAGAAAAACATTTTTTCATATAGTATGGAAAGGTGTGCATTTCTATAGTTTGTCTCATTTACACCATCTTTTTTTTCCTAAATATATTTTGTGTACCTTTAATGGTACTACAAGTAAGGATGCCGCTTGTGAAACGGGCACTGTCCTAATTTTGTTTCTCATTTCTCAGGTGCAGTATTCAAAATAAAAAAGCAAGTTCCCAGCTGGACCTATAAACTTTCCATGAACTGGGCAGCAATATTTCCACAATCGTTTGCAGATGCCTCTATTGCGAGCTGTTTGGAGGCGAACTATTTCCTGTCATAGTTTGTGTATCTTTCCTCTGTGGCATGGTGCACCCCATAGTGACTACCTGGAGCACGGTGCCTTCAGATACGGCGTTGTTCATGTTCAGTTTGTTTGAAGCATAGGAAGACTGAGCATTGAGCTGTCTCCAGAAGACCATGTAGGCGTGCTGTACCCTTTGATAAACAGATTATAAATAATGCATTTGAGTAAGGGCTGCATTCTTAATTTGGACAACAAAATGGAAGGAGTAAAAGACAACATTTAAACAAAAATGGTAATAAATTGGGCGTAATACAGTTCAGAGTGAAAAGAGTGGGAATTTGCCATTAGCTTCAGCACGTTACATCAGCTCTATTCAGACTTCCATGGGAATAATTAATTCTTTTGCATACAATTTTGTAATCATGACTTTGCACTCCTAGAAGTGACTTGATTGAAAACTCTGAGAACAGTTTCAGCACTGTCAGCAGCAATGCAGGCTTCTTAACCCTGCCTGCCTGTAAACGTGTCAGCTCTGCGAGAAGGAAATTCATGGAGTGGGTATAGCTGCTCTTCAGGCCGTGCATCCCTAACTGAATAACTTTTTTTTTCCCCCAGAAAAAGAGGTCACTCTGGAATTAGGGATTTGAAGAACGACAGGTAAACAGCTTTATGAAGCTACTGCCAGTTGAAGAAGTTCTTTCCAAACATGAAAGGCAACATCAGGAGAATTATAGAAACGCTCAAGCAGCTGGAAGACACATAAACAACTTAGACTAGGATTATTGGGGGACAGAACAGTGCTGTGCCATAAGAGACAAATGTAAATTAGGAAAGTTGTTACAGGAAGATGTGCGTGTATATTTGATCAATGGGGAGGAGTAAAACCAGAAGAGCAGAACAGAGATATTCAAAATGAGACACAATATGTGAGTTATTCAGCAATCTTGGGCTCTGATACACTGCACCGCTTAGATCTGTAGTTCTAGTGGGTTAGCATGGCATAAAAAGAGGTACGCCATAACATGGTAGAAGACATTTCCCCATGTTCTCATTCTCTCAGCAAATGCAGAGACAATAACAATCATTGGTCTTACCCATATTTGAAATTCTGTGATGGGTGAAGCAGCTTCCCACAAGGCAAAATAATGTTTCTCATATGCCTTGCAGTGTCATGTTGACCCAAGTGTCCTCTCTTCAAATGTGAGAACCACTGTGCTTGGGTAAGGGTTAATTCTGATTATGCTGCAATGTAAATGTTATTTTTGCTGCCATGGTAGCCTCTCTGAAACCTCCTCCAACTGGAAGCTCTAATTCTCTCAAGTAATTTAAGAAGGATGGAGAAAGGTTTCAGGAACAGCATTTTTGGAGATGTGATAGAATTAATCCATGTTAGAGAGACCAAAAGAGAAAGTAAGACTAAAGGATGAGAGAAATTAAAAAGAATGCAATTCCTTCAATTATTTGGGCCCACGAGGGCATTTACTTTTAGAAATATTCTGAGAGAAGAAATGGCATGACTGGGAAACAGCCTGGTGGAAGTGTCAGGAGGACTCCATATCTGGGTCACAAACAACTCAGTGATGGGAATTTCGTCTGTGTTTTATTTCTAATCCCGGAACCCATCATGTCATCCAAGAAGTAACTTTTTTTAAGACAGTCCTTTTCAAAATTAATGGATTTTGTTTAATTTTATGTTAGCTTTGTTTTTAGAAACCTGAAAATCAAGACTTATGTGTTTATCCAACATCAAAAATCTCATTAGAATGATGTACAAACTGTCTTATTGTCACAATAGATTTATTTCAATCAGTTGCTTAATGTACAATAATTTCAATCAGTTGCTTAATGTACAATAAAGCACGGGTAATTACATTTGCCTCCTTGCTTAAATTTCTAGTTTTAATTTATGTTATTTAGTCTATCCAAGTATTGATTTTTCAGTTCATGTCTTAGGACATTCTTAGAGGATCTCCAAAACATTTTGGAGTGAGAGAAAAAAGCGACATATGCATCTAAAAGAGAAAGAATTTTTTTAAAGGAAAACCCTTTAAATCAGTAATTAGGAAACACAAAAGCAAAGAATAGGAAATGAAAAGTATAGGAACAGTAGTGGTATTCAGGTTTTCAAAGAACAAGGAAAAATGAATACATTTCCTAATAGGGAAATTTCATTTATTAGTATTTATACTCTATTCAGCTTCCTATATAGAAGAGACTATTTTAGTTTGGGAGTTAGCAATATGTGCTTTCATTAGTAGAGCACTCAGTAATTATACATATTGGTAGCAGAAACACAGTGGGCTTTGCTTGCTCTGTACAGAGGAAGGGAAGGGAAAGCAAACAGGATAATGAAAACCTAGGCAATGGGAACGTTTCCAAAGAGCAAGCACCTGATTCACTCAGAATTGGCAGGTATTTTCCAGCATCCCTCGGAAGCTGATACCCTGGGCCTCGCTAAGCCAGTGCGTAGCTGTCCATGATTCTAGAGAGAACCCCAGCCAAGCAGCAGAAAGCAGAGCTTTTCAGGAGAACTAAATGCACCCACAGCCGCTAGAAATGTCTTCCCTGGTGTATGTACAGTATATAAATCACAAAACGTAGATTATACAAATCTTCTCTGGAAACTATTCCAAGAGCCCTATGAAATTTCTACAAACCACCAGCAGGCATATTTCATAAATCAAACGTACTTGCAAGGTCCCATCAACATAACCTTTACATTAACTGATTCACTAATGTATTCTTAATATGAGAAATTTCACATTATCTGGAGTTAAAGACAATGCGAGAATCTATTACTAGTACTCAAGACTCATCTATGTACTTTTATACAGATCAAATTTCATATCGTTGTAAGAATGGCCTTGGGCCTGTGTATCATTCAGGCTTTACTTATCCCCTCAAAATACGTTTTAAGGAAAACTAAAGCAGTGCTATAAGCTCATATAGGTTCTGTGAACAAAGGTGAATTTTACCTCAAATCTTTGTTCTGCTAGACAGAATTTTTTATTGTGTCTTTAAGTCGGACCAGTACATTATTTTAAAAAGTCACATTGCCTGGCAAGTGTAATGTGGGCATATAACTGACTAAACCCCAGGTCTTGACAGTAAGCGTAGTCTTAATCATTCTCGTTATCATCATTAGTTTGTCCATCAGTTTGACGTGTCTAAAATGAAGTCCTGCCCCTCCAAACAAGTGGTGTATAGGAACGTCCTTATGTTGGGTGTGAAAGTTATCCTGCAGCAGCATGAAGAGTGACTGATGCAGAGTTACTGGGGTACAGAAATGTTTGCAGGATGGAGGCGTTAATCATAAACTTTAGTGGGAGACTGCACTGTCTCTGATCAATAAAAATGCCTAACGGAGTTTTAGCACTATATATGCATGTATAGACTTGAGCAATGCGAAGGGAGGTGCCTTATGCATAGTTTGTCATAGCATCATATAGTATAGGAGAGCTGGGAAATGTTTCAGCTGCCTTTATGATTATGAGTATCCCAAAGACACATTAGAAAAGAAATCTGCATTTTTTCTTAGCTCTTTAAATAAAGGTGAAATTGGCAGAATTCATTTCAAATTGGTAACCACCTTTCTTCAATATTGAGAGACAGCGCAGCTGAGTTGAAGAGGCGAAGGTTCAGATGGTTTTGAGCAGATACGTCTGTATTCCCTTGTAGTCTTTGCTTCTTCTTGACTCTGCAGTCTGTAGGGAATCTGGGGAATCTGTGGAATAGGGACTAATTTCCAGCATTGCATCCAGCATCATAATTATAACCCATGTTAGCCTAGAGAGTTTGATTAGCATGAGGAGATCAGTTACTACTTTTATAGCTAAATTTTCTGTAGGAAATGTGGAGCATAATTATGACTAGATGTGTAAATATACAGTACATATTAAAGAAAACAGTGTGATGAAAATGTTTGCATCTTGAAGGGCTTAAATTTAGGTTTTGATGACAGAAGAAGTAGGAGGTTGCACACATTGTGGACAAACGCTAGCCTGGAAAAGGGAACTAGCAGGAAAGCACTACAGAGATAAGACATATTCTTATCGTGTTGATTCATGTAACTTAAACTTTCACCTCCTTGTTTCCACTGTCATTCTTCTCTCCTTTCTCTCCACACATGTACATAATTGCAAGTACACATTTATTCCAGCAATTGTTATTGACTGTCTTTGACACTGGTTTTCCAGTGCTGCCCATTTAAATCTCTCCAGCCAAACTGTTAACGGAAACTAAACATAGTCACTGAGGGTCAGATGCTCAGAGAGCTGCAAATCACAGAACACAAGTCTTGAGGGAAATGTCTGAGCATGAAATTCTTGCTCACCTTCATCTGAACCTAATGATTCGCTTTGTATGGCAGTCCTAGCTGTGCCTCTGAGGTCTACCTTAATCGCATCTCCTTTTCTCCTGATACATAAGTGAAATCACATGATTTCATGGTCTTAGATCGGTCCTGTATTTCTGCAAAAGCACTGTATGATTGGTCCTTCTTCAGCCAATTAAGACAAATATAGAGACACAGTGCAGAGAGAGATCTGGCTCTAGAGCTTCCAGACATTAAAATCTAAGAAGATGTCCCAGAGGAACCTTATTTTCTCCGGCACTTTTTCTCTTCCCAGTCTAGATATATTTTATGGCTTTGAGGCACAACCCTCTCCTTAGTTCTTCTTATCATCATAAAGTCTTTGCAGGTAGTCATGTCTAAAATACTCCTCTGTGTTCTGTTTTTGAACACACTGTTATTCCAAAGGAAAAAAAAAAAAACCTTGGAAAGGGGCAAGATGTAGGAGCCATCACTTTTTAAGTTGAAAACAGTCTTTTTAGTTACTGTCATTTATTGAGAAGCAAGAGTATTGGAAGTTTTCAATCAGAGGGCTGCCAGTGCATTTCAGTCTTGGCCCACAACGCCTTTTCTATTTGAGTTCTGGACCTTGGCTGTAGAAGAAATTTGGAAAAAGATTCAAGTTTTTTTTCAGATACGAGTAAGTGAAAAATCTGAAATTTGTACGTAAATAACAAATGTCTCAGCCAATAAATTGCAATTGGAAAATAAACTTTCTTCCATCACTTCCTGTGTAATGAGTTGTTAATGCATTTTTTAAAACCGAAATCTCTTTTAAACTGTTCCTTTTTGTTGCCGTGTACTAAAAATAAAAATATGGCATGGTTTTCAGTACTGTTATGTTCTGAGTTGTGCTTCACCTCACAGGGGTTTAACAAGGTTCATCTTTTCAAATTCGTCATAGCCTGATTTCTATCACTTAACTTGCAGTTTTACAAAGGAGTGTGAAAATCATTCAAATTCAGGCAGCGAGTACACCAGGGACTCTCACCTCTCTCCACACCACTCAGGCATGCACATGTACACAACTACATCTTTATTCTAGCGGTATTATTGATCCATTTGTTGTCCAGTTAGATCTCACCAACTGGACTGTGAACACAACCTAAATGTCATCAGGGATAGCTGGATACTCAAAGGAGGCTGCAAATCACAGAAGAAAATTTGAGAGATATGTGCTTAAAATTTCTGGTCCCAGTTCGAGGACATAGTATGAATTCAATAGTTTTCGTACACTCCTTCTAAAGAGTGTGAATTCCAAGGACAACATTTGGGATGTGGTGGGACTGGTTTGAATGCATGTCAATCCAAATGCAAAACCTGATCCTTTGTGCAGGTCGACATCATCTGTCTGAATGTAACATGACTGAACTCGCTTTGCTCGTATCTGGTTGCATGCTCGGAGGTTATTTTTCCTGGTGATTTACTCATGGAGATTTCAGTATTGGGTATTAATGACAGTATTAATGACTTTTGTTGAGGCATGGGAACTGGGTCACCACATATCTCTACAAGGTCTGGTCCTTAGGAGCAGAGTTGGAAACTCATGCTCAGTAACTTCTAAAACCCAAATAAAGTGTTTAGCACTAATATTATTTCCATATTTATTAAACGATAATGAAAACTGAAGCATTTGTCATTTTCATTCCTTCTAACAGTGTTACTATTTACAGTGCCTTACAAGAGTATGAAATGGTGTGTGGTATGAAATATGTTTCAGATGACCCAATTCTTATTAAAGGTCTAGCAAATGAATTTAAAGGTGTTTCCAATCCCTTCTAAGGAAAGTCAGAGAGGTTATAATTCTCTTCTTCCCAAAATAACTTCAGCCACACATCACCAGTATCATGTCATTTAATGACAATATGCACATGATGCTCAGTGAGCTGAACTTGTTACTGTAAGTTCATTTTACTTTCCAGTACAGCCTATAAATTGTTCATGAGATATTCTTTCAGCTGTTCAAGATTCAAGAAAGCTTTTTCCTGTAAGGTGAAGGACGCTGCTCTTTTTGCTGCTGTTGCTTTATGTTTTGATTTTTTTCAAGACAAGTTTGAGAAAGAAGAAATGTTTAGGAGAAGGGACTACAGATTTTGTTTGATTTATTTTTTTCTCTTTTTTTTGTAGCTATTATGAAGTTGCTAGAGAACTTTGTGACAAGAGGAAGGCCATTATATGAAGATGAATTTTCTTACTCTAAGAATGTGTTTAGTTCAGAAGAGACAGAGACCCAAATATTGGAGGTTTTTATAATGGGCCCATGTCTATGGAAAAGACTTTTTCCTCTGAGTTCACAACATTCAGGGCAGGAGATTATCTTTTGATTCAAAAACTGCTATGAGAAGGGTGTTCTTCAAATACAAAGTGCACCAGAATTGTATAGCCATCAGTCTAGTGGAGCAAAATGAAAAATGTCTAAGTGGGATACCTTAGTAAAAGATGTCAGTGAAACCTTCATTGAGGTTGTGGAGTCTCCCACACTGGAGACATTCAAAACCCTCCTGGACGCCGTCCTATGCAGTCTGCTGTAGGTGACCCTGCTCTGGCAGGGGGGTTGGACTGGGTGATCTCCAGAGGTCCCTTCCAATCCTGACCATTCTGTGATTCTGTGACATCAAGGCTAGATAATCTCTGAAAGACAGGGAACCTAGTTAGTTGCCTAAAAATAGAGTTGAGTACCCTACTGAGCATGTTTTCTCAGGAACAGAAGTTCTGCAGTTCCTTTACATCCATAGAAAGAAATGAAGAGAGGAATGCAGAAATGCTGAACAGAACTTCGCTATACTTTTGAGTACTGATATTGCTATTTCTAGGAAACAGATGACAAATAAAGTTTGTTGATTTTTTTTATGTGAAACTGGACATATCTTACCACCTTGTTGGTGAGTGTTCAGACTAAATGGGTATGTGTTTTACTAGCTAACTAGTGAGCTACTTAGCTATGTACCTGAAAGAGGAGTTGTAGCAAACAAATACTGAATAGCTAATTTCATGATTTGTCAGGAATAAGAATAGCAGATGAGGAACTGGACAAAATAACACATTGAGAAGGAAGACTGGAGAGAAGGGAAATTTTGTTCTCCTCACCCTGCCCCACACTCTAGGCTGATTGAAGTTAGTAATTTTGTAGGAATAGTTGCCTAGTACAAAGTCCACTAGGACTTGTTTTCAAGTTTTTGGAACTTACTAAATATTTAAGGTGTAAGTATTTGTGAAAAAAAGCCAAACCAACCAACCAAAAATAAAAAAACCCAACCCCAAAATACAAGAAAAGCACAGTTCCCAGTGCCTCAGCCAAACAACTTTATTCAAAGATTTCCAAGACATTTTACCATAAAAGATTGCTTTGGAAGTGCATATTCCAAATGAATGAACATCTTTGAAGCTTGATATAGTGCTAGAGCTGGATGAAAATTCATTTAATTGAATTAAATGATGCTGCTTTTTTTTTTTTTTCTTAAAATAATAGGGCTGGGAATTGTATCAGTGATGATTCTTTGTAACTTACTACCAGATACCAAACTAAGGTTATACAGCCAGTCTCCAGTCCTGATTCCACTGAAGCTCATGCCCAGTCTAACACCGAGTTCACTGGGAACAGAATCAATCCATCAGTCATCATTTTGTTGCTTCATAACTTCAGGGTGAAATCAAAACGTATTTTTTTCATAATGTCTAAGAGACATGATGATGTGTGATGCTGCCTGGTATTTGACTGTTCGGGACCATCACGCAGGGAAGTCCATCTGAAGTAGCTATTGTGCTGAATATTCACTTCTTCCTTTAGACATAATGATTTCCTCCAAGACTCATTTAGACCATGCAAAAGGCAAGACAGTTCTCTCCATTTTCAAAGCACAATAAGTTGCCTGGCACAAAGGCATTCTCTGCACACACTGAAAAGTGTCACTAAGACACCAGCTTGGAGAAGTGATTGCGTGGTAAATTTTTGCCTTAGCTTCCTGTCTCCTAGTTTCTCTTTGTAGGCATCTTGCTGGCTTCAATGACAGGGCCTGTCATTTCTATTCTATTACTACCATCTATGCTTGTATAAAAGCTGTTCGAGTTAGAGCAGCTTCAGAATAAAGAATCCATTTGGGTTTTTTTCTTGCTTTTCATAGTAGTATCTCTAGCTATAGATTGCTATTCTTTGCTTATTTATAGCCTTTTTCCCGTTCTGTTGAGTCTTACTTTCTTCCTCCTTTTCTCCACTTTGATGGCAGAAGTTATACTTCTAAATTCCCTCTTGAACAGCAAGGTCAAATTCTGAACAATACCCCAGGCATTTTCTTAGCACATTCTTCCTGCAAGCCAAGTTACCGGATAGATTTTTAAAAGCCAGTTTATCCAATTTCATACTGTATTAGTACTCTCCCAAGCAAGAGTGCAATTTTGCTTTTCACATTAACGACATCTAAGAAATTTTTGTAGACAGAGGTAATAGCTCACTCTGTATCCAAACCACGCTTTTAGATCCCAACTCCTTTGCCTTTCCTTAAATATTTGTGTTGAAATTTTCCTTGCTAGGTGAGTACCTATACACCCAGGCCTTAGGATGAGTTTTCCAGGGAGTTGTGAAAGAATTCCAGTTAAAATTGTGTGCCTGGGAAGAGCACATTGGTTTGGTAGTGTTCAGCTACCATGACCGTTTCACTGATGCAAACTCCTGTTTTCAAGATTTGGAGACAGGAGTTGAAAGTTAGTATATGGTCTGCACAAATGTCAGAGATGTACTTTTGAAAGAAGAATTGAATTGGAATAAACTATAAACCTCCATGGAGGAATGGAAACCTCCTTCTGTTGTGTGACAGACAAGATCATGGTAAGTTAGCAATAAATTCATTAAAGATATCATCAGAAGCAAGTGTATTCTACCCATTCTCAGTGCCCATGTGCTGACCAAGCAGGACATGTTTATGCGTGTGCTCCATTCTCGTTATACATTAACTTTCTCTGTTCTGCCTTTTTTCGTGCTGCTTCCTCACCCTTTGTCTATCAATGCTCATGGCCGTAGTGATGGTGAAATTGAGATCAGAAAGTCTGCCTCCTATGTTGTGTAGTTTTTTTTTTACCCAGAAGTTCTGTAAAGTTCCAGATAATATTGTTTCTGATTTACTGTCTTGATTTTTCAACAGCAGGATATGACTTTCACCCGTAGCTTAGACTTGTGTTTCAGAGTGTGGCAGGACATGACTTTTCCAGCACCTTGGGATAAAACTGTTGTCATCGTCTTCTTGCACTACAGATGCCTAAATGATCCCACAGGATCCAGTCCCTACAGCTGGACACAAAACATTTGAGTAGAGTAAGCAGGGAAAGCTTCCTCTTCAGGTAGGGCAGATATTGATGTGCTGGGTGAGACGTTAAACAGAAAGGCTGAAAATAAATCTTCTCACTGCCAGTTGTGTCCTCAAGGATAAGGCCTTTCTTCCAGTCTCATAGTTCTTCATAGTTCTCAGGTTCAACTAACTGCACCCAGCCCTTTCTGAGCCCAGAGAAAATCTCTTCTTTTGTGTCACTTTGGCACCTTTGCGCAGACTTGCTACAAGCTTTCTGCTTCCAGTCTTGCCTACCGCCTGTCTGCCTCAGCTCGGAAGGCTGCCCAAGCTCAGCCCGCTCAGTCACTTCTGGGGACTCCTCTGCTCTCCAAGAGGGTTATGCTGGACTCAGAATAACTGTAGGTGTTCCTCACTGCTCCTCATTGTTACATGACATTATTTCACATGGTCATGTATGCCAAAGTTTCGAAATGCCTATAGTTCTCCACACAACTTTAACTTTAGACCACTGAATGTACTTTTTACAACTAAATTATTTTCTTACAACTATTTATCTTTTTTTTTCCCTTTTCCTTTATCTCATTTGTTGCCAAATTTGGGAGAACATCCTCTTTCTGCTTGTAAAACCAGTCTCTTTCACTCCACACTGCCAAATTTCTGCACCATGTAAATCGCTATTAAAGATGTTTTCTGCTGCCTCTGGAGAATGACATATTCGCCTTGCTGCTCTCAGGGAGTTTCTAGATAATGCTTAGCAATCTCTTTAAACAGCATTTTGCATGTTGGCCACTAATGGTCTGTTCCGTGCTTTCGTGAAACCTCTGGGATCTGAATAGCACAAAGTCTGAGCATTAACTGGAGTGCTGTCTGCAGTTATAGCAGACTGTAGCTGGGCGGTGAATGCATCAAGAGCCCTCAAAACCAAATTGCGTGAAAGATCAGGTTCTTTCTAGGTTCTGCTTCCTGTATTCATTATTGCTTGGAACCTAGGTAAGCAAGGGCTACATTTTAAAATACCATTTATTCCTTAGAGCATTGACAAGAATGCAGATTTTCCCATCCACTGTCCGGCATTCTAGGAATTTGGTTGTTTCCTGATTCAATGACTGTGCAGAGAATAAAAGTGATGCCAGATATGGGTGTTAAAGTTCTCAGGAATATGTATGAACCTAACCTAGGAACTTGACATCTTGGATCTGCTTCTTCCTCCAAAAGGTTTTGTGCTCTTGGAAGCAAAGGAAGTACCACTCCTTTGAGCAGAAGACTCAGGTGCAAAATCACAGTACATGGGTGCATTTCCCTGCAGCTCTTAAAAAGACTCCTGACAGGCAATGGTTCAGAAGTCATCCCAGTTGTCTGTATTTTCCCTCTAATCAGTCAAAGGCTGTTTTACGCTGCAGAGAGTGAATATGGTGGCTCCCTGTTTATCTTCTCATCTGCTTATCTTCTCATCTGCTTTGGCTCACCATTCTGAAGTTCCCAATCTGGACACGCAATAAGGGATCCTGGGTGAGTCATGCTCCAGGACCCTAAATGTCCTGTACCGATTCTACTTTCAACACCTATTTTGTAGATTTTGATGAGGTTTTAAAGTAAAAGTGTTGGGTTTTTTTTCAATTTGGCACTCAGAGATGGGAAACCCATCACGCTTCATTTTTTGTGAGATGCCTCTAGCATCTCTTTGTCATTGCATTTGAATTATTTTGTTCTTAATCGTCTTTATGCACCTCTCTTTCCTTAATGTCCTTTGGAACTGCATGAGATAGAAAGAAACAGTGTGCTAGCAATGTAAGAGAAGCTCTTGGGAAAGTTAGGAATTAAGAGAGAGGAGCTTATTTGTTCATGGCTCAAGTGTGGTTTTCCTACATGAAGATGATTTGTGATTCCTGACCCACAACTACTCTGTGTCCTGCTATGGGCAAAGATAGTGTGGAAACCACCAGGGAGGGTATGCCTAAATAGAGGAGAACCCAAGGGATGCTTCAGTCAGCCTGTATTTGCCTCTAGAGGTCTCCCAACTCTTCTGGCACTTGAAAACCCAAATGTACGGACTTGGCACCTCTGTCAGCTGTCTTCAGAATGCGCTCTCTCCTTTCCTCTCCCTCCCCCATATGCCCTGGCCCTCAAAATGAGCTCTGTAGCATTTGTGGTTTATGGGTCACAAATACAATTCTTTGTTGTCACTATCTAACATTACCGTAACCTGTCAACTGACCTCAGTACAGCTTGTACAGGCAGATTTGCCGTTACACTTATAGGAGCTATTTTGGGGAAAAATACTGGGTAATGCAGATAGTTCGTGTCATAATAGGTGAATCTGGTGACTGGAAACGAACATTTAATTGATGTACTCCATAAGCACATTTCCAAGCAAAGCATATGCAAAACTGAGTGAATTTGAACTGTCTTTGCAGCATTTGTCTGCAGAAAAATGAGATCCCCACAAACTCTGGTATAACAGTCTTGCTCCACTCCTTGTAGCATCTCAGAATGCGTCAGTTGGAAAAGCATCTCTGCCAGGTTTCTTACTTTCCTGGTGTTGGTGGGTGCCTGTCTGTCCCAGCTTTTGCAGATGGGATTCAGGAGTTATTTCACTAGGGTTATTCAGCCTGCTTCATATTGTTGTTTTATATAGGTGTCGTGACTTTGAAGCGGTTTTGTCAAATTTGCGTCAGTATAGTGAGAAGACAGATTCACTCACTGAATCAGTACAGTGTAACACTTTCCTGTTAGCGTGATCCACACGCAGACTGAAGCAGAATAGGGTGGCATACTATACCACCCCTTTCTATGTGAATTTAGACCTATTTTCCCACTCAGAGGGAGGAGATAGTAGCCACATTCAGAATGCCAGCAGGAACTCAGCAGGAGCTGCTGCCTCTCAGCCACAAGACAGAGGCAATCAGGTGCTTCCTGCAGGTGCTGTGGAGCTGCTTGGTTTGGATTGCTTCCTCTCGCACCAGCGGGATGCTGTCGGTCCTGCCCCGAGGAGCGGCAGTGGATCCTGGCCGGCAGCCAGCGGCCTGGCAGCAGCTAGTATCTCTCACACAACTTGCCCCTGGGAAAGAAAGGGGTTTCCACTTACTCTGGAATTTTGAACACCGAATATAACAGGTTAAAACGGCCACCCTTGTTTAAACCAAGCAAAACCTAAGGCATCTGGGCAATACAAAAAATGTGGAAGAATAAACTTAAAAAGGAGCTAGCTAGGGGAGCAACCTTCACAGAAAAAGCTCTTTGTGAAAAATCAGAGGAAAACAGGAACATACAGTATCTCAAACATACACTAATGCTGTTGTGCCCCAGCTTATGTCTGATGTCCACAGATTAGGGCTGAAGAGGGATTTGGTTAACTAATGATTATGCAGGGGAGTGGAAAAATGCTGTTTCTAAATATCTATTCTCATTCAATGGAAAATGACCAGAGATTTGGAGGCTTGGGTTTTTCAAAGCGTGATGTGCTATGAAGAAAATGAATTCCCAAGTCATTAGCAAAGATAGATAATTCATATCATAATCTTCATCATAATATAATATTCTTATAGAAATGTATGTATTGGATGCTTTAAAGGGTGAAATTTGAAATTTGTTTAAGAGCTAAGTTTGTGGCTAGGATTTTTTAAATTTTCCATTAAAGTGTTCAGAGACATATGGCCATTGTTCATTTCAGTGAAAAAATCAAAGGATTTTCTAGCCTACAATTTTGGCTGTTAACTATGTTTTAAAGTATTTTTCTTCTTGGTGAATGGATTTGGGTAGGGGTATTGACCTTTTGAATGAGACCCCTAAAATTTCTAATATTTTCTGTTTTAACTTACAGCAATTTTCATTAAGAGAAAGATGATTCAAACCTTTCTGCAAACAATGAGAAGAGACTGCTTAGCCCTTTTTAGGAAGCTAACTGTCGCAAGGAATTATCTTGTTTCCATGTTCAAATAGCTTTCAAATGTCATACCCGGAGACAAAGCAAGGAAGACCATGGCTGTGGCTTTTAATGAGACAGCTGCTTCTTTTTGAAGAACTGTGTTCAAACATCAAACAGTGGTTGGATACAAACAGACCAACAAAGAGCTGTGAGAGTGATCAGAAGCCAAACAAGCATGGGTGAAGAAGATTTAAGGAAGTTTGTTCAGTCTAAAAGATACTGAGAGAAGACCTAAGAGATCATCGAAAAGGAAAGCAGATTATGATTGCTCACTTGCTGCAGGTAAGAAGTAGGATGTTATCATCTTAACTTTAAGTAACCAAGGTTCAGGGGTAGATATCAGGAGGTACTTTTTGATGGTAAGCAGGGTGAGGCAGAGGAATAGATTACCTGTGGAGGTGTCACATCTTTCTCACTAGAAGATCTGCAGAATCAGTTATACAATCCAAAAAAGGTTTGTGCTGTAGGACAGACTGAGCTCCTAGGTCTGGGTGAGCCCTTGCTGTGTCCCAACTGTCACAGAACAAAAAAAAAAAAATCATCATCTCCTTCCTTTTCCCTTCCCTGGTTTCCAGGCAAAGCAAAACGAAGCATGCAGGCCACAAAGGAAACAAAATGACTTCCAGCAGATCCTTGGTCCAAATGATGTGGGGGATATAGCTGTGAAATTTCCTCCCAAATTGCAGCTATTTGGCAGCCACCATCATGGATTAGGCAGAGAGATGAGCTGGCTGACTTCTCTCCAGATTCCTTTCAGTCTTATTTTTTGGTGATCTGCTGCAGAAAATAATCTGAGACAGGTTTGAGCTGGCAGCCAAACCAGTTGGTCATCTAATCACGCTCTTTCACGCTGACTAAAAGTGGAAAACCCCACACCCTAGCACAACATTTGTACCCCATAATGTCACTGCGTGGAGGTGACAACTTACTGTCAGTTGTCAGATTAGAGACCTGGTACCACGAGGACAGCACATCACTCTGACCCACCAGTCCAGAAGGCAAAATATGATGTGAGGCTGTGACAGCCTCGCGGATGCTGTGATGGGAACAGAGAGCAGGTACCTCTGTGAACTTTCGCAGGTTCTTGCCTGAGTAAGGAGATGCTCAGTAAAAAACGCTTAAGATATTCCTGTTACAATTCTGCCTCTCGAGTGTGAAATGAATTCATTTTGACAGTTCCGGTGGAGATGGGGAGATATGCATTGAGCTGCTTAATTCATTCCCTCTCTGCTCCCATTCTTCCCCTTGGTGAACTCATGCCTGCCCTCCAGCTTAGAGGGGTGAATATATAAGGTATTCAGATACTACAGCAATGGCCTTAGTCCCTTAGGGCCCTTGGAAATGTCTCCGAGGCCTTTCTCCTTCATTGTCTTCCTTACTTCAAGAGTGGTCTCTGAACCTAGCAACTTCTTGGGAACCTAAATTTAAAAACCTGTGCCACAGCCATGAAATGCTATCTTCAGAACTGGTATCAGTATCTGCTGTTGGAGACCTCTCCAAAACCACTCCATAGGTTAAAAATGAGACACTGAAGAAACACTCAGAAGACTCAGAATCATTTTCTCATTCCCTAGCTATCCTTTTAAAAACAGCTCCCAGAGTACTGTGCACTGCGTGTTAGACAAAAGAAAAAAATAGTCTGCCAGCACAATTTAGAAAAGCTGATGACTTTAAAGACCTTCAACATGAAGAGAGCTGCCACTGATAAAAACTTGCTGTGACTCAGCTATGCTTTGCGTGAGAGCAAGTCATTTTGCTACTTACTGTTGATTACTGAATTTGAAACCCTCTGAGGTCTTCAAAAGGTCTGAGCACTGTTAAGGAGTGAATGCTAAGAAGGGGATCTATTGCTGGAAAAAGTGGTTTTCAAGGAAAGATTGATAAAATTCAGAATATAATTAAAGAGGCTTGGATCCGTGTACCTAATAAATGGTCCATTTTTTGTCTTATTCTACTGTAAAGCACAACAACACTCAAGTCAAGGGTAAAAACAGGTGAAAAGAGTTTATTCAATTGAGGCTATAAAAGGAGGTATACAAAGCAGGAGAGTTTATCTGCTTTTGTGTTCAGTATGGCCCAAAGAGTAAAGCAAGAATGGAAACTGAGTAAAGCAATAAAAAAGCTCCAGAAACAAAATCAGTGTATATATGTCTATATTCATAGGCATATTCATAGATACATATTTATCCATCTATATATTTATTTATAGATATATATATGTAAATTAAGAAATAAATATGTATAAAGACTATTCCATACTCAACAGAGTAATGCAGCTGGGTGCAAACCTGACAGAAAGCAGCCAGGCCTGGGGGCCCTGGAGGACAGCAAGTTCAACACCAGTCAGTGGTGTGCCCTTGCAAGCAATGAAACCACCTACTGAGCTGCATTAGCCAGAACATAACCAGCACGTCAAAGAACGGGCTGATAGCCAGGAGGCATTTCTGAGGCCACATCGGGAGTGCTGTGTCCAGATCTGCCTCCCGTAAGGTGGGGCTGGCAAGAGAGGGAATGGCAAATGGGAGAGTTCAGCAGAGGATCACTAAAATGTTCTGGGGGCTGGAGCACGGGATTTATGAGGACAAGCTGAGGGAGCTGGTTTTGCGCAGCCTGGAGAAGAGAAGAATATGGAGGGAGCTAGCATCTGTCTTCAACTACCTAAAGGTGAATTACAGAGAAGAGAAAACCAGACTTTTCTTAGCTCAGCACAGCAAGAAGACAAGATCCAACAGTCCACAGGCTGCGATAAGAGAAATTCTCACTGGCTATAAGGAAGAATTTTTCACAGTGGCAGTGACTAAACGTCGGAAGATGTTGCCCAAAGAGGTTGTGGAGTCTCCAACCTTGGAGATCTTCAAAAATCAACTGGTCAAGACCCTGCACAATCAGGTCTAAAGCAGAAATTCCGCCTCCTGTGAACAGAGTCTTGAGCTAGATGACATTCCTACCAAATTAAATTATTACACAATTCTATGATTCTGTGGTATTCATCTAGTCTGTTTTTAAAGATTTCTTATGATGGAGACTCCACTATCTCCCCAGACAATCTATTACAGTGCTTTCCAAAGAGATGAAAAAAGTATTCAAAGCAACTGTATGTTTTGACTGGATTAAATCAGCTTCTTGAAGTATTTGCAGCCTTTACATTGCGATGCTGTGACAATGCCTAGCAGCCAGAGGGTGAGACTGAATACACTGTATTTCTTATAGCTGAATTGAAGGAAATAGAAATAATTAAGCCTTTCAAATCATATCATTGCATAATCTAAAGCAAGGGTTGCTAGAGAATGGTTATGTATTTCAAACACCTTTCGCAGCCCCTGTATTAAAGTTTTCCAATATTAATGCTGAAAAACGGGATACAGCTGCAGAACATATGAAATGATTTCAGGGCTGTAGTTCCCTATCTCTATTTTTGTAAGAGAGGGAAGAATATATATAAAAATATTATACCTGATTTATTGATATTCTAGGAAGTTAATTACTACAAATCCATTGTTGTATTGCCTGAGGATTGTTAGATCTGGACATTTAGGATGAACCCAACAAGTACATGCTTCTGAAAAAAAACCCCATAGAATCTGAATCTTAAATATTACAGTTTTGTCCTCATTTTTGTTTTTGCCATTGCATTAAATGGTATCATAATATCTAATTTTGTTATGTTCCCAGGAGCAGTAACCAATCTTTCACAAACTCTTTCAGCTAATTTTGAATTCATTGCCCACCTTCTTGCTTCCTTCATTTTCCTGTTTATTTTAAAACTAATGCTGATCAACCTCTTTCTCTATAATGTCTTTTATGTCGTTACATTTGAAACATGTAATTTGTTCCTTTTCCCTCAGTAACAGGCACATACCATCAGCTCAGTGGTCTCCAGAGTCTAATATGCAGCACATATGTTGAAATGTCTTTTTAAACAGTACAGAAATGGTGTTTAACAGAAAATAACACTGTACAGAAAGTAAGACTGTATATGAAGTGTGCATCTTCTTGAAACACCAAGATCTATATTCATCAGATATATGTATGTCACCTTTTCAGAAGAGTCTTATTTCTACTGTTAGCGACTGTGGCTGAAAGATTTTTATTTGTCTGTCGCCACTGAAACGACATTGTTTTCGCAGAGCATCTCGCCTCATCTTTTCAGGACCCCCAGTTGCATGCTTAAATTCAGTAGTATTGGTCTACCAAATAAAGTGCTTGTATTAAGAGTGGCAGAATCAGGTTGTCAGTTCCCAATAGAAATCAGATGGTTGATTTTTTTTTTTTGTTCTAACAAACACAGCTCTGAGACTCCCAGCATTCTGAGTGTTATCCTGGTCTATGCCTTGATCCACTGTAACATCCTGTGTGCCATGCAAGATTTTGAGGACAAACTCACTCTTCACAGATGTATTTTTCACAGTTCATATAGGGTGGTCTGTAAATTGCTGGCACAACACTGGTAATGAGGAACTGGCCAACGTAAGTCCATGTCTTACCTTTGCCTATTTTATGAACTACTAAAATATTTTTTCTAAGGCAGCTACATATCGACATTTTACATTTCTTGTAATTGTTTTCATGAACATGCACAGGCTTAACCTAACTTTTAAAAGTGTACCAAGACTAAAAGCAAACAAATCTTAAACTTTTTGAAGAGGCAAAAATGCAGATGTATCCTACCAACAGTGAAAAATACCCTTTTCAGGGTGGCATTTCTATACTTCGGAGAGAAACTAAATAAACAGATTATGGTTTATAGACAGAATCTTCTCCCCTTGATTTATAGCTGAGACATGAAGTGACTGGAAAAACGGTCTGTTTTTGCTTCAGAGACTTTCAGGCAATTGGATCGTAACCTATAACACTCCACAAAAGGTAGGTAAGGTGCTTAATGAGAATACGACCCTGTCACGCATCTTCCCTCATGTCTTCTAAGGTCTGTTCAAGGTATTTCTATAAGTGCAGCTCCATAAGGGTTGAGAAGCTCCTGTGCAGCTTTTCTGAGGGCTGGTCCCCCTTTGCAGCAGAATCGTGCTCTAGAGCTGCTCTGGGAAATGCTTGCACCTGCATGGAGAGGCAGAGAACAGCATGCAGGGGATGTGTAGAGGTAACGTTTCTGCAGGTTTGATATTTCAACCCTCAACACAACCAAGCTGAGGATAAAACCAGGGATTACATTGATTATTTTGGGTATTACTCAAGTTAATTCAACATGACTGGATCTCATTTCTCATAAGAGTTGCATGAGTCAGACCTGTCAGATTGAAATATATGTAAGTATATAAGGCATTTTTTCAAACAAATGGATTTGACAGTGATTGTCCAAGTCAAAATGTCATAGATAGGACACCTCTCACCTTATTTTAAATGCTTGCTCCTAACAAGCATCCTAGAAAACTAGTATAGTTTCTCCTGCAACTTATGAAGGGAAATATATATACTTTAAAGCTATGATCTGACCCATTTTAGACCTACTTTCCAATGAAACAAGTTGCTCACAAGAGCCCTCTGACAGGCTCTTGATTAATGACAAACAGGGCCCACTCTGATTAACTGAGATGTAGGTATTCAGTGTTCTTTGCATAAATTTTGCTGAACTGTGGAGCCCCTTTGACAATAGGCTCGTTTAGGTTTATGGTCTTTTTTTCAGAGCTGATTTAAGACTTTGAGCTGTTGCTCAGCGTTCCTCATTTTGCTGTATGTGTTCTCTCTCTTCCCTGCCTTATGCACTGAGTCACCTCTTAGCGTCTCCAGCCTGAACAGCAGACTAAAAGGCTTAACTAAAAGATTTTGATTGATTTCAGCTTCATGTGACTTCACTAAAGAAGCAACAGTACTTGAGCTGCAGCAGGATCCTGAAGGCATCTGTAGAATTGCAAAACATGGCCCAGAGTCACGTTTTTACAGACTCTGGCTTTTCACTAAAATGCTTGGATGTATCAACAGGGATGTAGCTGCTCCAACAGCAAAAGTCCCCTTCTCCTAACAAAAAGAATTCTCTTTAGTGCATGACAGGAATTTGTACTTGTCACAGATGGAGTGATGCATTTCACTGGTAGAGAGAAGCAGCGATACATTTATTGATATAAACCAATGATTTAACAAAGTTTGATAGTAAATGCGACAGTGTTTTAACAAGATTCAATGGCAAGGCACACCTGATTATTTACTGCATAGAGAACAGGGTCAGACAGAACTGTCAGGGAGACCCTCCCGTTGAGTGGAGGTTTCAGACAGGACCCCTTTGCTTTCTAAACTCCTCAGAGAGGAGTCTCAGTGCAGCTGGATCCAATCCTAATCCCAGACTTGGTCAACAGTTTGAGTCTAAAGGATTATACATGTGCAATCAATCCTTTATATTACTTAGGCTGGAATTCAAAATTTAGCATGCTCAGTCACTTACCCAGGATCTGTTGCAGCAAGAAATCTCTTAATCTCAAGGAGTAACTTTGTGCGGCATCCTTACTCAAGGGGAGATCCTAGCGTTTAGCCGGCTGCTGTGGAGGAGAGTTCAACAGGATCTTGGGCTGTTCAGTGTTCATGGGGGTAAGATGATTGACCTGTAGTCATATTTGCATATTGACCACAGTACCAACAGTGTGATTAGGTGGGTGAATTGCTCAAGTTAGCCCTTGGCTATTGTGATATTATCTGTTTCCCCAAAACCACATTAAGCCAGGTGCAGCCATCATGACTTGTTGCACCCAATATGACCACCATGGGTGGTTATTGCTTGGGCAGGGTTACGGTAGATAAAGAGCAGGTTGGCGGTGCAGCACACCATCACAGAACCTCGCGTTAAGCAGTACAATACCCATCTGGTTGTGGTGTGCTGCACAGAAGTCCCATCACTCCTTACTGTCACCAGTAGCACAGGACATGCAGCCATTGATACTTGTGATGCTAAAGGAGACATTCAGAGCATATAGCTTTGTGGTCAGAGATCTTTTTATGGCCCTGGCTCTATCTAGGTACTTTCAGTCACCTTCTGTTCGTTTCTCATCATTTAATTTCACACATGTCACCCTTCCTTTCCCACAAGTACTTACGAGCTTTTCTCCATGCTACTGTCCTTTAATGAGCCCTCTGCCATTACAGTTTCCATTCCATCCTTCAAAATGCTGCCATCAGACCTCATTTATCACTTCTTTTTCATGTTCAGGACATGCTACTATCTCAGATTAATAGAAAAAATAGCATAATCAAGAAAATATTAAGAAAAAACACACCTATACAAATCTGTAAATGTCACTGTACTTTCTTTTGCTTTGGAAATTTTACCTCCAGCTGGTGCTCTCTCTTCATTATCTCTATTACAAAGTGCCCTGAGAGGCCAGGACCCATCTTTGCTGTGTCAGTAAATCATCTTGTACAACTGAACCTTGATGCCAGAAAGTGTTTAAGAGTTTGGCCTTCAGTCAAGTTTGAGATTTACCACGTGTCTTAGATATTCAGTCAGTAATGAAGTGCTTGCGAGATCAGCAACGTATAAATAACAACTAATGCGATCCAGCTCTCAGCCTCTGTCTTTGCCTTAGCAACCAAAAATTACTTTGAAGGCTAAGTATTGTATATGGGATAAAGATGTAGGAACTGTGGATGCACGAGCCAGTCAGGTGAAGAGCAAAGGATGCTTCTAGCTTGTTAGAGGTCTTTTGTGCTGATGGTGAGCTGCAGTTACAATCAGAGGAAGTGAATTGTAACAGGGAAGAGTGCGAGATGCCCTAGCATATTTTATATAACTTCTCTGCCTGGTTCCCTAAGAGAACAAGGCTTTGGTGATTGTACTCTCATTTTGTTAGCCTGTTTATCCACCTTATATGGCATTTATATAATTAGTTAATTTTGACCAAAATTGACAGTGGGTAGGATATTCCAGAATGTTAAATTCTAAAAACTATGATGAACATCAGTGGCTGGGTTGACTGGCAAGATCCAAATTGGTCATACCACTGAAGGAAAGGATGTTTTAGTTCTGCCCAATATACACCCTGTAGAGGAGCAGCAGACCATTTAGCAGCTCTAGCTTTGAACTAGTCCTAACTAAGCGGCCACTTACTCAGCTCTATAGGTGTGGAGCATGGGAAGGAGCTGGAGGGGCCCTGGGAGACAGGACACAGAAAAGATTCGGTGGTGGTGCGTGTGGGTAGAGATGCGCAGGAGATGCAGGACATGGAATCAGTAGGAGCTGGCATCTGTTGCTGCCACTGCCTGTAGACAAGTGGTAGGGTATTTTTGATTGTTCAGCCCTGGAACATTTAAGGAGAAATCCTTTAAAGGAGAAATACAGTAAACATAATGTTGTAGTTAATCTTGTTGTTACTACTGTTTTTATTGTGGTAACACTAAGCAACCTTCTCTGGAGTTTTTCTAATGCCTTTGGAAGTTAATCAGCCAGTGGCACTGAATTCTGCCTGTCTGGATCTTAATGTGGAATCAAATCCTGTTCAGTTATATGGGTTAAGTGGATCTGTAAATGTTTATGGTTTTAAGAGTCCAAAGTTTTGTAATAAAAGTATCATAAGATGCTCTGTTCTGGGCAGTCTGAAATGTATACAGTAGGATACACTTTCAAAGGACTGGAAACTCTTCCTGTCCAGCTGTATTTTTAAATACATAGAGCAGATCGGAAAGGGATCTGATAATTTGCAGCATAGTTTTTGCAGTGTGAGTTTGTCTAATCTATCACAGGTTTATACAACCCACACTTTTGTGCAGCAAAAAGGCTACATGAAGTAATTCAGTTTTGCAATTGTTTTCAGAGTCCATGAAAGCAAAAAAAAAAAAAAAAGAGGGAAAACCACCACTTTTTTTCCTCAAAGCTGAAAGTTTTGCTTTCACACAACTCAATGAAACTGGATCCTATAATTTCTTTTCAACAAGTAGTTTGTGAATGTTGCCCCAAAATTGCAACGTTAGATGGGAATCCCACTTTGTTTTTACTTCAGGCTAAAGCTGACTTCACAGACTTCAGATAAGTGAGGTCATATAATCTTGCTCAATGGGATTATTCTCTTGGGATATAATAACTATTGTTATAATGTACTTTTGTGGAAAGTACCATGGTAGAACTATGCAGAAGTGCCTTTGGCTGTGAGATGTACAGTTTGGGAGTTCAGTGCTGGATAAGTATTATAGATAAGTTACTACGTTCTGTGATCCTACTCAGCTTACTACGTAAAAGCTACAAATTATGTCTGCAATTCTGATTTTTTTTTGTATACCATATCTACTGCATCTCCGCAAACACTAGTTATCCTTCTCTTTCAAGTTGTCTTAATTTGATTAACATCATTCCTTCAACTCAGAACAATTTGTGCTTTGTTCAAAACATGCTGCTTCTGTTACAGAAGGCCCTTGATTTTCTTTGAATGTAGAAAAACATTCCTCCTTTTTCTAACTGTATCATCTGGTCTACTATAAAATACAGTTTACAAAAGTTGCCTTCCAAGGGTTGTCTATTTAAGCATTTAAATAACTCTTATCAATTTTTGCTTCAAAATTAGCTGAAAGCCCTTTTCACTACATGCTTATAAAATCTAAAATGACTGGACAATTAATAATGCTTTATTTAGCCCTTGTCCTTTTATAAGTGGTGCATTTTGTAAGCACAGTAACATGAGAATCAAACCCTTACAGACTGCTCCCCCCACTCCCAGTTGTCCCTCTAATCACAGAGGCTGAGGATCTAGCTTATAATGTACATTGCTGATGTGCCGTTGTCACATATTCAATGTTTAATTCTAATGTGCTTTTCCAAGTATGCAAACTAGCCTGCAGCTTCTAGCATGGATTTCCACTCTCAGCACAGGCCAGGAAGCAGCTGACCACTTGAGAAGGAACACCAGAAAAATGACTCTTTTTCTTTTAGAACAACTTTATAGGGTAAATTTCAATTTAATTAACTTCGACATTTCTGACAACGCTACATTGGCAGTTGTAAAATCTCAGATTTAAATGCTACTTGAATATTGATGTCACTCTTCAAATAAAGGCTTTCTAACTTCATTTAGAAAAAGCATAAAATATTTATGTTTATGTACAATTTAGCTTCAGTACATTTCACTTTGTTGGGAAACGCAGTGCCATGATGGCATCATACTGCACATGTTATTGTGTGATCAGTTTAATGAAGGAAAAAAGCAGATGAGCCATCAAAAAGGCATCAAAATGCCTTGTTTGTCATGTTACATTAATTTTTAATCAAAGGTTTTCAGCTTCCATTTGCCAGATTCAGTTACAGTGTGTCACTTATCTCATGTCTCGCTTGTGTGGGCATCCCCCTGCCAGCTGACCGTATTAACTAGGCACAGCTTTGAGGGCATTGACTGAAGGACCACATGCAGATTCTGTTTCTGCAGATCTGACAACATTTTATCGATAGGTTGAAATGGATGAAACTGTGCTGCAAGGCACCACAAAATTTACTTACATTCTTCTGCCTCTCAGAATTCAACTATTTCCTTTTGGCTTTCTGGATCAAGTCATCCAAGAGCTGTAAATCTGAACAGCTTCATCAACGGCAGTGGAAAAAAGATTGATTTCTTAAGCTTCTGTTTAAATCATAAAGAACAACACAACTTTTCAGAGCTACCACCCTCTGCTTATTCCCTTGACATACTTTAATCAATGAAGGAACAAATCTTGCTCCCTGATGCAAACAGTAACATTGATCATAAAGGAACTAATCTCCAATTAGAGAAATTTAAAAGAATATCAGCCTTGAACTGGTGCAAACAGTGCTTTGCTTCTTTTGATTTAGCAGGTTTTGTTGCTACCGTGTCTTCAAATAGCTGTTAATATGTTGGATAGCAATGCTGTCTGAAAATGGACTGACTGGGAGTTCTCTGCTGCAGTACAGTTGCATCTAGACTGTGTTTTACTTCCAGCCTGTTGTCTTTGCAGTTTTCTAAGCTGCTCCTTTAATGACATGCAAATGCCTGAACATTCATTGCAGAGGAGGAAGTATTTTATTTCAGGGGTCAGGAAATTTTAGTATTTTGTTTTGTTTGACTCATGAGTTTATGTATGCATTAACCAAGAAAAAAATACTTTATTACCTGTTTGTTCCTTACGTGTCGGTTTATTCACTTTTAATTGATTTTATATCTCAGGAGTATTTGCTTTGTTTTAATATAAAAGATACAGTGGAGCAATTTTCACGTTGCATCAAGTTGCTCTGGTCTATCTTTGGAAAAATCAATAAAACGAGGTGAAAATAAAGGTTGTGACTCACTGGCTGATATACACAGAAGAATGTCACTCCACAATGCATTATTTTTAAAATGATTACTTAAAAATTCTGCGTGGCTTGGTTCAGGTTTGATCTCTCCACAGCTCGAAAATCCTGACCACTGACGTTGCCACAGGGAAATCACATGCAAACAGGCAGACCCCACTAGTACTGGAGCAGAATGCCACAGGATCTTTTGTTCAGCTTTTGGCTGCATTTCCATGGAAAGGGTCCTCAGATGCTGCAACCTCACACTAATACCCGAGATGCCGGAGCATCTCTAAACTCTGGAAGCTCAGAGTGTCCTCTAGCACGTCTCTGCCCTGCTGCCGAGGGGAGGCAGGTTGGGCCTGGGGGGGCTGCGGGGAGGATTGATGGTGTCTGCCTGCTGAGCAGGTAATGCTGCAGCAGCAACGCTCCCTCATTTTAAAAGTCCCAGACATACTTGGGGTGGGTTTAATACGGATGAATTTGCTGCTTGTCTTTCCATGGGGTGATGAGTAATTTAATTTGCTTTTTCTTTTCCTCTAGTTGTTAAAATGAAATGCATATTTTACAGTAAGGCTGTGGGATACTTTCAAAATTGTTATTTGTCATCACAGCTTATCTAGATGCAAACTGCTCCTAATAAAACATTAACATGTTACCTGCCACAGTGTTTGCAGTCTTCAAAAAGACAGACTCATTGTCTCTTGGCCTCTTTTTAGCGTAGCACAACCTGCCCTTAAATTGATATTATGCATAGCGCTGTTATTATTATCTAACTTGATTATTGCTGGTCAGACTTGAGACTGACCAGATTATAGACCAGCTGTATTAAGGACCATATATCACAGAGTGATGTAAGGTCTCTGCCTCCAAAGATTCTGCAGTAATTAGACATTTTAACTCAAGTTTTTGTTTTACCTTTCAAAGAACATTGTGCTCCAAACTATTAATGAACCACAAATATTTTAACTCCTCCAGTGATGTTTTACAAAGTATTCTCCTTTCTGGTGTCTTGATCTCATTTCTGGCCTTGACACAATTACTTTCCTCCTCATGATCTCCTGCTGAGGGTGAATTATTTCTTTGTGTGTCTGCCTTGTCCCACAGGCTCTTCCATTCATCAGGTATTCAGCAGCGGTTTTGTATCTCTTCTCTTTGATCCAACGACTAGGCTTCCTGTAATTTCTCAAATTTTGCTTTAACGAAGTTGATTACCAATCAAGAATGCAAGGAGTATAGGCTATGATTAGACACATGGAGATCAGACCCACAGAAATATAATTGTGCTTAGACTATACTTGTATAATCAAGATACTCTGCAAAACATCAAGTAGATCCGAGATCAGCCGTGACAATTTCTGAGAGAAACATTATACATGCTATTAAAAATGCTACAGAGGGTCTGATATAACACACCAGCTGCTCCATTCATACTGCAATTTTAAAAGAGATTGTTACCATTGAGGAAATAGAGCAAGAAACAGAAATTAAGTATAGCATGATACCAGCTAAGTGTCTCTAGGTTGAATTAGATTCAACACCATTGATTCTGAGTGCTTTTGTACCTGCTTTTAACAGGTTCCAGCATAATTCTTTAGTATCATTAAGAGACATTTTTTACTCAGAGTCCAGGTGGGATGGATTTTGTTCACATTTTCCTCCAGACTTTCAAAAACATTCTAAATCATTGCCTGAATTCCATAGCAAAAGAAAGGGTGTCCATATATTTCACTTCTTGAGCATTTTATTCTCAAAATACAGACCATCTTTCAAAAGGGACAGGCATGCAGTTGCACATGCACAATTACATAGATTTATTATGTGCACGTGTATCCTGTAAGTCCAGAAGAACTGGGGTTTCTGGGTACATAACTGATGTTAAGATAACTCAGACTTTATATAAAAATATAGTATTACTGCTTTATTATTCACCTATTTATTATAGTGTATGTGTTAAGCAGAGAAATCAAAGATATAGCCTCTGGAGTTACAAATCTAGCATCTTCAACAGACAACTATGAATTTTTTAAAAATGTTAGCTTAAAAAACCAATCATGACAGGCTACCTAGTGTCAGTACTACTATGTGTCAGTACTACTGTGTGTCAGTACTACTACTATTGTCAGTGCTACCACGATTTGCAAAGTTAAAAGAAATTGAGTGATACGGAAAATAAACTTAAAGTCACTGAAATTATTGGGGAAGGGCACCTTACAGAAAGATTTGCTGTGTAGCTCCTCCAAACTGCAAGGCAACGGCCCTGTCAGAGTCAGAAGTGCCTCCCTTAGCAGTGCGGCCTTGCAAACAGCTCCTGTAGGAGGAAATGGATATGGCAGAAATGTAGCCTTTAGTCCTGACTAATGGGAGCATAAATTAACTTAAATTGCCACAGGGAAAGAAGTCGTTTAAATATGAGAGGCCTGAACTTCTTAACTTCTGTGAATGCAAGGTAGTGTATTTTATACCCATAGCTGCCTCAACGATATCACAATGGTAACTACCTAAGTGTGAAGGAAAGGCACAGAAAGTAAGAAAAAAGAGAGGAGTGGGAGGTTATGCTTGGCTGTGCTGACTGAATTTGTTATGGCAGATAGATAGCCACTTGTTCAAAAGAAATGATCTAGAGATTCATGGAGGATTGGGACAGGAAAGCAATGAAAATATTAAGAAATTCTGGAAATACATGGTCTTTGAACCATATATTTCTGAATGATCACTTCATATCCTACATGTCTCAAGTTTGTATTCTGCAATAACTCTGTATCCTAATTAAGAGATGGAGGATGGGTTATGTGTCTTTGAATCAAATAGGACATAAGTGCAGTGTGGAATAGGATGCTGTGATTTATATTGGTGTTCTCTGCTGTAGCTCTTATTTTAGTGTGATGCAGCCTTGGTTCTGGTTTGTGTGCTTTGCGATAGACTGGTCTGGAATGAGCTTTTTAATATTTTTAATATCTTTACTCTTTCATATAATGAGGGAGTATATCATGCATGAACTTTTGTTACATGTTAAGGATTTTGATATCTCAGCAGGTGTTCCGGTCTCATACTCCTACAGCAGAGGAAGAAAAATGCAAGTTAATTGCAGGTTCCCATTGTAATTGGAGTGTGTCTGGAAAAGTTACAGTTTGTCCCTAAGGCAATCCTAAAGAATGTTGGTTCTGAGAAGAAGTATTCAAATGCTGATTGTCATTTTTTGTGTTCTAGTTTGTCACGCTCTTGTGTGCTCCTCTGTGTCGCTTACTGATTAGACTGTCATTAAAGTAAGCCGTGAGGTCTGAGCCTTCGTTTCAGTGAGTTATGGGGATGTATATACACATTACAGTCAATATGGAAATTTAATAAAAAAGTGATTACAGATAAGCATGTCTGCCAGCTTCTGCTTGCAAGCTGTAAATAGCTGATCAGAGACGTATTTCTCTGGGTGAGTATCTAGTGAGTCATAGAAGCATAGAATCATAGAATGGTTTAGGTTGGAAGGGACCTCAAAGACCATCTAGTTCCAAACCCCCTGCCATGGGCAGGGACACCTCCCACTAGACCAGGTTGCTCAAAGCCCCATCCAGCCTGGCCTTGAACACCTCCGGGGATGGGGCCTCCACAACTTCTTTGGGCAACCTGTTCCAGTGCCTCACCACCCTCTGAGTGAAAAATTTCTTCTTTATATCTAATCTAAATACAGCCTCTTCCAGTTTGAAGCCATTACCCTTCATCCTATCACTACATTCCCTGAAAAAGTGTCCCTCTGCAGCTTTCTTGTAGGCCCCCTTCTGACACTGGAAAGCTGCTATAAGTTCTCCTCAGAGCTTTCTCTGCTACAGGCTAAACAACCCCAATTCTCTCAGCCTGTCTTCATAGGTGAGGTGTAACACCATTGTAGGGGGCCACCAAATTTCTCAGGCACAATTTGCCTTTAGTGAAGCCATGTTGGCTGTCATTGATCACCTTATTTTCCATGTGCTGCAGCACGGTTTCCAGGAGGATCTGCTCCCTGATCTTTCTGGGCACAGAGGTGAGACTGACTGGCCTGTAGCTCATCAGGCCTTCCTTTTTTCCTTTTTTAAAAATAGGTGTAATATTTCCCCTTTTCCAGTCAGTGGAAATTTCACCAGACTGCCACAACTTCTGAAATATGATGGACAGTGACTTGGCAATTTCATCTGCCAATTCCCTCAGGACCCATGGATGAATCTCATCAGGTCCCATGGAGTTGTGCACCTTCACATTCCTCAGCTGGTCTCAAACTTGGTCTTCTCCTACAGTGGGCAGTTCTTCATTCTCCCATTCCCTACCTTTGCCTTCTGCAACTTGGGTGGTGTGGCTGGAGTCCCTAGCAGTGAAGAGTGAGTCACATGCTTTTCTTACAGTTAAGAAGTTTATACGATATTTTTTGTTAGATTAACCTCACTCCCCAAATGGAGTGAGAGAATTATCCCATTTTGATAAGGTCTTATACCTCTGCTTACCATTTCCAGGCGTACTATAGAAAAATTTATTGTAAGGGCTTAATTCAGCTTAAGCAGTTTAGCAGATCCCACTTTGTGCTTTGTAATCCATTTCATCTCTATGTGAATTAAAGAAGGTCTTGAGCAAGACCATCATCTGTGCACAGGGTTACTAGCAAGGAAAAACTTTTAAGACTTTTGGTGCCACCTCCAGCATCTGAAAACTGTATGCCTTCTTTTGAGCTGTAAGGTCTTTTCCAAGTGTCCCTCATATTTTTCTCACTGTAGGATTTGTTGGCAGGGAACTCGGTTTGGATTTTCCAATCCTTGTATTTTGACACATGATATTATTTAACAATATCTATAGGTTATTGTAAAGTATAAAGGCATTAGTAGACATCTAGGAGCATGTAAATGTGCTTTGATTTCAGATGATTTGACAACCCACTTCCTATTGTTATTAGCAGAATTTATCTACTATGAGTTTCATTGTCTTTTAGAGATCCTTAACCTTCAAGCACTGTAGTTTTCATTGGTCATATTCTTACTGCTCATTGCTTGCTTCATTTACAGTCAGAAGCTTCATATCCAGTGTCTAGAATGTGATTGAACATATGAAAGATAAGTCTGAAAAAAAACCACCTATACACTTTATAACTTTCGACTAAGTGAAACTCAGGCTAGTGTTAATTGATTCACCTTTTGCTGTACCCGCTTTTAAGGCAAGAAGTTATATTCCTGAGTAAAGATTTGATTAGCAATGATCAAGTTGAGACTGGGCTCACTGGAAGTGCATAAAACATTTTTTATCTGGACATGTTTCGTCTTCATCTCAGATGTTTATGGCTGGTTGCCTACAGCTAGAAGAAATATTTTTCCTTTTGGGCTTTTATTAGGTTTGGCAACCAAAGGCACTTTACAGATTTATCATAAAAATTGTTCCCGTTTATCAAAGAAGCCCACAATCATCTCTTATTGTTTCTGATAAGGGTGTTAAGAGTCACTGACCAAGTGATAGCCACATTCTAGGAAACTACTGGGAAATGTAAAAGCAGAACAACTTTTTTCTTCCATACAGAAAGCCACAGACCAAAGTATGAAAAGTCCCTGCTCCATTTAAATATATGCAAAGAAAATGGATGGCTTTTATTTTTATGTCAGGTCATTTAATGAGTTTCTAGCTGTAAAATTGGCGGAAAACTAAACAGAATACATTGACGAGAACTGTAGTTGAAAGACTCCAGTCAATTTCTTGTGTCCTACACTATGGGAACTGATTCAAATCACTACAAGCTTTGGACACTCCCTTTGAGACTTAAAAAACACTGAAGCCTTCTGGCAGCGGTTTATTGTAGCTAGCCTGTATACTGCTACTGACAGAAAGATTCTTTCCTTAGCTGTAACAAATAGAGCCTTTTCAGCAGCATATATAGCATATATGTAAATATGTAAAATCCATTTCGTGGCATGAACCAGATACAGGATCAGTTTTCAAATATTAATGCCTAAATTCTGCACAGATAGGCTGGTGTGCAAACTAGCTATGCTTTTGTGCACCTAACGTAGATAACTCCAAGTGAAAAATACATATTGCAAATACAAAGCTGGTCAGTCTTTCTGCAACGATCCATTAAAGTTAGGACTGATGTATCTTGTGGGTCTCCAGCCTCTGAAGCTACAGCTGAGCTGGCCCACAAAAGCGATAAATGGATGGTTTCATTAACCAACATGTGAAATTCATTCAGATCTAGTCAATTGTGTTTTCTTGATATATGCTATTATCTGTCTTTCTGAGGGCTAATCTGATTTTTTTATTCAAAGCCATCCTCCTTGATCAGCTCTAGCTGATAGACTTTGACAATGTCATAGTCTCCATCATATGCAGCTGTTTGCACCTTCCTGATCTCTGTTCAGTCCAGAAGCACACTAAGAACTCTCTGCAGGGTTAATGAAAACAAAAACATGTTTGGATTTCAGATTTTTGACAAAAATTTGCAGGGAAAAAAGCCCACTTTCTGACCAGCTTCAATCATAGATTTTTTAATATGTGTCAGAGTTTTTAGGTATATATAAAAGTTCCTGAGATGCTACCACTGCTACTTTTTCTATCTGTTTATCTGTAACTTGGGGATGTCTTTCTACTCTATGGACAAATCTATAGCTTTCTGGGGAAAAAAATAAACACAAACAAACAAACAAAAAACCCAAACCAAACCAAACCAACCAACAACAACAAAAGAACCAACAGGATAATTAACAGGTAACTGTTCTACATTACTGTAAACAACTTCTTTGCGTACATAACCATTATCCACCTTCAACACTTGTCCGTCCTCCAGTCAAGGGGTTTACTACAAGAAATCTTCTAGAAAGAAGACCGCAAATGGCAGTGAGATGTCAGAGTTCAAATATCTCATGGGAGGGAAGGACTGCCTGTTCACTTAGATGCTTATTTCTTCTTGTCATACCAAGTTAGGAGCTTGTTTCAAAGATCACTGTGCCCAAAGTTCCCTTTATCCTCATCCTCATCCATTCTTTTTGATAAATGCAAACTCATTTCTTGCTGTTTTAACCTTTGCAGCTCCCTTTATAAGGCTTTCTTTCCATGGTACTTTCCTTTGTCATGGTAGGAAAAGTGTGACTTCTGTGGCTGTGACTGTTTAGATTGTGGTAAGGGTGCAGCAGCATCTTTGCCAAGCTGTCCACAGTCACTACACGCTGAAAGAGCTGTTCCAAAAGCAACCTCTTCCTTTAATTATTTCAAATGTCTGGAGACTAATATAATATAACAGGCTAATGAAATACAGCAATTCAAAGAGCTTCTCTGGAGCCATGAGTAGTCAAAGATGTGTATAGTCACATCAGTCAGAAATCGCGGGCTGAGAATAAAGAAGAGTTCTGTCAAAACGATCTGTTGAACAGGCTGATGCACTGGCTTTCCTGAAAACCATAACAAAACTAAAATATGTCCTCAATAAAAGGAAAGACAAATCTGGACTTCCCAGAGAGCAGTCTACAATATGTATTTCTTTTGATACTTTCATGATGGGAACTGGGAAAGAATATTGTATTTTAAAATAATAATTTCCCTAAAGTAATAGCAAAAGGGGCAAAAAAGGAAATGGATTTTCCCATAATGAAAGAAAATTGAAACTGAGATCCACACACAGTTATAAATGGGTAAAAGTTAATAGTAAGTGGGAACTGTCCAGAATTCTTTACCAAATTTCATGTATTTATAAATCTAGCCTAAAATACAGTGAAGCTAAGAACCTTTGAGACCCTTTTGGTTGCGCCTTTTTAAATTAGGAAAAGACAAGTAAATATGTGTTATGTATATATGATATTCGGATATTTAATTGTATGCTGTAGCTTTTCACAGGAGCTTATTCTGCAAAGGGATTTGTGAAAGCAGTCACAGTTTTGTGAGTATGAATTTGAGGATTTGCTTGTAAAGGAACCAAAACAAAAGGAAGTTCCTATTTTTATTGTTAATCTTTCTAGGTACCTTTGGACACATTTTGAAGCAGAAAAAACATCCTCATAGATTGTCTTTTTTTCCTTCTTGCTAAAAAAAAGTCTGAAAATTTTTTTATTAGCCCTAGTTGAAAAAAAAATCAAAGATATTAATATTCCCTTGTTCATTAATATTCATGGATGGGTATTAAATTCATTGATATTCATCCAATAACAGTTTTATAAATAAAATATTCAAATGAGGAAGTTTGGTCATCTTGTCCTCAGCCACTGTCATGATTTCAGCAAGACTCAGTAGAGATGGAAACATCAGTTCACACAGAACTTGTGGCAGGACAGGGCCCAGAGGGGAGAGAAGAACTGTGATACAAGTGCACATAGCTAAGCTCTACAACCAAAGCTTTGATAGTAGCATGATCACTGCTTCAGATGCTAAGACTGGAGCTTGGATGGAAAACATCTGATTCAAGGTGTATTTAACTGGTGAACTTCTTCCATAAAAGCAAATTTCTAGTACTTAGAACAGTCAACTCCCAGTGTTTTAAGAACACTGTATAATTATCAGGTAAACTCAAAGGCTCCAGGTGTGCTAAAAGCATTCACTCGGACAAGAATGTGACAGCAAGTTATAAGGGAGTTTGTTTTTTATTTCTTTACAATGTCATCTCATTGCATGGAGTGGGTTTTCTTAATCTGAGAGATCCTAATCAATATAACCACTGCTAGGGACTCCTGTATGAGGTAGGTATTGACTGTGCTTTCTTTCTGATGAAGTGGTTGTAAAATTAAAGCTTGAATCTTGAAAAGTTTTACATATATAGACACCGATATTGACCCTGAGGAGAAATGCTGTCCCTCAACTAACGCAGATCACCATACTCAGAATTGTTGTCATACAGATTTGAGAGCAAAGTGCAGCTACCGCTATCAAAAAGCCCAGCTAACTTGTACTTCTCATTACTAGAAAGTGACTGAAGATCACTTTGTCTTCAGGCGTCTTTTGTTCATAGAGTGCAATTTTACTGACAGGATGACCTTTTCAAATAATTATATTCATCCACCATTTCGCTCAGTGTATTTCAGGGCCGTGGTTGTACTTTACAGACGACCATAAACCACCACAGATGAGATTCACTGAAGGATTTAGATGAAACGCAGAGTACTGGAAGAAACACTGTGGTTCCCTGTAAAATACACAGGAAAAGACTGATACCTTAGGATGGCAGCAGAGCATCCATCTCCCATTGAATGAGCTGATCATAAGTATTAAGGATGAATCTTATACCACTTCTGCCTCCGCTTTACAATAGCCAGCCACTGTGTGGACGATGTGGGTTCAAATATACCTCAGCCTGAGGCAGTTCAGGCTCAGAATTTTCACCCTGTGGGACAGTGTACGGGTCAGCAGGCTGTCCCTGTGGGGCACTCCTTCCCTTTCCACTGCATCTCACCTGCAGTGCAGAAAATGTGAGGTCCATTGGGCCAACGTGAGAACATACTAGAGGGAACTTGGCACTGGAGATTCATGATTAGAGAGTGAAGCAAGAGCGCTACATTAAAAAGAAAATGTCTAAGACAGTATATTGTATAATATAAACTGTTCTGAGAGGAGGGATCTCCATTTCCCCCCTTCTAGACAAGTGAGTTATCTAGCTACTCAGCCACAATGTATTGCAGCAAATATGTTACTACGGGTTCAGAGGAGCCTGATCTGATGGCTGTGTGAAAGGTGAAATCTGACAGTGCCTTCTAGATCTGATCCTACAGGGGACTTCTATGGTATGACATTAGCTGTGCTTAGGGGTAGGATGCAAGATGGTCTGACTGGGGACATTTTGGGTACATGGAAAGTAGATCGAGGCACCTGGAGAGCCTTAGTCAGAGAGGTATCCAGACAGTTAATTTCTTAACTGCATGGTGTCTCTTTGGGATGACAATTTATTTTTCAGATGCCTTAAATTCCATTCCAACCACGTTCCAGGCACTGGTGTGGAATCTAAACCTGAGACTTAGAATCCTAGAATGGTTAGAGTTGGAAGAGACCTTAAAGATCACCTAGTTCCAACCCCCCTGCCATGGGCAGGGGCACCTCCCACTAGATCAGGTTACTCAAAGCCCCATCCAACCTGGCCTTCAACACCTCTAGGGATGGGACATCCACACGTTCCCTGGACAACCTGTTTCAGTGTCTCACCACCCTTACTGTAAAGAATTTCTTTCTTATCTCTAATCTAAATCTACCCTCTTTCACTTTAAAACCATTACCTCTTGTCCTATCACTACATGCCCTGAAAACGTGTCCCTCCCCATATTCCTTGTAGGCCCCCTTTAGGTACTGGAAGGCCACTGTAAGATCTACGCAGGCCTCCTGGCTTTTTTGCCCAACTTCCTCTTTGTTGGGATGCTTCACTCCTGAGCTTGGAGGAGGTGATCCTTGAATATTAACCAGATTTCTTGGGTCCCTCTTCCCTCCAGGGCTTTATCCTGCATATCCCACAAATAGGTGATACAGATAAATGCAGACTGACAAACAAAACCAATAAATCAGACGTTGCTAATGTCTTAAGGTCTGCAGCCTAAATAATTTCATCAACACTTTTTTTCTATATTTTATTACTGAAGCTGACTTCAAGGTTCATGCTTTTCTGAGAGTTTCTCCAGAAGATGAAAACATATTTGGAGACCTACCAATGATGCTGAAATAAAAAAACCAACTTGTGTGTCTTATGGTTTCAGGATCGCATCATACAAGTCGAGACTGATAAGTGGCTGCCACTGTCATACAGAAGCTTTTGCTTAATATTTCTGATCGCATTCCCAACTATGCAGTCATGAGACATGGCAGGGGATTCAGATGTGCTCTTCAGCCACCAGACACACTCTTGAGTGAATTGCTAATCTCCCTAGACACCTGGAATCCAGATAATGACTTGTGTATGTACAGCCTGATCATCCACCTGGCTGAATTGGATCATTCCTCACTCTGTTGTGGCAGGAGGATTTTAAAGCTACTATTCTGAAACTCCCCTCTTGGTGCTGGCATGGCTGGATCCTCCAGAGCACTCACAGCTGTGCTGCCTTTTAACAGCCATTCCTTCAAAAAGAGAAATGATGAATTCAGCAACACTATGTTAAGCTGATAAAACATAGAGGCATAAATTGCAGTCCAAAACGATTCTTCAAAGCAGCAGCTGACTTATGATTCATGATACAAAGCCCAGTGGCTTGGCTGCATGAGGTTTCTAATTGTTGTGGGTTTGGCCTGCTCTACCAGCTACGGGCCAGCATTACTGCTTAAGCTGGGACACCCAGCTTTCAGTAAAAGGAGCACTTCATCAACATCAACATATACATCAGATAACAGATATCACGTTCTTCTAGGGCTGGCAGGATCCTGCCGTTCTCTCTCTGTAAGTGGTTGCCATTGTCTTTGCCGGGAGCTCCCTCTGCCTCCAGCAGCAGCCCAGTGCTTCACTGGGAGTCACTCCCAGCTGTGCGAGAGCACACCTGCAGCACACCACACTGTCCTCAAGCAGCACCACTGAGTCCTGCAGATATTGTACTGTTGTGTTTATAGAGATGCAAACTCTGGGGATGGCTAAAGCCATCTCCAGCAAGCTAGAGAGCAAAGTCCTAGAAGTCCCTTTTTCTGTGGGTGGCTGTAAGTCCGGGTGAAGGAAGAGCCACCAGAAAACAGCAGGCCAAGGAGGGGAAAAGTGTGAGATGGTGTGTGAAAATCTCCCCAAAGTGCTGAGCTTCAGATGCTGTTGAGTCTGCAGGAACCGATAAGCTCACAACACCAAGAAACTGCTGAATCTGCACAAAGCCACCAGCACACATTAGTATTGACAGTGACTTGTATACCTCAACCTGCATCCACGAGGGCAACGGCTGCTGTATGCAGACAAAGCCTACAGGACGATGTACACACCTCATAGGGCAAAGAACCCTCTGAGAGGCTTTACAAAATCTGACCTCGAAGCCACTAGTGTGACAGTCCAGTCCACTTCTGAACATAGAGCTGGAGCTGGTCTCCCAGCTCTTGCTCCAGCTGGGTAACAACAACGAGTGTATGAGTAAATTAGATCCTCTCCATCCCCTCTCAGTGAAAAGGGAGTTTACAACAGGGAGAATGAGTTGTGTAAACTTCCATGTTGGCTCAGAAAATAGAATGATGAGGACTGGTCACAGTTCTTACAGCTCCCCTTGTAACTCCACTTACATATGGTAAAATACTGTAGTTGGTCCCAACATTTCCTCTTTACCTTTCAAAAAAATTTGGCGTCCTGTAACTTTATCACTGCATCAGAAATGAACGACCATGCAGCTGAGGTTGTGGACAGTCTCCTTTGCTTTGCAGAGATAAATCTTACAGCTTTCTATTTCTTGTGCAAGCTTTATTTTTCTTGTTGCTCCTGTGTTCTTTGGCAAGGTGAGAAGATTTTGCGGGTCACATGTATAAGAGCAAGGGCGAGATGAAATCAGTGGTATTGTTCTTTCCTTATACCTCCAGGAACTTAATTTCCGCTAAAGCTCAGGCAAGACCCAGGGGTTAAAATGAATGAGACATAATTAATATGTAACCTTAATAAGCATTTTACATTTACCTTTCAAGCAGCCAAAAAAAGAGTTCACGCAAAATTGTCTTTTAGGCTTTCCTTAAAATAGCCAGTTTTCTCTGCTCTACTCCTGGCCCTGGTGCTGTTCCTGCTGTTTGAAAGGATTTTTACAAACTTGTGCAAGGAGGGAACCTGGTCCATTCTAGTGCAACCTTTGTCTTTTGAAAGGTCCTTGTATTTGTCAGGAATAAACCAACAACTGACAAAGGTGCAAAGACCATCCGTCTTCTACTCTGTATAAATCACTTGAAACTAAGGAGTGTTTTGTTTGGTTTCCTCTTTTTGAAAGATCTTATGCTAGCTTTTCTTTTCAAGTGCGTTTTGAAGAGGAGGTCATCTGCAGGGAATTCTGTACGAGCTTATTTTATGTTTGTTTATCAGATGTTTTCTGTAAGAAACTGCTAATTAATTGCCTATTGATAAAAATGAAATAGGCTGCCAGAATTCCCTGAAGCAGCAAGCAGCAGCTGAAGCCAGTGCTTTGGGGAAGAAGCTTTTCCTGGGACTGTTGGCCTAATGAATACATTGACACAACAGGTCAATTGCCTCTTCTCATATGGGGTTTTGTACCTTCTTCCTCTAAGATGGCCTAGATGTGTTAAGGATACAGGCCCCTCCCTATATATTATTAACCCCTGATGTTGCTGTTCTAATCCACTCAAGTAGTTTGCTGCTGAGGAAGTCAGAATTTTGGTGAAAGGTAAGATTTTGATGTAATTTGTTTTGGTGGTTTAATTTTGATTATTTGGTCCCATTGACCAAATGGGGCCGGTGGCAGCCACTGAAATGTTTCAATGGCTGATCTCTACCCTGTGGCAAAAGACCTTCCAAAGGTACAAAGTTCACCTACAAATAACAGTAACTTTTATTTTCATTGTTGAGCCTCTTTCCCTCTCCAGTAGAATAAATTGACATATAATAGCCACTCCTATAAGTCAGACTCCAGAGGGACAGAAACCTTTCCAAGAACAGCTGTTCCTTCAGTGCAGAAACATCTGCCAAATGCATCATGGGCTCAGCCTTTTTCTTTTTGACTTAATAGAAATGATATCACTGCCATACTAAATTGTTACAGGTTCATCAGCTGACTTGGAAATATATCCTGCTCTGACTAAGTGTTCCTTTTCTGTCTTACGAAGTATTTTGGTTTTTAGGATAGCAATGGGAGGCCACTGTTTTGAGACATTTTATCTGCCTCATCAACATTCAGATTCGAATGCCAAGAGGACCTAGTCATGTGACAAAACCATGTAGGTACTTTGTGAATAAAGGTATAATAGTACATATGGTTAAGTACACATTGGATCAGGGCCAAAAAGTGAATCTGTTCACTTCCATATTTATAAAAGAAAGTGACCAGGCACGACACTTATTTAGAGGTGTATGGGAAATATTTTTCTCATTTGGTAACCAGGCAAAAGAATTATTCCTGAAGTTCTGACCTAAAAATAAATTTCTAAACTTTCACTCCTGAAATGGAAAGGTAAACTTTTTCCTACATATTTTTACTTCTTTTTTTAACTTTCAAAGTTTGGCAAATTGCTTGTCAAAATGTGACACTGAGAGAGAATAAGGAAATATTTCATCAAAAGTGTTAAAAAATGCTCCTGAGTTTCTTTGTTGACAAAAGATCAAAGTATGGCGTGACTTTATGAATCATTTTCATAAACCTATATCTGCATTACTTTTGAAAAAAGTAGTTGAATACAATTTTTACTTCCACATCCAGCTTTATTTTAAACCTACTCAATATTTCTCACTACTAGTGCCTTTTTCAGTCATATAACTTTGCTAGAATTTAAGCACTTTAACTGAAATTCTCTTTTTAAGCATCTACCACAGACTAAACATTTTAATTTAATTTCTGACAACATCCTCTACCCATTTTTTAAGACACAGGGTGGTGTAAAGTACACTATCCTGATTACCTAAAGAATGTTGGCATTGTGTTTTGGGTTTGGTTTGTGTTTGTTTTGCTTTATTGGGAGCAAAGAATTAAAACACGGGAAAGAAGACAGTGGGGATATACCTTTTGTTATCACTGCTCACGTATTTTGTACAGACCAAGAGCTTTCTAAAGTTTGCCAGATAGTTTTCCCTGAAGGAAAAATAAATAAGTAATTAAAGCTAAGCAAGACCTTCCCCAGGGGAGCACACTGCCAGACGCGCTTTGTTTGCATGCAGAATTGAGAGGGGCCTTTCTGCCCTCATTCACCCGTCAATCTCAGCATCCAAAGCTCAGCTAGTGCAGAAGAGCTGCCTAATAAAGAGGGGGCAACAGCCAGAGCTGGGAAGGGGTGGGTAGAAGGAAGAGATATGGCTCTATAGTGCCAGTAAGTTTGCCTTTCCTTGGGAGAAAATCCAGTTTCCCCAGCTCATCATTTCTTCCTGCTAGCAAACTTTTGCATAACTTGTTCACAGAATATCTCTTTCCCTCTCCGGGGCTGGTCCTCAGGGACAATGATAATGCGTTACTGAGGGTTCATTAGCTCAAGCAGCTGTGAATCAGAAAGGTCCTGCTGGGACCAATATTCATCAATATGATGAAATTTTGGGATTTTCTTCAGTTTGCTCCAACAAACAAGCAAAAGATGGCATGGCCACATCTTGCAACTCTTTTATATTAAACAGCTACTGTGTTTATTGTTTTTTTTTTGGTTGGTTGGTTGGGTTTTTTTGGTTTTGGGTTGCTTTTTTTTTTTGTAGTGAGAAAGCATTTTAAAAAAGCACAGAGAAATGTGGAGAAAATGACAATTTTGGAAATTGCATTGTGCATGGTCATCGTAGTTTTTAACCTCAGACTCTTACCTCGTGTGCTGCCTGTTGTGGAGCTGCTTTGGGAATGAATCGGGGTCTGCTTGAATGAATCCTGCTTCATTTGTTCTAGAAAACAGACAACAAGCAGAGGATGGGGCAGAATATTAAAGGAAGAGGTGTAACCCTATGACAATGAACGTTGTCCCAGAGAACTGGACGCTATTTCTAATTTTTCCACTGAGGTCCTGTATGGCCCCGGACAGATCAGGTAAACCAAAGTTTTCCCAGGCAGTCTATGCGTTAGCCATTTTTCAGCTGTCTGACTTTGGAGCTCTGATTTATAAAAGCACAGGGAAATCACAGCTGCACGTGGAGTCGCCGCAATTTGTATTTTGAACATATAAATTTCTAAATAACACAAAGTTCTCTGGAAATTCAGACTCTATTGCTTCCAACAGGACACTCAAATTAATAAATATTTATCTTCAATCTCTCTGTGGCTAAATTCTCCCTTTTTATATTGGGAATAATAGCATCTGTCCCTATCTTCCCTGCCAACACACACACAGAAGGAAAGGAATTATCCTGTTGTGAGAACAGAGGTCAAACAACACCTGTAAAATGTAAAACATATGTTTTACATGCAAAGGAGCTCCTGGCTCTCCTTGTCTGAAAAGATAAGACTGCAGCTGTTATCCAGGACAGCAATTTGGAGAAGTTGAAGAAAAGTTCAGTTCTTCAGGCTGTAGGGGTGATTCTCCTGGCAGGTTATGGATGTGACTGCCTCAGTGTTGAAATTAATGCAGATCTCTTGACTTCAGTAGACCTGGGCTCAAAGAAGAGAAGTTTCTCTCTAAGGCTTCTGAATTCTCGTTTTCTGACATGGGTCGATGGATTCATGTTGGATACACACTTTGAATCAAACGTTTGATTCTGAATGACATAGCTGGAGTTGGCTGTGATGGTGCAAGGAGAAGGCTTTTTAAGCTGCCTCTGGAGAGCACTTGGTGTAATGTCTCGTTTCATTATATTCGGTTATGAACCCATGTGCTGCCGCAACAATCACGTAACGAAGGAGAAAAGGAGTCATTCTGCTGTCCTTACCAAAGTTGCATGGCACTTCACTCTGAGGATCTAATTATTTTCAGAATAAAAAGGAGGACTAAATAAAGCTCTAGAGAAATACTTTACCTGTTTTAGAAGAGGATGGTTGCATGTCGAAATTGTTTAATGAGCATACTGTATAAAGATGGGTTTGAAATGCTTTATCGACTACACTGGAGGTCAAAATCCCTGGTTAATCGACAGAACAGGCATTTGGGGAACAGCCACGTGATGAGAAACATGTGTCTTCAGAAAGCTGAAGCTAGTAAAGAGGACTAAAGTTTTACAGAAGTTGCCTGCTTTGTTTCGTGATGGCTCTCTGCTTTAGACTACTGGCAGGTCAGGGAGTATATGATTCATCTTCGTTCTTCCCATACCTCTACTTTGTAAAATAGCCACTGATTCACTCTGTGAAGTTCAGTTAATACCTTGTCTTACGCTCAGCTAATATACAGTAGTGTTCAAGCAGTGCTGAGGCAAGGGAGGGACCACATCACTTCAGTCAGCACAGAGGGAGAAAAGAAATTCTTTTGTTGCCAACCACCAAAAGAAAAGAAGAAACAATTACACGTATAGCTGAAAGCAAAAGGGAGAAAAACACGTGCTCTGTTTCATTACAGGCTGGCTCCAGCATCAGGAATATAAAAGATCGATACATTTTCCTTCCTCTGAAGCAGAATGGTTGACTCTGCATATTAGGTTTATCTCCACAAAGACTTTGCAAAGCCTTGTAGGCTTTTTGAAAAACCCAAATAATAATGGTGCAGACCTAGGATCATTTTAGCTGTGTCATTAAAGCTTGAATAATTCTGTCTGTCCAAAAGGCTACATTTTTGTCTTAACTCTGTAATAAACAAAAGCTCAGATCAAAAGATCAGATTTACTTGGTAAGTGAGTTCTATTTTTACCTGAACTACATAATTCAGAAAGGATTCAGACTTACCTTAGCTTTGCTGTCCTTCCAATATATATATTTGTAATAAGGGCATCATGGTGCTCTGGTACAATGAATAAGTGTTTTTTGACAAATTAGAGCCATGCAACTGTATGCCCATATTCACATGCCTCTGACTTTGTACTTGGGTCTTAATCCCCAGCTGCCCATGTTGTCTATATGATTGTGTTCATTTTATGTCTGTTTTGACATGGAAGCAAGAGCTTCCTTTGCTAAGGGACCTTGAACACAGAAAAAAAATACACACTTAAGCCTTGTCTTCACATGCAATATGGATGGTGTTGTTTCAGTCTCTTGCTCCTTGTTCTCCAGGTCTCCAGTGCAGTCCTGGTGCCCTGTTCCCTCCACTTCATTGTGGCCTTTCTTGTATAAAGCCCCAGTGGCAGTACTGGAGCATCTTCTCAAGGGATTGCATGCACTGTGGTGGGAGCACATGCTGGTGTAACCTGCTGGTGTGAATAACTGCAGACCTGCAGGAGCAGGACTTCATAAGGCAGGAGGAGAGAGGGTGAGTGGGCTGCTGCCTTGTGGCTTCCAGGTGGTGATTTATAGCAAGTTCTTTTCTGGCATAAATAAATGCAGAAAAGTAGAAGACTTCAGCTGTAGCAGGTCATTCTCCTATGGCATCTTGTTTTCCCAAGATATAATTGCAGTGATGCAGGGTTAAAGCCATTCATCCTCGGGTTTGATGACTTTGATCTAGGTGGGCAGATGGATGCATTTAAAAGGTCACACAATTAAAGAACGGGAAGAATTGCAAAATCTGCAGAAGCTGCAGAAATTTCACTCAGCTTTGCTCATGTTTCCCACTGTAAATACAGTGTTGAATGTAACTTTTGGACCAGATATCATGCTTAGATGCACTGTTCTGGACTGGGACCATCTGTGGTTTCTGTTAGTAAAACACCTAGTTTATGCTGCAATTTTTTAAAAAGTACAGCCTTCGACACTGTGATGTGTGACTTTGTTTCATACACCTACTTGGAACAAATTGTGTTAGGGATATTTAATAGGCTATAGATTTTATCCTGATGTTTGATGTTTTGTTTACAATCAGTCCATGACTATCAAAGCATTTCATGAAAACATATTCAGATTTTCTGCTTTTATAATTTGTGATGCTGTTTTCCATATGCTTGAGATGTACTGCGTCTGCTCCCTTTCCTATGTGAGTGGCAGTTGTACAGTGCACAGAGCTCCTAATAAAAGGTTGTTGACAGTTCAGTCATAATATAAAGTTCTTACAGCATTAAACATGTAAAGATGTTTAATTTGTTTTTAATTAGCATTTTGGTGTTTAACTTGCAGTAGGATTTTAAAAAATGTATTATCTTGTAAAGCAAGCTGGAATAATGAGCTTTAATTGTGGATGCTTTGGATGCTAGAAGATTCATCAGTACTGCTGTGCAGCTACTGGCTTATTCTTTTAGGAGCACTGATAAGAAAGTTGTGTAGGAAAAAAAAAACAGCAACAAAAATATAAAATAACCCATTAGCAGTAAAATATACGGTAGAAAAAATCCTGCAGCTATACCAGGAGCAATGGACAAAGCTGGGTCTAAAACTTAGATTGGCAGGACAGCATAGGCTACATGCCCGTAACTACACTCAGCCAATCAAACCTGACATCAGGATTTTGTNGAAACAGTAAGATCCATGAAAAAAAAAAAAAAAAAAAAAGACCAAAGAAAATAGACCAAAGATCTTGATTTGACCTTTTGTAGTTCTTCACATGATGTCAGGGCTTTTAAACTGTTCAGGGCTGGCATCACCATTCTGCCGCTGTGCTCGTCTTCATCCACCCAGCACGTGGGGCACATGCGAGAGCAGCACAGACCTGCCTGCCCCCAGCCCTGCTCCACGCTCATGGTCATCTCTAAGGGCAGCTGGTGCTCCGCAGGTGGGACAGCCAGCTGGAGCAAGTTTCCTCCTGGCTTTTGTCCTACATCTGTTGCTTTGCTGTTCAGGTTGTAAAGCCATGTTTTCTAGGTATCTGCCTACCTTTGTGCTTCAGCCTGCACATATATTTCATGTAAAGCATCCGAAGAGCTGTTACTGGTTATTCACTTTCTGCCCTTATGGTTGTAAACCGAGACACGTGGTGGAATCCTGCATCCACCATTTTTCATCCTGGTGGAATCCAGGCCCATCATTTTTCCAGCAATAAATTTTTCTTTGTCATAAATCACTGCGCTCACATTCCCTGTTTAACCTAAAGATGCATAAATAGGCATCATAAGTGGCATATTAGATTAGCTTATCTTTGAAAAGAGACAGATGCTCTGAGAAGTAGATAAGGGACATGTTTAACTAAAAGCAAAGGTCTCAGATATCACAGAGTTAAATAACGAAATGGAAAGGGGCAAACTAGATGTAAACCAGTCAGTGGCTGTTTCATGAGAGAGTGGGAATTCTTCCATATGTTGTATGCTTTTGTTGTCTATGCCTGACAGCATGACATAGGGCAACTTCTTTGTGTAGCCTGTGGCATGTGGAAAACTTCATTTAGAAATGGAAATAAGAGCCGTTTGTTAAAAAAGTGTCTAAACAGAACATTTCAAGTTTTGAAATTTGTTTGATTTTTATCCAAAAATATTTAAATATATTCTTCTGGGATCCTAAATAGTTTTGGTTGAAGCTAGAACAATGGTTTTTATTTTATTATTTTTAAAATAAACACGCTATCTGTAGGCATGAGTAGGTGAAAATTCTAAAGGGATCCACACCTTAACTGTAGAATATGTTATGATGCCACAAAATCAGAAAATGTTGAAATACAGTCAAATAGAAGAGTAATCCAGTTCGCTATTATGTTAACAGTGGTCTTGACAGTAGAAGCATAATTAACACAAGGATTGCAGAACAGTTACAGTAGTGAAGAGTAGGTGCAGGGCAGAAGAATTAGTCTTTGATGCCCATTTCTTCCTTTATGCAACCCTTCTAACAACAGTCCCTTCTAACATACGTCTTCTGTAAGAAGGGTTTGACTTTTTGGGTCTCGTCAAGATCAGTCTCTCAATGACATTTCTTTATTTCCATTTGAACTTTCAGTACACAATTAATTAAATTTCATGTTAGTCGTATCAGATAACATAAATTCTATAAAGCTGTGGAAAATAAGTGAGTTTACTTATTTCTAAGCAACATCCATATGTTTAATTTTAGGTATCATTTGGACCTCCTTTCATTACAGTTATTCACAGAGATATATATTTTCACTGTGTTACCTCATGGCTAGGAGCAGAGATGCAGGCCCAAAACGTAAAAGTGAAATATATTGCCGTGGATGTTTTTTAAAAGACACTTATTTTTATTCACCATCTGTCACACTGGTTCGCAGTCAATATCCAGCAGTGAGTTTTGGGATTAATGGAGTATTGAAGAAGCAATGAACATTTTCACAGTTGTTTAACTTGTTGCTTTATTTCTCCTTTTGCGTTAGTATTATCATCCTGAAACATCCGTTATTAATAACAAGCATAATAAGTGTGCTGGATGCAGCACACATTGCTATTAATAATAATAACACAGTACAACACAGACTTCTGAAAGAATGAGACAAAGCCGCTCTGGCTAAAACTTTGCACATTTTTTGCTGACTTGAGGCTCTCACAGAGCAGTACGTGGCTCCTTGGGAGCCCAAGCAAGCCAGTAGCACCTTTCCTACAAACACTTCAGCTCCAGGTCCCTTTCCCGCCCTCTGTCTCCAACCGCAGCCAGCAGCACCTCAGCTGTTGGTACCTGACAGGTTATCCAAAACCTGAACATCTTTAGCCAGTGAAGATTTCCCAGTGCTCCTCAGTGAAAATCTGCTGCTCATTCATAGTATTCCAGATTTGTTGATTAGTAAAAAGGAAATGCAAAACCATGGTAAATGATAGACTCAAAATTGGTACAACAGCAAATAACGACGCAGTACTTCTTCGAAGCCTTGCAAATAAGAGATGATATCCCCTAGAAGTACGAAAGACTGAATTTTCAGTAGTGATTCTGAGCACTGTAAATTGCAAAATTTTTCCAAATTGTCCTGCCCTGTTCTTTTCCATAATGCCCTCAATTTCCATATTGTATTTCTGAAGGGCGACAGTCAAATGAAACATTTTTGTCTTCGGTCGCCCCACCTGCTTTGCCCAGCAGGTGAATCTGATAAATACCTCAGTGTTACTCACAGTAGCTTCAAAAATATCAGCAAGTCTTTGGAGTTACCATCTTTTTGGGGGATTTGGAGAGTAACATTTGAAAATATGTTAAAAGTATATTCGGACTTTATGAGATTCATAATAGCAAACCAAATGTTTAATAACCATCTGAGATGACAGAAAGGATATTTTGCTGAAAGATGGCCTGTGCACTATTAGAATATACATCACTTTCTCCAGCTAAAGGTAGAGTTAATCAATTCAGGTTTTTTTACCCGAGAAAGCCCTTACTATATTTTTTATAACATTAAGTGTCTGGACTCCAAAATACCCTCAAAAGTTGCAAATCTTCTGTCTTTCATGCTACAATGTAGTCTTGATAAACACAAGTCAAACGAAAGACTTTTCGCAGCCCTCCATCATGTTTAGGAACTGTGTGAACAATGTGAAACTGGCAAGCATTGGCTTTTCCTGTGCTGATTTTAGCAGAGAAAGTAACACTCTGTGTGTGTGTGTGTGTACTTTCCTGCAGTTCACTAAGCAAAAATCAATTCTGAAAAACTGATACCTAGAAAATAATATGTCTTCATACGCTACCCGTATGACTGTGTCCAAAGCCACTAGAGAATGATCTGTTGAAAGCACTGATATTATTGCTAATTACAAACCTCTATTTAAATAATTGAGAACTGGAAGTCTGCTTCACAGATATTTCTGTAGAATAGAGCTCCAGTGTTCTGAAAACTGCAAAGTCCATAAAATCATGAATGCCAAAAGGAGATAGTGAACCAGGGACTGTTTATTTGCTGTTTCTCCTAGTAAAAGAACAAGAGGCATCAAATAAAACTGAAAGGAGACAGATTCAAAACACACTTCCGAAAGCTTGGGATAAGGATGGTCTGGGATAAGGAGTGTTGTGACGCTAAAAGTTTACATGGACTCACAGGAGACTGGACAAGTCTAGGAAAAAGCAACTCATTAAGTGTTACTGAATACACAGAAACCACCCTGGGCTTGTACGTCCTGAAACCCACAACTGTGCTCAGCATATTCAGCGTACTCACATGCTCGCCCACCTCTATATTCTCCTTCGGTCACTTGCTCTGGGACACAACCAGAGAGAGTATAATGAGCTGCACAGACCTTCAGTCTGATCTGCTGTGGCCTTTCACTCTTATCTTCCTTCTATTAATTCCAAATTGTGGTGAAAAAGCTGACATTGCAAAGCTTCCAATAAGTTAAAGTATGATATGAAGTCTCTCTTAGAGAGAGAAATATTTTTTTTTATATAAATGTCTCTATATATCATATATAGGTTATCTTTTATAGGAAAATGGCATCTATATAGACGAATAACAATAATTTCTAAAAATGCTGTGGGAACACAGAAGCATTTTATATTGTTAATTTCAAGGACCATCAATTAATTTTACTTAGACTCACGTTCAAAAGCATTAGATTGTATGCCCATTACAATAGGTATAAAGCTAAAGCCAGTATTTAATATAGTATTAAAATTAAAAAAATGGATCAAGATGACAAGTAAAAATGAAAACTTTCAACTTTTACTTCAAGCCCTTTCATTACGACTAACTTACTTGCACAATACATTCAAATTTTGATAAAACTGCACATTTCATCAGAATGATTTTGTGTTGATGTGCTTTGGATCAGACTAATTATCAGGGTCCACCTTTTGTGGAACTGTGTTTCTGGAGGTGTTAAAACCGCCCAAACTTGGCGCTTACCATTTATGTCCAACTTGGAAGTGATCTTTTTTTTTCAGGTGAGACAGGGCAAGGGCTTTTTCAGGTTATGATTCAGTGCAGGAGACTAATTTAAGTGCTCTGAATTGCTTCTTGGATACTTCCCACTATCTGATGCCTATAAAGTGAGATGAGTCTCCTAAACCTTGGCACGTGAATTCAGCGTTTCATGTGAATATCCCTTTGTGCCATTTTCTTAAGTTGCTCCACATCATGCTTATATGTTCCACGGGCTGAACTGCCACAAGCTCTGCTAGCATAAGTCTGTAAACAATTATAATCAGGATTCCTGCTACAAGGGTCCATAAATCCTCCACAGCAGGACTCTCCAGCTGTGCTTGTTCAACTCCCATCACAATCAGGCCTGATTCTTTCCTCGAATTTTTAGGCACTGGAACAATACAGGAAATAATTGTAATAGCCTTTGGCCACTGCCTGCAGATGCTGAGCCCAGAAGGCAAGGCTTTCCAGGCGGGAAATACTAAAATACCCCCTTTCCCTAGGACAGCGGTGACAGACTGTTAAGCTCATATGTTCCCAGCCCAGAAAGGCACAGAGAAACCCTGTACAAACATGGGAACGCTAATCAGAAACCGATGGTGGCTGAAAGACTTCAGCCGCTTTCTGTTCTTCACTACGTTGCAAAAAGTACCATGGCTGGTGGAATCCAGGGAATTGTAGCTGTTCTCCAGCACGATGCTGAGTGAAAAGATATCCACACATTTTTACTACGTTATTTGGAAAAGTCTTTAGTGCTCAGTAAGAGTGCTTTTCATTAAGGCTGTTGCAACATCTGCTTGCAGCAGGTGAGAGAAAAATCATTTATCAGCCTCTGGCTTTCTTTGCCAGGTATGAAAAAAAGCAGTAAATAATATGTACAAGGACGTTCCTGGTGGGATTAGCCAGAACAGCCCACCTCTGTTTCAAACCAGGCAATCAGTGACTTTCCTACGACTTTCTAGATCAGCAGAGGAAGCTCACCAGCAAGGCTGAGAATGTCGGCTACACAACGGACCCCAAAAAAAAGGTCTGAAAAATATTGCACAGGTTTGAAGAGGACCCCAAATATTTTTTTCTAAAAAATAGGACAGGAAATGCTGCATTTTTTTCCAGCTTGTAGCACCTCTTCAAACACCAAGAATACCTCTTTACTCTTGCAGGAGGAAAGATTTCTCCTACGGGTCTGAGCAGAGCTCTGCTCTTCAGCAGCTGCAGCCTGAGAATAACTTTACAAGCGCCCACAGACAGGCAGAAAACTTGCAAGATCAGCCAGCTCTGAAGCACCGTGTACAGCTCTGAGAGTGAACCCAAAGTTCCTCCTCTGAACCACAGCCATGGCAATGGCAGGTGAATTGCAAATCAGTTTCTGGCATCCTGGATTTACTGTTGCATTTATGAAAGAAAAGCATTTGTCTCCAGCTCATGACAGTTGGAGAAAAAACTATAGCTCCCTTCCCAGTGGCATATGCACATTTTTTTTTTGTTCCATTTTCCACATTCATTTCCACCACCTGAAACTGGACCTACATCCTCAGCTGAAAACATGTTAAAACTTCTCTATAAACCTCAGAAAAAACTCTTGAGTTGTCTTACATTTAGAAAGGCACCAGCAGGTACCCCTTTACAGTGTTATTAGTTCAGCATTGAGGAGGCCAACAGTGCTTACTAGAAACTGAAATGTGTGGTTCATTTCAATTTTGAGAAAGTTCTTGCAGGACTGAATATTATTGCGTGCCTTTTTAGTGGGGGTAATGGATTTGGCACACTGCTAGGCTCCAGAGATCATCTCAGTGGCTGTTGACAAGGAGGTCTGTGTTGCCTTGCTGTGAGGATATTCTTCTTAGACATTCATCTGTTGACAATGTTTTCCACTGCCCTAACTTTCCTTTTCATCTCTCAGTGTGTTACACAGCGGTTTTGCTTTGTGCCTCTGAAAATGGTATCTACTAGCTGTGTTAGCAAAAAGGTCAAGCTCTGCATTGACTTGTTTTGTCCTGAATATCATGACTTTGTAAGAACAGTTTAGATTTTCCCCTTCTTTCTTGGGCTGTGTGTTTCACATAATAAGACAAGACAAGAACACCATGTCTAGGGAGCACAACATCACATCAACCCTTTCTCTGGGAGCCTCCAGCCCAACACGCAGAGAGGGATAGCAGCACTGGCTACTTCATGGAAGTGGGAAGGCACTGGCCTGGCACAATGTAGAAAATTCCTAATACCTGAGCTGGTCACAGGTCACTCAAGGGTGCAACGTCAATGATCTTGACGATATCCTAATGCTTTATCCCTCCTCCAGCTGCTGGAAGAACCGAGCACCTCTGGACACCCTGTTTTTAATAAAACCTCAGTCAAGCTCCATTTTTATCTTCCAAGGGAAACTCTATAATGTCAAACTTTATTTCATCCCATGGAAAGAAGCCTTGGGGAACAAACAAGATTTTTAATCAATCAAGATTTTTTCAAATACTGTTGTACCAAACTGTGGTGGATTCATGTAAAAGATGGTCAAACCACATCGAAAGGGGCAATGGAGAATTAAGTAATATTTCTATCAAGAAAGACTGAAGTATGCCGTTTCAAAATGTTCTATGCTCCAGTTTTTCTTTTTGTATATACTTTTGTTGAACACATTGTTTTTCCAGAAAAATGTTTAATTTTCACCAAATTGGTGTGAGCTAGAGAAAAACGTTCCACTGAAAAAATTCCATCTACTTTTGGTCTCCTTCCCACTTGACAGGGACCATCCCTAAAGCACCCACTAAGTAATTCACTCACCAACCAAAACTGTCAAGAGATACGTCAGTTTAATGCACATACAATTTCTGTTAAGTGCTGTATTTCAGCCAGTGGGTCGAGGAAGCAAAGCAGTAAGTTTGATTCATAGCATAATCTGCTGTTGATTTTATTATAGTGAGTGGTGAATGATTTCATTACAGCGAACAGTCGCAGAGGAGACAAGTAATGGGAGGTCGAGAGGACTTTCTCCTGTACTGCCCCAGAGTCTCCTCCCACTGATTAGGCTGTCTTAACTGAAGATTGTCCATTATTAAACATCTCATTGCATATAGCAGATTGTTTCATCTTAGCCATTGATTTAAAATTTGTTCTGTCTTCAGGTTTGTCAAATTGCCTTCAAATGTATCCAAGCAACTTATCAAGCAAAATGGAATCTCCTTTTTGTTTCTTTTTTCCGTAGAAGTTGTAATGCCAGAATCCTTGGTCTTTCAGGGTTTCAGAAGTTACAGGGCTGATCAGAGTGCTTCGGCTGTAGAAACAAGTCTAGCCACACATTTTCTTCACGTGTGTATTTACAGGTGTAAGCTGGTTTGCAAAATAGATGGAGTAACTCAGTAGCATATGATATATCTGCAGATCCTGATTTGCACTTTCGTGTTCAAACTACTGGATCTTTCTCTTCCTGCAAAGACAGAAGCGTGCTCCCCAACTAAGGACTTCCCTATATTTGATTTTTAAAATGTACCGACAATTCATACAGAAATATCCAACCAAAACACCAACCAAATACAACTGGAATACAAGAGTTTTATTTCTTACAAATATGTCATTGTAGAACCTGCTTCATACATTAGTAAACATAATGAAATATATCTGAAAACCCTCTACTTCTTTTTTTTGCAAGTACAAATTGTGCTGTTTTCTTTCTTTTTAAGCGGTGCTCGTGTTATAGACAAAAAGAGCTGGAAGAATTTCTGCTTTGAAGCCGTGTCCATTTTGCTTGCATGAGTCCAAGAACATTTGGAGCTCATCAAGGCTACATCAAAGAGTTTTACCATGTTCCTGCATCAAAAAGGTAGTGACAGAGCAGCATTTTTAAGAGCAAAGCCTGTAGCTTCATCTTTGTCTTTATATTTGAATAGGGCTTTCAAAAGGAGGAAAAATAACAAGCAAATGCAATATTTTCTGCAAAAGGAGACAACTTGTCTTCAAAATAACTTTTCAATTCAATTAAAAATTAAATACATAGATTTAAAACACAGGATTCCAATTAGGAATGTCAAAAGCCATTCAGCTTTGTAGGATTAATTTAAACTTTGGAGAACGGTAAAAGAATGTTTCTTTCTTGAAACATGAAACAATATTTCATCTATCTGTTTAAAACCCCCAAGCTTTAATTGTCTCCTAATGCAATTCATTGCCTAAACAGGCCATGTGAGTACAATCCTATGGTACCCTCCAGTATCTGCTAAAGCAACATTATCCCTCTATGACAACTCACTGCTTTGTAAAGATTCTTTCTCTTGGATTCTTGCACTTGAGAGGGTTACAGCCACTAAGCTCCAAAGCCTCTTCTTCCCCCAGAGAGACATACCTGGCATAAAATTGTGGCAAACATCTCAGAGTATTCTCTTTCCTCATTTCCCTTTCTCATCCATCACTGCATTTTAAAGTCACGTCAGTATTATTGACAAAGTTCAGAGATGGGTTAGTTGGTTGGTTTAGGCAATCACTTTCAGTTTTAGTGTCTATTGATGTTCTTAAGGAAGCATTATACAACTGATCTCAGTTGTCATCTGGATGCTGAGTGGGCAAGGGTCCTGTTTGGCCTCTGTCTGTAATCCCTAATATCGTTTGAAATCTCATGACCTTGACAGCAACGTGATTGTGAATAAATTCTGGCAAGTTCCTCAAAGTCAGAAGGAAAGGCAGTCCCAGAAAACTTGTACAGCTGCTTAAAATGCTCTTCCTCTCCTGCCAGTATTCATAAGCTCTGTTTGCAATTAAAAATGCTATGATTAAAAATTTGGAATTATTTGTTGGGTTAGGTTGTTAAGTTTCTTGCTCCAATTGACATCGTCTTCTGAAGTACTTTAACCAGAGATAAATTCAGAGACTTTCTGTGTCTCTCTCTTTTTCTTTTGGTTTTGTAGTAAAGATTAAATAGATTGCAATTCCTCAGCTTGCCAAAGGTAAGGCAGCGAAAGTTACAATACCGAGCTGTAAGACCATGAATAGTAAAGTGAAGATCATTAAGCAGTGCTTATCCATTATTTCTTGTAATATGAGATTTAGTTAGGTACTCAGTGTTAACAGCGGTGTTAACAGCACAAGGAATCACTTTCCTCTAAAATGTGCAATTAAATTATGGGACTCATTTTTGCAGGATATTTCAGTGGTGGAAATGATTAACGTATCGGTCCTTTGGCACTTACTAAACACAATCGCTCAGGTTCTATTTCTAGCTTAGAAACTTATAATTCGCTGGCTGAACATACCTCTGTATATATTCTCCGTAAGGTACCACTGCTGCTCACTGGTGGAGACCTAAAAGTTGAGTAAAATGACCTTTGGTATGATGCTGGTGGGGGACTTCTTACATGCTTATGTTTATGGCTGTTTATGACAGTTATGTCAGTTTATATCATATTTTTCTTTTCCTTCTGTGTGAGAAGATGAAATAATGCTATTGTTACCCTCAGATCTACTCTAATCTCTTTCCACAAAAGATTAATAAAGATCAATAAAGATTAATTTATTACACATTTAACAAAAAATCTGATTTAATTACTCTGTAAAATTCAAAAATCTATTGCATATCTAAGTTTAAACTCTCCAGAAAACTGACACCACCATATTATGATTAATGCTATAATTTTTCTCATTTTCCATGTGGTTGGGCACAGAACTTGTCACTAATTATCACAGGCATATAGCATGGTGTTAAGTGCAGTCAATGGATAATTTTCAGCTTGCTTCACACTTACTGGTTTCAATCAAATCCATTTGAATCCTTTGAAAAATCTAGATTCAAAGATTTTCTAGCACTGAAAATCATATAACTACTGAGAAGCTGCAAGTGAACTGTATAATATGCTATTCACCCTCTGTGCATAACTTACTAATGGACAAGTAAAATGCCACTGAAAGTTTTCATTTTTCCTGTTATCTTCACTTGCATGCTGGTTCTCAAGGCTGCCAGCTGTTCGTGATGGTTTGGCAGGCTCCAGTAAAGAGCCGTGTACAGTCGTCCTGGCAGCCTACAAGCACTCCTAACTTCTTCAGCAGTCTCCTGCTGATTAAGGATATCCTGAGCTTCCCTGGACTTTCTGAATAAGGACCCAGTGGAGGCAGCTCAGTCTATACACTATGTCGGTGTCAGAGGAAGCAGCCCTGCATTTCTGAGTCTTTTCTGATGATACTGCTGGAGCTATCATTTCTTGGGCACCCAAGCCTTCAAAAGAGAGGAGGTGAACCTCAGTGCAGCAAAGATGATTGAGGGATTGGAGCATCTCCCTTATGAGG
>RSEF01000002.1:27410619-27440877 GCA_003993805.1 Himantopus leucocephalus
TCCAACTCTGAAAATTCCGTGATTCCGTGATTCCGTGAACCTGTAGATTTGTGCTTGTAAACTGGTCCATAATTACAATTTCATGAAAAGTTTAGATGCAGTTGTCATACCGACACATGATATTCAGTTTAGTCATGACACACAGCCCCAGAGCTGCATTCAGGTGGGCACCAAGGGTCCCCCAGCACTCCCAGAGCATTCTCTCCAAAGGGAAAGAAAATGTCCATATACTTTTGGAGCCCCAAGCAATCATAGAATTGTAGAATGGTTTAGCTTGGAAGGGACCTTAAAGATCATCTAGTCCCAACCCCCCTGCCGTGGGCAGGAACACCTCCCACTAGACCCCGCTGCTCAAAGCCCCATCCAAACTGGCTTTGAACACTTCCAGGGATGAGGCATCCACAACTTCCCTGGGAAATTTGTTCCAGTGCCTCACCACCCCCACAGTGAAGAATTTCTTCCTTATATCTAGTCTAAATCTGCCCTCTTCCAGTTTGAAGCCAATACCCCTTGTCCTATCACTGCATGCCATTGTAAAAAGTTCCTCTGCAGCTTTCTTGTAGGCACCCTTCTGATACTGGAAGGCTGCTATAAGGTCTTCCCAGAGCCCGCTCTTCTCCAGGCTGAACTACCCCAACTCTCTCAGCCTCTCTTCATAGGAGAGGTGCTCCAGCCCTCTGATCATCTTCATGGCCCTCCTCTGGGGCCACCTGGAGTGGAGGTGGAGTCTCCGAGTTGTCTCACTCTCCTCTCTGGCATGCCACATTTCCTTTTTGCATGTTATCTGGGGCTCCTGAAGGTAAAACCACAGCCTATTGTTCTGTAACATAAAGGCGATGCAGTTTAACAGGTGCAATTTCACTGAAACACTGTTATTAGCAAGGGAATTTGGTACTTCAGCTGGAGCAGTTCTTGGACGTTTTCCACCGTCCTTTAATAAACGAGAGTCCTTAAGCTGGTGATTGGTCATAACCTCTGCTGGTTTTGCACAAAGACCTTCATCTATGAGGTCAACTAAAGTGATAGTTTCATGTAAGACACTTCTTTTAAGTATGCATTGAATTCTCAGCAGGAATTATAGCTTATAATGAAAGGTTAATGTCTCTTTGAATAGGGAGCTGGATTTGTGTCATATTACTTCTTCATAGAGTGTTTCAGGCTGCCAACTTTCTGCTACACAGGTATGGGCTTCACTCAAACAAAATATGAGTTTATTTAGAAAAAAAAAAAACATTAACTAGATAAGACTATTTATAAATATAAACCAGAAAAACTTAAAGCTGTGTTGTATATGTTCCAAGCTAGTAAACTCGATAGTTGCCAATTAGGCTTCAGTGTACCCAAGACAATACAAAAGAATGCAGTTACATCTCCATCTGTCTCATTTGTCTTAGAATTCCACAAAATCTAATTCGGAACAGATTTCTGGCACATGGGACTAAGAGGATAATACTTCTACTCCTAGTAATTGCTTGATGTGTGTACCTCCATCTTCTGTCCTAACTTTGTTGTCATACCATGCCTGTAGCAAGGCACATTACCAGCACATCCTATAGGGCCAGTAGTCTGGCAAGAATTGCGCAAGCTTCAGAAACAGCTGAAGACAGCAGTAAAAAGTATGCAGCAACATATTTGGTGTGAAAGAGCTGCCCAACAGGCAGTTCAGCTATATCCAATAGAGGTCTTGTATTTTTAAAATACAAATATGAACTGTTTGTATGGACTGGAAGCAGTTTTGATTTACTCTTCACCCTCATCTCACCTTCCATCAAAAATTACCAGTATGAGGAAAGGACTATTGACCACATTTGACTACACATATTGGCACATTTGACTGACCTGCCCAAGGAATAAGTGAATGAGCATACACCACTGCTGTACAAATAGAAGGGATGAGACTCAAAGTCAGGGATAAGTTTACAGACATAGTTTGGAGGCATAACATGTTATACCTCCTCAAAATCAAAATTTTTTTAAATGAGTGGAATTACAACATCTTGTTACTTTTAAATATAGTCCCACCCTTTCCTTCCCCAGTACAAACAGATTATCAAGAAACCAATAGAAAAAAAGTAAACCCACTTATTTTTCATGTCTGTTTAACTGTTCTGTTTGTTACACATAGATCCCGTGGTTTCTTTTTAACTATATTCATGCAGTGAAGATTGATAATGCCATCAATTGCCAAAGGACATTTACCCATCCAGATTTTAATTATGGAGAGCACTGTGAGAAACATTTCTCTTTTACCTTCTTTGTATTCCTCTCTAAAAATGTAGATGAATTTTGAGCAAAGGTAACAATAAAGTAAGTTGAAAGATGCCTTACATTATGTAGTGACCCTAACTCCTTAGCTCGGTTCACAGCTTCATTGTATATGTGCGTGTGTATTTGCACAGCATCATCGTGAGGAGGAGTTTTCGGATTCCATTCCTCTCTAACTCTTCCCATCTGTTTTAGAAACATGCAAAAATCCTCCCTTGGAGCCTCTAACCTTTTAAAACACCATTTTCAAGCCAGCGATAGTTGCTGTGTGGCCCCTCGCTGCCCTCAAACCACACACACAGCATGAAGCTCCCCGCACTGCCTGTCTGCATTTCATATTACAGCCGGGTTCCTACAGGGAAAATCCTCCCTGTCTGTCAAGAAACTGTATCAAGGTTATACTTTATGTGAAAAAAGTTGGAGTGGGAGTGCAGGCAGTGGCAGACCAAGGTAAAAGAGAGAATGGGCTTTTAAGCGTCGTTCTGCAGTGGTGCGTCTATGCATGTCATGCTTCCTACCATACTGCCGTACAGCTAAGACATGTATCAACACTACCAGACCATCCCAGGCGTAAATATGGCTTTACTGACTGCAGAGCACTCAGTGCATCTACTTTTAGCATTTATTTTAAGCTTTGCAGGCCTCATGATGAGTAGGTGACAAAGACCAGCCATGGAAACTTGCTTTAGATTGTATATACAGATTTATGAACAAAAAAATTGCACAGTCACATCACTGGTAATGTATCTTATTTGCTCCTCATTTGGGAAAAGCTTAAAAATTCAAACTGTCCAGGAGTAGAGGCTTGTTCCATGTTTCTGTATACACAACATCAAAAAGATCAATATCTGGCAGGCTTCACAAGCTTGGATAAATGCATGGAAACTGAGTCTTATTATTAAATCTAGCTCTTATTCAGAAGCAGGTACCCAAGCTAGTAAATCAGCTTTTTAGTATGCCACAGGTTTATGGGTGTTTTTAACCTTTTTTCATTTTGAGGACTACTTTTTTCATCCATTACCACAAATGGGTTAACAGGGGTGGCCAAGCAGCCCTGTCAGTCCTCCGAAGGCAGTCCTTCTAATTCATGACCCTTTATCCAGCACTCAGCGTGGCAATTCACTCGCTGTTGCCAGCAGGCAGATAAGTCTCTTCTAAAGTTACTGTAATGTTATGCAAAGCTTGAGTAGCTGTTATGAATAACTATGGTAGAAGAAGATAATTCGGTGCTTTTTATGAAATAAAAAGTTACATTTACCTTAGCATGAACCTTTCTCTTGAGCTCAGTAGTACTGTTACAGTGCACAAAGTGAGTTCAGCAGCAGGAGGTACGTGGGCAGACACCTTCGCCTGCCTCGGGCATGGGTGCTGTCACAGGGGCAGGGGTGTGGGGTGGTGGTCAAGAGGGAAGCACCTGAGTACAAAGGCCCTCAGGTGAGATCCTGGGCTCTTCAGTATAGTCTTAGGCTCTGCTTTTCAGTCGGCAACATTCTTAAATTTTTGACCTGCCTGCGTATCGTTTGTTTTGGGAACCTCAGATCTGAATCTCAAAATTCAGCAGTTTTGTTCTTCAGCACTGTTAATCTACACTACCAACAGAACTGCCAATTTTGTTGATCACACCTTTTTTTTTTCCTTTCATTTCAAACTTTACAGTAGGTAGAGGAGCCATCTGGCACAAATAACCTATCATCTAAAAAAGCATCAGTTGCTCTGAGAAATAACTGAGTCTGGAAGGAGCCCTCAACGCCCCCTCCCAAAGCAGCTCAGCCATTGTTTTTTTTAATTAAGGTACATGGTATAGCAGTAAAACAACAAAGCAGAGGAGTTTAAGAGGTCTCTGATTCTTCTAAATAGTCACATTGTCTTTAACTTTAATGATTAATTTGTTTCTGCTTTTTTCTGAAGGGAGCCCCAAGAACTCCCAAGAACATACTCAAAACTGCTGGCTAAAATGTAGGTGCATTTGACTGTGGTTTTGCTTGGGCATTTTCCATGCTACATTTCATCCCCTTATCATAGCTGAGCCCCGAAAGAGTATTTTGTTGTTGCAAAAGAAACAGGAAGTTTCTGGTACTCGAACATCAATAAGAAGACTTTTCAGAACTGATCCTCTTCAATAACTCAATGCGATAAATGCATAATTGGATGGTGCATCAGTGTGAGAGAGGTCAAGGGAAAAGGAAATTACAGAAGCTCTTCCATATTCTATTAACCAACTGATAGTAATTTTTTTTATGGTTTGCCTAGCTTTCAACATACTTCAGTCTGTACTCTGTATTTTCCATGTACACTGTCATTTCTAACTTTAAAAACAACTTGAAACTAGTATTTTTATGTTAGTTCTTGATACAGATGGTCTTAGTGGTCAGTTTTTGAAAATCACCGGGTCTTTACCAAAACACTTATTGCTCTGCCAAGGTACAGTCCCACATCTATGAAGCAATTCTGCAACACGCTTGTCAAGCAGAAGAGCAGAATGAAATCTTCCTCGTTCATGGAGCTGAGCCCGAGGAACACAGTGCAGTGGTCTGATTTGTTTTGGTGGTCATTCATTCAAAATTCATTGCATCATGAGCAAAGTAATCCTTTCTCTCAGCTTTAAAACTACCCAGAAGTGATTGCTGACCAACACCAAGAACTAGAAAGAAAGCAGAAGGTTTCAGACAAACAAGCCTCCTCAGAAACCTTAAACGTCCTGACTGGGTGGTGAGGGATGCAGACAGATCTGTCATTCAGAGGTAACGTCTGAGAAACTCTGACATAACGTTTTCCAAGGAGACTGCCAGAAACCTGTGAAGGATTTTTCAAGCCGATGTATAGATATAAATCTTGGAGACATTTGTTCTGTACTGTAAATGACTGCAGGGAGTCCATTTTTTCTGAGAGGAAAAAATGGAGCTGGCCTTTTATTTGTGCTTGTTTGGTTGTTTTTTTGTTTGTTTTCTTTTGGTTTCTTTTGTATTTTTCTTACAGTAGGGTGACTAATGCCTGCTGGCGATCCTGTAATAAAACCTCTGTGCCAACAGGGAGATGAGAAAGGTGAAGTCAGATGTAGACAGAGGAAGAGACCTGACTTTACCAACTATCTCCTCTACTGCGTTCATCGGTCACACAGCAATGTGAGCCACCTTACATGCCAGCAAACCTTCTCATCACCAGAAGGATTGTACGACATGATTATCTCATGTCAAACTCCATCACTTTTCCTGTCTCAGATATACTGCTTAATCATCTCACATGTTTCTAAAGCAGCTTTTAAACCATTATATTGACCTTTGTCTACAGGATACAGATGCTGGAAGACCAAAACAGAGCAAAATGATTGAAGGATGGAGAAGTCAAGCTCCAGGACTGATTCCTCCCAATGCTCAGTGATGAGAGAAGTGCTGAACAGCTGAGACTCACTGTGGTTTGAGCTGGTGTTTGAACAATAATGTTCAGCTGAAAAAATGGTGGAGAGCTATTGAAGAACATGAAATGTTCAACCATCTGCAATCCTTGTGCAGGGGAGGACTGAGAGTATAATTTATCCACAGCTGTCTTCAGAAGACGTATCCTCTGGAAACATCCTTCCCCAAAATAAATAGTAAAGTAAAGAATAAATAGGGGACATCCTTCCCCCAAAGTAAATAGTCCAAAGGTAGACCTGTTCTCTACAGCTTGGGCGTTGATCTGCAGCTCTGTGGGTTATTTGATAAAATTTGGAGGAAAATTTGGGGACAATAATAGGGAAATTACTCTCAAGCAGGAGCAGCAGCAAGGACACTACAGGACCTAACTGGGGTATCAAACAGCCTGGTAGGTACTTTGACTGATCAGAAGCTTTCTCTCAAAATTGATTTTGATGTGAAATTAAGCTTTCAGCAAAACAGTATTTTGTAAGTACTGCCCGTGTTCTGCAGGCAACTTTGATTTCTTTATTCCTCAAAAAAAACCCCTTAGATGTTTCTGTTTTCAGCCAAAAATATGCCTAGAATCCAACTTTCTGGTTTTGGGGTTTTTTTAACTGAAAAAGAAATGGGTTTTCCACTAGGAAAATAAAAAAGACGTATGTGCTTTTTTTTTCCTGCTGTCTACTTGTATTCTACTTTATACAAGAAAAAAGTAGGTTTTTTGCTTCTCAAGGTGTGTATAAGCAAAATTAAAATCAATGCAAAACAGGAAAAATAGAGTTTACCTTACTTACAAATAAGGCAGTAATTCTCCAAGAAAAAGCTCTTCCTTAGATTCTATTAAATGCAATTATATTGCCAGCCACCATGTTACCACTAAAGGTTTGGATCACTTTTCTCGGTAATATACTTCACATTTTCCCATAAGCTTTAGACAACTGGATTATGCTGTGTCTTTTCTTTTCAGAAGTTATTTAGTTGCTGGATAGAATGACTGCAGTTTTCTGTCGTAAACTTTTCCATATATAGAAAATGAACCCATCAGATTCTGGTCTGCTTTCTCTCACTGTCTAAATATACATTATTTTTAAATTCGTGACTTTTTTACTGTATCAAGAGTGGATTTCCATGGACAGCAAGGTGTAGGGATGCTGCTGGCCAGGCCCTTGCCTGTGTGTTATCAAGGCTTAGAGCACTCTGGGAGTGCTGCAGAGGTTTTGATCTTCAACAACAGAGCTATGGGGAGATCAGCTGAGATAAGGTCTTCCATGCTTTAGAAGCATTTCACCCACTTTTTCCATACTTACTGCATTTTTTCTTACCTTTCCCCCCCCCTCCCACTTCATCACTGCCTATGATGCATCCTTTGATAGCTCTGCTTTCCCACCCACACCTCCTAATGCCTTCATAAACTTTTCTCTCCCTCCCTCGCCACGGAGGGCTCCAGGCAGCAGCAAGGCCCTAATTACACAGCCAAGGGAGAAACACAGTAAGAGCTCCCATTTTTCCACAGAGCAAATCATACGAAAATGTAACATCTAACCGCAACAGGGCAGAAACATTGCTCCTACGCAGTCAGTCTGTGAAATATGTGTGCAAACCTGATTCAGGGAAAAGGACAGACTAGATGAATCCTTGAAGTCTTAAATGCAATCCTAGGATGCTCCTCTAGCACACTTCGGCTAAGTGTTCCCCAGCTCCCCCGCCCCAAAAGCCTAAAATCCTACTGCCTGTGCTAGCAGCCTCGGTTTCCACAAGACGCCTCTCTGATCTCAACCTGGAATTGCCTTTGGGAAAAAAGCCAGCAGAAACAGGACTTTCTAACAGAAGAGGCTTATATTCTCTGGTTTCCTATCTGGGGGCTGCAAAGCAGTGTGACACGCTTCACTATGTTTTCTGTATTTTGCAATTGTACCATCTGAGAAAATAGAAATGTGACGGTGAAAGCAGGAGTCAGCAAACCCCACACTGCCTCTGATACAGCATTCTGGAGAGGATTAAAAAAGAAATAAAAACCCAGCATATTAATGAAAAATGCCACAAATGTGACACAAGCAAAATACACTGACAAACAGCCCTTTGATGGAAAGAAAGGTCGTGCAGGAACTGCCCAGCATGAACACCAAGTGAGACCTTGGGAATTAACTTCTCCGCTCTGGCACAGCAAGGGCAGATTATGTGCTTTGTCCAGGCTTTCCTTTTGGTGCAATTCATATCAGCGTCAGCCCCAGGAGAAATCCTTTACCAGGTCTGGTCCCTCCATGGGAACACTTTCTCTGGAAATTGGTAACGTAAATGCACTCCATCTTTGAGGCGCTCCATCTAATTGAAACTCTGCTCTGCAACCTGTGCTGGGCAACTTTCCCTGCTAGTTGTTGTCCCTTCCCATTTTCATTTCCTGCCCACCAGCTGCTGCTTCAGCCAACACCAGGGAGAGTATAAGAAAAATAGAAGTAGATCTCCACAGCACCTTTAAGCTGCCGGAGAGCAGGAGATGGCATCGCAGGCAATGGTTGGGGCTGGTGGTTGTTTCTCCCTTCTTTGCCAGGTCAGCAGCGGGCAGAGACGGGTCCTGCAGCGGTGCAGGGTTTGTCTCGGAAACCAAAGTGCCTCCCCATAGATCTGGGTGTGCATTGTGAGAATAAAGCAGCTGCTTCCCCAGGAAACAGGAAGGCATATGCCATCCAATTTCACAGCTTTTTTGAGAAATTGAGTTTCTTTTTTTTTCCATCTTTATGGGCTTTTTTTCTAGGCAGTTGCTCATCAAAGAGTCTCCTCCACATCTGTTGTTGTCTTCCCTTGTTTCCTCTAATGGAAAGCTGCTCTGAACTCTCAGCCAAGCTGGGGATATTAAGTCCATCCAAATGATCATCCTCTCCATAGGTGCAGGTGGAGCTCAGTGCTCCAGCACACTGTGTTTGCTAATACTTTTGTGCTGCATGTACTGTAATCACGTAAAAAAGGCAGGATAATAATCTTCAGTGCAGTTTGTGGGATCAACCCTATAGCCTGGAAAAAAGAAATATATTTGTGCTCCTCGTAATGCTGACTTGATTATTCTGTTAAGCCAGAGCTGCCAATCTTGTACTGCACCCATTACACTTGGACCCTGGATTACCATCAGGAATATGAGCAGAAAAGGGAAACTTCACGTCCTTAATGTTAAGGCTGGTTGTAGGGTGGGTTTTAAATAACTGGCATTTTCTGATGCTACTTCAATATTATATAAGGATATCCCTATATTGACTCAAACCTCAATGCAAGAGTAATGGTTCAAAAAGTCGTTTATTCTTGGAATAACACATGGCTGGAAATATAGTGTAATTCCATACAAATAGATGTTTGTAGCGTTTTAATATGGTAAAATGAAATTATGTCTGAAGAAAGCTTCTTTTGGTATATATACATGATCTATGATTCTGTCCAGTGAGTGGCAAGATTTAAAGTTGTACCATGATTTAAATTTTAAAAACTTCTACCATAAAATCATAGTATTAAAGGTTGTAGGGATTCTTTGCATTGCCCACTTTCTTTTCTGTTAAAGGTGTATTTCTCCTTGTTCTGATTTTTTGAACCAAATGCAACTGTGCATTTGCTTTTATCTTCATTGCATATCAGTCCTGATTTTCTCATAATGTTCTTCAGGTCTTCACTTCCCCTTCACAGGATTACCAAAGCAGCACCTATGTTTGCAAAAACTGGGTATTTTGGGAGTTGTACTGTGACAGTACTACCCCTTCCAGAAAGACATAAACCAGCAGCAGTGTTAGCATATTGCCCTAAGTCTCCAAAATGGGACAGATGCAGTTCCATCTTTTCTACGCTGTATTTTGCACTCCAAACACGCAGTTATACCATTCTGATAATTGCACCGGGTTTCCCACATGCTTCCATTTCAGCTCGGGCACCATCTTAAAAATATAAGAAAACTATACAGGCATTCTAATCATCTTAAATTTTTTTCTTCTCCAGTAATGACAAAATAAAAACAGCCGATTCATAAAAGATACACTTCTCCAGAACTTATAGTCCACCCATATCCTCAGGAAAAGGAATGCGATAAGGAAAAAATACCAGTAACAGGATACTATTGGCCATAATGAGTGAGAAAATGAGGGTGTTGTTCTTTCTGGTTTGTTCTCTTTTTTTCCAAGTAGCAATCTGACTACCTGCTTTCATTCTCTTGGAATTCTTTTTCAAACTTCTAAATCATGAAAAAGAATTGTCATATTCTTTCCCATTTCTAATAATTCAGTGGCAACATTATCAGCACCTGGTGTTTTGTTGTTCCTGAGCTCCTGATTGCCTCTTGAATCACTTCAAAATTTAATTCTTCCACAAATAGCTCATGTGTCTGGGAGACAGCCTTTTATTCACTATTAACCATCTCCCTGTAGTGGACACATAAAAGTACTCCTCCTTCCTCTTCTGTAATTGAGTTTTTTATAATGAAAAGGTTTCCTTATTTGTTCTTTATCAGACACAGATGTGGTTAATTTCCTCTCTTCCATGCATCAATACCCTTATAAAATGTGTTTATTTTACTAATCTTGCTATCCTGTTTCATCTTTTTCCCCAAGCCATGAAAGTATTGCCTTTCTCCTTATACTGCTGGCCCCTTGACTTTCCCTCTGGCTTTAGAGTGTTTCGCATCCAGAGTTCAATTCTGATTCCAAAGGCTACAGCGTTGCTATATGTCAATCTCCGTTGCTTTCCTGTAATTTTTATCAAACTATTCTTTTTCTGTTATTGTTTTACTTATTCCTACACTCTGTTCTAACACTTGCTTTACCATCTCTCTGCAGGTGTTCCACCTGGTATCAGTTTTCTTACAAACATCACAAAATCCTTTGAAGACTCTGAGCACTTTTAACTACTGACCTATATTCCTGTCCATATTCTGGATTCCCCAAAGATTCTGTGTTGTGTCTCTGTCTCATCTGCTTTATTTCATTTTGCTCAGTTCTTGGTTGTAGAAAATCATTTTCCTACAATACAGAGAGTTCACCTGCAGCTGGCTCCCCTTCGCTTCCCACTGTCACTTCTACGCCTTGAACGACCGAGTACATTGTGCAATCTGATTGATACCAAACTATTTTGAGGTAGTCACATATGTTTTTTAATGTCCTCATGAGGAAACCACATGACCTTCACAACCACATCTTTGAACTGAGCAAATGGCATTTGAGTGCTGTTAATTCTGATTTTAATGCTCCCGTCTGGATCCCATGCATCTTCCTTCCCTTCCATAGGATATCAATCATCCTGGAAAATACCGGCAACTGAAATCATCTTATCTTTAGTTCTTCAGAGAACCTTTCTTTTATTTTATGATCAGTGAGCTTCATCAGAACGAGAAAAGTCTTTTCCTGGTACCTCCCTTTAAACCACAGGCAGGAGTGCAGAGAGGACTGCAAACCCAGTTGCTGGTGATAGCACAGTATCACCAGTGAGCCAGCTCCCGTTTGATGCTCTCCAATTACTCCCCCATTCCAAAATTGTGCCAGACTCCTAACTTCAAGAGATTTGTCTCCTAGTCCTCTTGGTTATTTCATGACTGTGATAATCAAATAGTTAGGAGGGTTCCTGGCTTATGTATAGTTAAAATGTTAGAGGTTCCCATTCCCCAGTATTATTTCCACAGCTCAGGTTATTCGGTACAAAAGGTAATATGGATATCTGAAGCTTTTGGGTTTCTCCAATTTCAATTTTTACTGTGAAGACGTCAACAATACATACAGCAGGCTGTTTGCAGGAATTATTTCCTTAGACTAATCATTATTCTTCTGCATATCTGCTGTGGGTAACTTTGGGCATACTTGCTGCAATACAAAGAATAAAGAATAGATATTGGTAACCAAAAGTCTAAGGATTTTTTCAAATATAGGCTAGCACGTGCTTTTTCATATTACTTTGTGTTATTTACTAACTGAAGAACTAATTCAATCTATAATGTAATAAGTGTTAAAATTCTAAACATACACTAGTCAGCAAAATGTAAATGGGAAAACAACTAAGCTGAAAGAGGAAGGGCAGGCAAATTTAAAGCAAATAGTAAGGAAACGACATTTATTAAATCTGTGAAAACAAAATTTAATTGAAACGTCATCACTTGGGACCGTATTTAAAGTCAGAGTTTGTGTAAAGAGTATGAGGTTCCTCCACGACTAATTCACATTGACTGAGAGAACTATGCCCACCTAGGAAGCTGAACCTAGACCTTAGATGTCTTGAAGCTAATGGAAGTTTCCATACTGTGTTTATTAAAAATAATGTTTAACACTAACAGAGTGATGATCTAAGCAAGTACCCTGCACATTTGCTCAGAGTGGGGCTTCAGAGGAAGCCTCCCAAGGAAGGTGAGTTCAGTGGACCATGGCAGAGAGGAGCCAGTGATCTCTGTATGTGGGAGCATGTGGTTGTCTTTGACAGCCATTGAGTGGTCCTGATGATTCCTCCATAGCTCCCACCGGCACTGCAGAAAGACAGGCATGTTGCATCATTTGCCTCATTTTGTCTCCTGATGGTGGGGTGCTATGGGAGAGAGGCTCCATGGTGTCTTTGAGAGTTCTTCTGAGCAGCTCTCCAAGTGTGTAAGGTATGACAGTAAATAAAGCCAATAAAACCCAATAAAGGGTCCCATTTGAAACCTATTTGTCAAAGAAAGACCAAAAGCCAGATACGTTTCCGGCCAGAGAATGGCATAGGATGAGGTACTCACTTGCAAAGGGACCAGCCTACCAAACTTGTCTAGCCTTGCTTTAAAGCATCATACACCAAATCCCACACAAGTCTTCCAAGCTTCCATTGGGAATCATTGACACAGCTTGGATGCAGGAACTTTGGAATACCCAAATCGTCTTCAGCTGAGCCTTCAGCTGAGGAAAGAGCAGGGAAACCAGACCGAGAAGGTCTCAGAGAAGCCGTTCACGTAGTGCAGGGTGGCTCTGGAGGCACATCACGCTCGGAGATTTCTTCTGGGCTGACACCTGGTGGTGGCCATGGGCTCTTCCAGCCTGCAGAGCTACTGCAGCGGTTGTGTCCAACACGAAGAATCGTGCATGGACAAGATAAAAACCCATCAAAACAACACTTATTTACTCCTGGAAGTCCCTTTGATTTTTTCTAACTGGAACCAGCTCATGTGACTGAAGAAAGAATGCTTAGAAGAGGGCTATACTCTCTCAAAACCAGTTTTTGGACCAGTTGAGACCATTTCTTTGCAGAGAACTTTTCTCAATAATTTGAGCATTAAGTTTAGCAGATGCGACATCCTGAGAATGCCATTTGTCTGGGGAATTGTTAGCATGTTTAAACTACAGAGTTATCTTATTCTAGCGTGCTTTGAGGGTGATGCTTCAAGTTGAGGACTGGAAAGTTTGTGTTTAGGAAATGAAAAATTACAAAATATTCTTCTTTTTTTTCTCTCTTGGTGAAATCATCTGAAATGGGAACCAGATTTTGAGAATTTGTTCTAATATAGTTATTTTAAAGGACTGTACCAGAAAGGCTGAGTTCTAGAGACCCCCTCTCCCAGAACAGAGGATATCCTTCACTCTACAGCATCAGAGAAGACTGCATATTTATTTAATTTTACACTACTTTGGGAAAGCCACTGGAAAATAAACACAGAATCATCCCTGGATTTATTTATTTTTAGTAAGGCTTATATTTTTCTGTGTATCACTCCTATCCATGCACAGGCACTAAAGAGTAAACACCTTCCTTAAGGCAGCATTAATTACAAATAAAAAAGGTCCAAAAAAAAATTTTAAAAAAATATTTTCTCTAGAAATGCTGATTCCTGAAAGCACTGTCTGCAAGATATGGGCAATATTCACTTTTCATTAAATCCCAGTAGGTTTCTAACTCATATAAAGCCATACTTATGAAAATTGGAAAAATATTCTTTCTAATAAAAATTGATAAACACTATGCCAAATGCTCTTTCTCTCTTTTCTATAAACACACAGAAAGCTTTATTGTTAGTGGTGGGATACACAACTTAATTTTCAAGAGCGTATTATAAGATCAGAAGGGAAATAAGGCCAATATTTTCATGCACATCTGTAATCAAGCTTCTAATTTTGTGTTTAGTTTTCCTGACATGAGACTTTAGGATTCTAACATTGGAAAGACATTAAACAAAACATGGTCTGCATTGTTATCATGAATCAAATACCTCAGTGTTAGAAAATTAACATTATTTGGGTTTTCTGTCCATTCCCTGAACTAAGCAAAAATGAAATATTCTGATGAATGTTTGTTCATTTCAAGCAACAGGCAGAAAAAGTGATTTATTCTTACAGTAGCTTGGATAGAATCCAGAATGGCAGGTTTCCAGCTCATTGTAACAACACTCAGAAAGTCCAGCTGATTTTGATAAACATGAGTACCTTAATGTTTATTTTCCATAAAGCCTCATCTGTAGTTCTTTCAATAATGGAATTATCTCAATGAACAAGAAACATAGAAATTAAACAATTGATAGGAACATTAGGGTTTTTTTTTCCCTCTACTAACAATACTTCTGAGTAGGAGCAAATTCTAACAATGCCTTTCCTGACAAGTTAAGCCCAAATGTAACCCTGTACATGAAACTTCAGGCTAAAGCACTGCATGTCAACACAGCCCACTCACCAGGAGGTTGTGTGTCCCCTTGTGTTTAGGTGACATTAAATCCAAGCGAAGCCCAGGCTATCTGCTGGTGGGTGTAAACCCTCTGTTTTTCCCCTCACTTCCTTCCCCCTCCAGCTTTTATCTCTCTTTTCCATTTAGACTGTAACTTCATCACTGCAGGGACCCTCCTTCATCCCCTCTTTGCTTATTGCCAGGGCAAAGCATCCCCAGTCCCAGGACGGGTCTCTAGGTGCTGCTATAACACCAATAATAATAAATGCCACTACAACTGTTTTTCCAGATATTAAATCAGTATCAGGACTCTCCCCAGTGTCTGTGGCTCCTCTGAAAGAGATGGAAAGAAATGTCATAGTTTTGGTTGATTGTGGTTTTGATGCTGCAGGGCTGGTGTCTATCCCATGCCATATCCCACCAGCGTGGCCAGCTCCCTCCACCTGTACTGGGGCAAGAGGAGGATCTGTCTGCCCCAGGATTTACAGCCCATGTTTCAGGTCATTAATGCTGTGACCCAACAGAAGCATGGCAGGTTTGTGCCCCTTTTAGACTCATGTATCAGGAATTTTGCCCAAAATAGAGCACCTATTCCCGCTTCTCTGAAACTGGCAGATTCCCTTGAACTTAGTATCTGAGGGGGTAAAAGGTTATTTCCATCAGCTTGCCATGAGTTTGTCCCCTTAGAGTGGTGTCATCAAGAGTGCTGAGTGGTGACCTTGTAAGACCAGAGTGTGATACACAAACCAGCCATTAAAATCCTAATGAGATAAGGTAGGCCAAATGTCTCCAGTCCTGATTCTGCCTTTGCTTATAATATGCACAACTAGCACCTTTTAGCTCTAGTGCACTCTCAGCATTATAATTGGAAAATTTTTAATGCAGCTCAGCTCTGCTGGAAAGTATTTTCTCCCATGGCTTCGTGGTTTAAGCAGCTGCAAATTTTATATAGCGTCCTTACCACCCATTTTTTTTTAATGCTATACATATTTTGGGACTGGAGAAAAACAACAGATATCCAAATAAAATCAGAGATACAGTGTGACCCTAACTAGACAGGGAGAAGCAGATATTTGGTTGCCAATTATGCATTTCCTTCTCTCTACTTTTTAACTGGAGCTGAAACATCTCACCTGCCTTTGTAGAAGTACTTTGAGACTGATGGGGAAAAATTGAATATACAGCAATGTATTATTAGTAATATAGTTATTATTATTACTATTAATAATTAAAATAACACCCCCCCTTTTTTTTTCTTGTCTCACCATGTGCTGATGATATTCCCTGATAGACTTATTAAGATATTGTTAAAATGCAGCCTTCTGAGCCCACTCTGTGTGATGACTGGTCATCTAGCCCATCCAAATAGCACTGTACAAAATGATATCAAGTGGCAGTCGGTGTTTTATACTGTTAGTCTAAGGAGACATTTGGAAAAAAATAACCACAATACCTTGAAGTGATCATGGCTGTGAGATACACTTAGTAACAGACAGTCTGAATTTCACCCATATAACATGGAGGTTCTAGTTCATGTCATTAAAACTAAAGCAGATTATGGATATTGTCCATTCAAAGGGAAAATATAATTACTGTCATGAAAGAAGTGGTCAGTGGAAATCAATGAGAATTAGAGGTGCTTATTATTTCTCACTGTTTAGGGCAGACTGCTTCTAAGAGTCTATTGGGGAGAATGTGGAGTTGTTCAGATGCTCATGAGAGCAATTAATTTATAGAAATATCTCTGAGATCAAAACTCGCCGTAAGAATTTTTATTACTGTGGACAGAGCGCAACCATAAAGAACCTAGCATGCTTTTTAAAAGAACCAAACCAAACAAAACTAAAACAAAAAAAGAATGGGAAAAAAAGAAAAAAGAAAAAAAACCCAGCATCCAAAAAACCAACTGACAGGTAGGGAAGTAAGCATTTTTCTTTTAAACTAGTTTGTCCTACTATGAAAAACTGGTGATACAGCAGCCAGAAAACTATTTTAACAATCTAGTTCTCAGAGCAATTTTAGGCATTAAAGAGGCATTAAAAACCCAAGTGGAAAACTGAGAAGATTTGAAGGAAATTTTGTTGCTAGATTGCAATTTTGGTATTATCCTTTCCTCTATATTATTGGGGATGTTTAGGAGCAAGAAAATTGACCTACTGGAACAATTTAGTGTCCAGTGTATGTTCATATCTTGTTTCTGCAGAGGATTAACTCCTTTCTGAGGGGAAGCACGAGAACTCTCATATCAATAACTTCCAAATTGTCTGCCCACAGCTTTTTTTCCCAGCTCTTCCACCCTCTCCTACATCCACCGGCTCAGAGATACAGCATGAAATTTACAACATTTCCAAAGTTTCTAAAGTATAATGCAACCAAAAAATCCAATGTCTTCTAGATTTTCAGTTCCAGTTTGAATTATATTTAGTTCTTGTCTTTGCTAATAACTTGCAACAATGAGTGCTAGTTGTTTAAAAAGCATTAAACCCATTTCCATACATGTGAATCTTACAAATTCTGCCTTGCTTGAGTGGTCCCTTGCTCTGGTGTTGAGCAAGGCAGGAGACAACCAGTCCTTTGCCCTCTCTGAGCTGCTGCCAGACATGGAGGTATGGGTGATGCGACATCCATAGCTCTGTCTGTGCGACAAAAGCTGTCTCAAAGCCTCGGTTGCCCATTGGTAGGTGACATTCTCTGCTTGACGTTGGCCATGCACTATCACCAGAAGCACTGATGGGCTACAGGTGGCAACTTGGTGCCCAGGTGAAGGACAGGGTGGGCCCGTGCTACCTCTCCCAACACACCTTTAGATTCAGCAAGTCTCTGGCTGTCATCCACGGAGAGCAACTCTGGCTTAGAACTGGCAGTACCTGTGTGCTCGACATGAACCTGGCTCACCTGGTGGCCAACCAACATTTACACCTCCTGATTCAGAAGCTGCTTTGTTTCTCTGACCTCTTTCATGAAAACATCTTTTCTGCTTAGAGGTTCGTCAGTTCTTACTGTTTCCTTGGCTTTCAGTGAGGTTATAATACTGCAAGTGTGAAATCCTCATTAGTTGCAAGGAAGTCTTCAAGGAAACCTGTAAAGTGCTTTGGAAAGAAGGCAGGAGATAAATGTAAATGATGTTAGCGTGACAAACAGTAGGTTTGGGTTTAATAACAATTGATTCATTTTTTATTCCCTGTGACTGAAGATGACTCACTGGTGTTTCTCATTTTTAATTAATAGAAGAAAATACAATCATAATATTTATTCTCTCTGTGAGTAGTTCTGATTATAAGCAGTGCAAGAAGAAAAGACAACAGATCAGACCTGTTCATTCCCATCTGTGAGTCTGAAAAGCATATTCATCTAGACTCCAGAAGTGGCCTTTCGTCCCACCTGTCGCTCCAAGGTAGACATCAGGTGCTGGTGTTTACTCAGGTCACTGACACTGGAAAAGCTGCACAAAAACTGATAGAAGTCCTTTTCTTCATTGACCCCAAAGGTTTCAGTCAGCCCCGAAACTGGCTATTAATTACAGTGTTCAGATAAGGGACAAGCTCAAAAGAGCTGTGCACTGAAGGCAACCAGTACAGCACCAGTAATAAACCCCTTTATAACCATTAAGAGAACTCAGGACTGCTGCAAAAAGGTTTCCCTCTCTCACTTGGTGACCAGCAGGACCTGCCATGCTCACTAAGGTGGTTTTGCATTCACATCTACATTTCTGAAAGCTGCAGAAATCAGTTCTCTGATCACCTAATATTTTGGAAGGAGAGACTTATAAGAGGTGTTGTCCTGAGGTCTGTGCCATGCTCAGAGCTGTGTGCGTTCATGCAACACCTGGACTGTCTTTGAACTCTCTCTCTGGCTCTCAAATCCATTCGCAAAACAAGTGTACAGCATAACTTGCAACTCAGTCTTGGCACAGGCACAAAAGTTAATCAGAATGAAGAGCAAAGCCATCCATCTGGTGAGCCAGATAACTTCAGCCCCTCACTTGTTCACGGCAGGGGAGCCCATTTATTTGGATTTGTTACCTAATGATTTTCCTGGCATGTTAAATTGTTTATCAATTTAGTTAAGTGATAATAGAATTTTGTAGTGTTGTGTGCCTGAATTGGCATTGGGAAGCTGAACTGGTCAATCACGCACTTTTAATCCTTGGTTTTCCTTGTTGATATAATTTTAAATAAATGAGAATTCTTTAGCAGCCTAATGAGAGTCAGTGTGGCAGAGGAAGGGGAAAGGGAAGCAGAGCCTTTGCTCTGAAAGTGTTGAGGAAGCACCAAGCAGAGCAAGAGCTGATACCTTAGATTTGCTGAGACGCAGTTACTTCGAATTAGTCGAAGGTAGAGACCATGTACTTCTTAGAGGAGAAGAATGTGTAAGTAGAAATCTTGTCTGAAGGCAGACCTGTCCTATTTGGGCCATGTCAATGAGGGTGCTGTCTTTTGTTTCCTGTTTGGGTTATTTTAGCAGATGACCTGAGGCTTTGACATTCTGTCTTTTCTCCATCCAGAAATGTTTCTTGGTCCCTAGGAATCACCAAGCTCAGTTATAATCTCAGTTGCATCTATGCTTCCCAGTGGTTTCCAGCTAACTTTTTCACTCCTAGTTATAAACCCCAGTGCCTTTCCTCCATCACTGATTTTTGCAGGTATGAGGGATGCTGCAGCTGGAAGCAGTCGAGCAGCTGGAGCAGTAACAGGCTCTGCAGCCTCGGAGGAGATGCTGCATCAATGGAGAGGGTTCACCTTGGTGCCTGCCATGCTGAGAGCCTCTACAGAGGCACCTAGAGTGAAACTGGGTTTTATCGTGTCCCAATGAGGAAAAGGTTTTTCTTTGAGAGGCAACGAGTGTGAAACCACTCATAAAAACACTCAGAACAGCAATGCTGTTTCATGACATTGCTTTTCATGACAAAAACTACTTGTTTATTTGCTGTCATACTCAACCCTTGCTACACGATGTACTTTGTGTCTTTTATAATTTACCTACTTCTGCAGCTCATGTATTGGTCCCCATTGACTATAAAGCGATATAGCTAATGGAAGGTAGTAGCAGCACTCAAAATTATGGATATTAATTTCTCATATACTAAAACCCCTCTTAATCTTAACAGGGCATGGAAAAAGAGGCAATGAATGAATGCAGAAGACTATTAAAGTTCCCATCTCTTCACCTTAAGGAGCAAACGTTGCATAGCATATAAGGGAAAGGGGAGCTGGAAAGTGAAAAGGGTCGAAGGAGCCATAAACCCCTTTCTTGCCTTTTATGGAGAAAACATTACAAAACCTGGAGCTTTATTAAGATTTCCCTGGGGCCTATGCTATAGAAAATGTTGGTTTAACATAGCTTATGGATTTTTTTGACATGGTATCATGGGTGGACCATGGCTGATAGAGAGTGGTAATGATGGGCTTACCTGATTGCCATACATGGAGCAGGACACCATAGCTGGGCCTACAGAGGCAACCTCCAGTATTAGTACTTACCTGGTGGTGGGGAAAACTGCAGGGGCTCTCCCCCACCCCCCAGCCCATCTCCTGCTGTGGGATTTTACACAAGAGGAGATGATCGAGGCCTTGTGGCTTTTCCTGTTGTGGTAAGAACATCCGTTAGGAAAGGAAGTGGTTGGTTTGTCTAGACAAATCTCACGGGGGCAGGACATCTAAAAGGCTAAGGCTTTTAACCCATTGAGAGTGTTGTGTCCAGCATCAGGTTAAAAAGTTTTATTAGAGCAAAGACTGGAGACTTTTGACTATCTGCTTTTGATTCACTTGATATGGCAAACATTTTTTTATGTTTTGCACTTGTCCTTTCCTAAGTGGTCATTTAGTCATTCAGCAAAGAATATTAAAAAAATAGTTCTCTTGTTTCCCTCTTTTTTCACGATCATAACAACACAAGGCTTTAAACACAGGATCTGTGCATTTAGCTCTTTCTTTCCTGTGTTCTACATCTTTCAGCATCAGGCACCTGTGAGGAAACTCCTTCACAGCGCTGTGCCACTGTGCCTTTCAGAAACCTGCTGGTACAGGAATGTCAGTCTTGTCCTGTCTTTAAATTTCTATTTATTATGGACAGTAGCAACACTGATGGCCATAGATGTCAAAGCATTTTCTATTTTAAAACATATCGTCTGTGTGAGTGTGTGTATATATATTATATGTCTGTTTTTCATGAGTCTGTAAGCGCACAAAATTCAGTTTGTTTTACTGGTGTTATCAGGAGGCCTGCCAGTATCAATGTTTCTATTAGCACCTAGTTACTAGTAACGCCTGAGAAAATATCTGCTTTTATAAGAAAATGAGGGATTTTTCCTGCCTTTTTGAATTCTAGAAATAATTCTGAGCACATTAACACAATGTAACAGAAGCTGAGAGAAAAATCCACAAGGTCATTTAAAAAAATACCCCCCTAGACATTATTCAGAGAGCGAGCATAGGTATTTTTCTTATAAAGAGAATCTCCTGATCTCCTACACGCTGGCTTAGTGTTTCAGCGCGTTTTATAACAAAGCAAGGCTAATATGACAGTACTTATAAGTTATTAAAACTGAGAATGAAGTGTGCTTCAGGGAGACTCCCTTTGGCATGAAGAGAACCTTTTTATCAGATCTGTGACTCCAAAGCAGTGCTGGTCAGCCCTTCTTGTGGGCTCGTACTTCACATCCTTGTACCTGCATTTCATGAGCTGAGAGAAAAAAGGCACTTCTCAGCTGCTACCAGTTTCTCTGTCACTGGCAACGAAAAAATAAGTTCAGCTGAGAGCTGTCCCTGTGTCCTGGAGGCTAAATCTGGTGTCCCCAGAAACTTAGGAGATTCTCAGTGTCAAGAATGCATCTGAAATGTGCCCTCAGGGCTCATTCTGGGGGGGAAATATTGCTGATGGAAAATTCCTATTGAATAGTCGCACACATCTCTCTTTCCTCAAAGAACTTGTGTTTTGACATAGCCCAGCTGTGGATGAGTCAGGTAATCCTAGGCCAAAAAAGAAGGCTTTCTAATTCCCTTTAAAACTGTGTGAAACACTGAAACAGATGAGATAGGGCTCTGCATGTGCAGGTATTGAATTTCTTGAGTAAATCCAAGTACAAGAAGAACATTTGGCCCATTGCTTGGGCCATGTCTTCAATAGCAGCAAACAGGCTGCTGAGCTGAAAGTCATATATGGCCAGCAGCCCCCAAAGTGCCATGCAGAGTGCTGGGGGGCTGCATGAGGTTGGTGATCCTGAGGATGGGACCTGAAGTTGTCCACAAAGAAAGCTCAGGCAGAAGAGTTAAATCTGGCATGTCACTCTTCTCTGGGGTTTGAGAGGTTTTCTCAGATTTCTTCAGGAAAACATACTTTAGGTCTCCCTTGGGCAGAAGTAGGGATGGGATGTGGGTTTCCTCGCTGTCGAGAAGTGCTCACACGGCTCAGCCAATATCTCCTGCACAAGGGTGCTGGGTCTGGTCTGGGCGCATGGCTGTGCTTTCCTCAGTCAGCTGAGCAGCAGTTTGGCTGAAACCCAGTGTGTTGCTCCCAAAGAAAGCCAAATGTTCTAGAAGTGAATTCATCCCCCTCAGGCAGACCAGAACCACCACCCATGGCAGCAAATGCCATCACCCTGAGGCTGGGGGTCTCAGGGGAATGCGGACGCTTCCTCACAGTTGGGTGAGACACTTTTGCCTGCTGAGAACAGGGTCACCCGGGACAGCTTTGTGCTCAGTGCAGGATCCTGCAGCCTGTTAAGAGGGGAATGAACATCCCTCCTCTGCCCTGGGACCAGCCCTGCTGTGCCTAAGCTCCAGACACCTCCATCCTCCTGTGCATCTCAGTGTGTCTTGCAGTTGTCTCCTCCCTTGTACCCACTTTGGGTACTTCTCTAACTGCTTTTCGTTTCAGAGCTCTTGCTCTCACTCGCTGTCTCCCTAATTATGAGGGTGTTACTTGAGTGGTTTTTTGAAGCCTCCAGGAGGAGATTATTTATAAACTTCTTCATCGTGGCTGCTCTATGGCTTAACACCCAACAGACTTGAGGTGGAACAGGAGGAGTAGGAGGACTAGTAGGTTTTGAAAGAAAACATGGTCTACAGACAGAGCTCAGTCTACTCCTGCAGTAGAAAGTCCTTCCCAGCATGGAGAAAGTTATCAGCCTTTGACTGATAGCCTTTGACTAAGCAGACTAATGACCTTTGGTTTTACTACACCCATCAGTATCTCCTAGAGATTAATCTTCAACGCTAAAACTTATTGACTGCAGTTTGAAAAAAAAAAATGGATTTTCTATATCTATCTAGACAGTGATCTCTTCAGAGAGCATCAGGTGGCTGCTTAAGCCTACTCTTTCCTGCTCGAATCTATGCTGAGTACTGCTATTTCTTCGAGAGACAGGAGGGCAGCTGAGGAAAAAATCCTGGGGATAAAACTTGAAAATAATCTATTTTGCTGTAAAGGTTCAATAAGAGGCTACTCGTATGAAAGCCTGGGAATTTGATCTAATGCCTTTACACCCCTGTAACTCCATTGGCTCCCGGTGTGCATTGATGTAAGTGGGAAGAGAATAAGAACCCATTTATTCTCTATTTGAATAATGCTATATCTAATCACAAGTAGGACATATTGAAGGCACAGAAAAGCCTTGGGGATGTGCTGATCAGTCACCTGGTAAAATATAAAGACTCACATAAAGCTGTACTTGGAATATTTCTCCCATCTAGTCCATTGCATGTGCTGAGCATTTACTGTAATACATGTGAGGTCTAATTTACCTCCCTCCCTTCATAGTCTCTTTCACCTCCCTAAACCGAGTCAGTGTGTTCAGCAAATGCTTTTTGCTCTGCTTCCTGAATCAATTTCAAGACATCTGATGCATCTCCCAAACAGATACAGCCCAGCGGGCTAGCCAGTAAAGTCAATTTACATAGTGAAACTGTTACAAAGCTCTGAAACTTGTTATACAGTGGATGATCATCCCTGTACCCAGGGGACAGGAGGAAGAATTTTCCCTTTTACCTGGAATCTGAACATTACAGGTAAGTTTGACTGGAAAGAGCACTGTGGAAATTCATCCATAATTTGTAGCCTCTGAGATACAAATTACATCATGCTATTATTTTAGGAATGCAGCACTTTGCCACCTTCCTGTTTAATGAGTATATTTTCTTAACAAGTCAGGTGTCAAAAATAGTTCCAATAGTCCATTAACAATGAAGCACAGCAAAAAAAAAAAGGATAGCACTTAACAATATCTGATTAATTGACTATTACTCTGGGACCCTAGTTTTAAAAATGCAGTCCCCTTCTGTCTTCATTCCCTGATGTGTCCTTCCATCTTCTGCCAGGGACAACCCAGCACTCAGGCATTCAGCTCCTTGGCCACTTTCAAGACTTCTTTCCACATTAGCCCCTCATTCCTGCCTTCCTGTTGCAGGCTACGGTGTTTATAATGCTGCTTTTTTGCCAGGTGCCCTGCTGGAAAACAGATCGGGGATGGATGTGGGTTAAAATATCTAAGGATTTTTATTTTTTAAAAACTAGCTTCAGTGCCTAACTTGGTTCCCATCACGCATCCCTCCAGAAGCGGTACCAGTGCAGATGAAGGGGCAGTGTAGTGCAGCGGTGGGGAAGAAGCACCCAGGAAAGAAATGGGAGCACCCAAGGAAGAGAAGGGCCAAGAACTTCTGAAACTGGTTTTGCCATCATGTACAAAAAAATCTGGGTTGTGTGCATGGATTGACAGAGAGCAATTAGGTTTTGCTTTCAGAAATGCAAGAACCTGGAGCTGCCTATATAATGAATGAACTGCTAAATTCCAGAGGATGTATAACCCACAGCAAAATATTTCTGACATGGAGGAGAGATTAGGAAAGACATTTTGGATTAATTTTTAGGAAGTCTTGCTCAGGATGAAGGAATAAGGTGACCTTTTTTCCTGAGGAAGCTTTCCAGAGCTTCTAGCGAGGAATAGTTTCTGTTTGTCCAAGAAAAACAGTATTTTATATAGATTTTCTTCGAATTACTTTCTTTTAATGGTGATAATTGTCTATGAGGTTGTACTACATGCTAATGAAAAGTATAACCTTTTATCCAGCAATGTGGGTTTACTATGTCATTTCATCTTTCTAGGAAATGGGGATGAATCATACGTATGTGTGTATATATACACATACATTATGGGACACGAAACTGCCAAGCAACTCTTTGACTACCTAGGAGTTCCACAGAACTCCTTTGTGTCCTTTCTGAACAATAAATCCTATTTAGATTTTGACAGTTGGCACCAATTTCCCACAAAAATCTTGCTGTTTTCCCCTGTGAAGGGCAAAATTCAAAACATGGCAAAAATTAACTTGGGGAGTGATATCTTTATTCTGCTATTTTCCTCGTCTCTGGAAAAAAAAAAAAGTGCAAATCTATGCTTAAGTCCAGAAAAAAAATTGCTTTCTAAAGTAAATTTAATCTGCTTATGAAATAGGTTCAACTCTCAAATTCTGCATGAATTCTGAAGTGAAATGGATGCATTTTATTTTAAAGAGACAGGATGTTCATTTTAGCTTCCTTTTCCTAAAAAATCAACACTACCACATTGTTTAGAGTAATGTTGCTGGAGGCTAGAGATTGACAGCTGACTTTAGGTAGGAAAATTAATATTTTATAAGCTTGTCCATCATGATATTACTGGAACAAGGCAGTAGATATCAGCCTGCCTTTATCACATTTGCAGCTTGCTTTCATTAGCTCTCTGTTTCCTTTATCCTGGGGATCATCTTCCTTTTAAAGAGGCAATCTGTTCATTTTACCAGATGATAGCCTAGTATATATGTAGCCTACTTAAAAACAAGGTCTAAGAAGAAAAAGGAATCATGTGAGTTCAAAAATAAGAGAGCTATAGTAAATGCAAGTTAGAATCATAGAATCATTTAGGTTGGAAGAGACTGTTAAGATTATCGAGTCCAACTGTTAATACAGCAAGAAAGGAAAACTTTGGATTGCATACAGGAAGAAGTCTTCTGATGTTTCTAGGGGAGACACTCTCCTCCACTCAAGCACACAGGGCAACGTGGAAACAGAAATGGATGTTTAAGTCAACTCACAATGCAATTAACTTCATGGTGCCTTGAGAAGATGCGTATGTGCTGTGGGTACGTGGTGGGGTTACAGGGACCCCGACACTTAAATGGGCGAAGGGGTGAAAACAGAGCCCAATGGACCTCAGGCTGGGACCACACTGTGCCTCTGTCTTCTGCTATGCACATAGTCCAGGGCTGAAAACTAGCAGCTTGAGACATGGCCCTGCTAGCAAAAATGAGTATCGGACACTATGGAAGCTGCAATAAGCCATGAATTGCTGAGCAACCTGCATAAGGCTATGGGAGACTTTCACATCTCAGTCTTCCTCACCTCAAACAGGCTTCCGAGAAGATGGAAAATTTACAGGACTCTGCTCATTTGGTTAAGGAAATTGGCTTACTGGCTTCCTGGTCTACTCCCTTCCTTCCTCTGCTTCTTCCAGCTTGCCTCAGGTTGGTAGTTAAAAGCCCTGTGAAAACACAGAGGTTGGATCAGGCTATGGGTATCTGAAAAAAAATAGGTAGGTGGGGAGAACACGCTAGCTCAAGGGTATGAAGACAATTTTGGTAGCTGTAAATGTTGTGCAGAAGACCATGGGAGTGACTACAGAGTCACAGACATTTCCAATAGCCCAACCAAAACAATATACTGTAAAACAGGCAAACCAGGACTGCCTGTACTACCTCCTTGTGAAGTAAAAGGACCCCATACAAGTGTCCAAGGTCAAGGTTATTGGATAGGTAATTAGCTGAATTCCTCCACTTTGTATGAGTATATTTAAGAATTATGCGGACTGGGGAAAATTTGCAGTGTAATTGGGCAAAATGCCAAATTTGTTATAAAACCTTAGGTGATGAGCTTCTCAGTGTTTGTTCTGCTATTTAAGGGAAGGAAAAAGACCTTCCTTACTTATGTGTGTGATGTTGGGAGAAAAACAACAGCACTTATCCTTTGGTCCTCTCCAAGCAGCTTACAAAGCGCATAATCAAGAAAAAGAATAATGTATTTTTAAGGTAATGTCATATAAATAAATCTAGCTTGAAGGAGTCATTTATCTGGCAAAGCATGCAAGTTAGTTTGATCATCAGCTGTATGTGAGAAGATCAAAATAAATCCTGAATGTGGAATCTGGACTGTGCTGCATATCAAGTTAAGAAGCTTTTTGGACTCCTGGTCTCAAGTCTGTGGGCTGAATTTATACCTCTGATGCCAACTTTCTCCTTCTACAGGTTGTCACATAAGTGAATGAAGGACCTGTGCTGAAGACTGTGTGTCTCATCCCACAGTCTACTTATTGTACAGTAATCATAGAATCATAGAGTCATTTAAGTTGGAAAAGACCTTTAAGATCATCGAGTCCAACTGTTAACATAACACCGCCACATCCACCACTGAAATGCGTCAGGCTATTTATTTTTGACGTGCAGTAATAGTAGNCAAAGGGAAAAAGGACAAAAGTACTCTCTGCTTTTTTTTTTTTTTTTTTTTGCGCCCAACATGACTGAGTCAGTCTCCTGGGACTAAAAGCTCAGCCATAACCTGCAGGAATGAGGCATCCTGAGTCAACTCTTTAGGCTTTGCATGGCCAGGCCCCGTGCACAGTCCTTGGGGGGAAGTGGCAGACAACGTGTTACCGGCACATAGTTCATAAAATGAAGGAAGTAGCATGTTTTCCAATCTCTCCCATGCTTCAAAAATAGGAATCCTTTGTCCTGCCAAATGCGTGTATAAATAACGTTATCTGTGCTTTGCACAAATTGATGTAGACAGCTAAAGATGTAAGATTATCTGCTTTTTTCCCCTAAGATTCAATGTACGTTATATAGTCAAACGAGAATATACATTCAGATGTAAACAATTATCATTGCCAGGAATTTGCCTTTGTAAAACAGAGTGGGGCAAAAGTACTTAGTAAAGGATGTGAAAAGAAAAAAATATGCACGTGAAATGTATTGCTGAAGGGAAAAAGCAGGAGTCTTGGTAAAACACAAGAGGACCCGTGCAAATATTGGCACTGGAAACTGCAATGCTTTTGTGATGGGTATATCAGACACTGGAAGGAAATAGACTTATCCATCACAGTATGACCTGCAAGTTGGTGGGAGAATTCAGCAGTCTGTGTGGACCTCTGCCTCTAAGGTACTTCTGCAAATGCCACCATGTAGATGTTCTTTGAGAGATAGAAGCCTGCAGTAAGCACCATTGAGAAGATGACCTTGAGGAGCCCAGATCTCTTCAAGGTTGAGGGAGATGCAGGCAGACATCTGATTTTAAAATTCACTATTTTTTTTTTAACCTTTACAAAGTTTATGGTATTTTGGTTTTGAGCCAAATTTTTATCCATCTGGAGAAGAGTAAGCTCTTCATCTTGTCTTCTGGTTATAACCTAAAGTTTGATCAGCTTCTGTAGCCAGAAAAGAGAGTTTACTGTAGTGGGATTGTTTTTTCCACTATGAATGGTGGTATGCTTTACGATAGGTCTTATTCTTTATAGGTAAATATTCAGTATGGGCATTTGAACATTTTCCACCTTTTTTTTAAGTGGTTCTCTTTACCGCTTTACCATGGTTGAAACTTACTTTCCTGCATGCAAATAGTTATCTCTGTGGTATGGAAATTTTGCTAAGCATTCCCACCTCCTAAAAAGGGATTGGTCTCAGGCATAATTATTGCAATATCCTGTTGTTTGCCAGCATTTGTCGTGGCTTTACTTTAAGGGAGATCTTGGGAACAAAAAGGAATTGGGGTTGAGTTCTTACTGTGCATCACAGCCCTTGGAGTAGTGCAGGTTTTTGCCAAATATATCCAGTGCTTACAGGGCTAAAGCACTTAGGAGTGCTGAGTCAGAGACTGGGCCATTGTAGGCTTTATTTCAGGGTGTGTGCTGAAATAGTTTGAAAGAGTTTTTACTAGAGCTCTCAGGGCAGCGTGTTTGTGCTTCTGCTGCTGCTGTCATTTATTAGGAAGAAATAAACAGAGAGAGACACATCTAAAGACAGACGTTTATGGATGCAAAAATATTCAAGTTGTGAAACTATTCTATACATAAGAATTATAAGCATTGCTCAAGACCCAGATGGGATCTAACACTGAGTGTTAAGATCTATAATCTAGCGCAGAGACAATGCAGACACAAAGTCAGAAACTATTGTGTAAAAAAAAATTCATGTAAAAAATAACTAATTCCCACCTTTCCAGTTTAAAGCAGCTGTTCATCTTCCTTTTAAATATTTTCAGCTTTCTCTAAGGTCTATGATGATATTGTATTCACAAACATGCTTATTCTTCTTCTAAATGTCAGGATGCTTATTCTAATAGGTTTGGAGCTGGAGATTGTAATGGGCTTGAAATGATTTCTTATGCCAAAGCATAAATAGTATTCAGCTGAACAAACACCAGCAGCAACCACTTCAGTAAATATATCATAGACATACACACATACATGCTTATACAAATTATTTATTTGACGAAACAAAAATACCTGGGTGGTATTCATGTTGAGAACACCGTGGCAATAGCAGGTTTCACTGGAACAGTCTGTCTGTCTTACACACCTACAAAAATAAAAGCTGAGGGTATACGTGTGGGTACCACTTTGCCTTGGCAAGGCATGGCAGGCCTCCGTCTACCTGTTTTCTTTCCAGAAAAGCTTTAAAAGAGCTAAGTTGTAGTTTTCTATAGTTGTATTAAGAATGTAAAATTATCCAGTAGCTATTGCCAGTAAAAAGAATAGAGACACATGAAGAGGTTTTGAGCACTTCAGACTGTGGGCAGGTGGGAAAGGTCTGCCGTGCTGTTAGGAACCTTGTGCCGTTGCCAGCCAGCCCTCACCAGAAAGAGGACTCACACGAGATTTTCAGCATTTTCATTAAACTTTCTGATCAGCTGTAGCTAGCGCTGTTGGCAGTGCTAGAGAAGAGACATTTGAAATTTCTGCAAACAGACGTAATTCAGCCAGAAGAGACCTGCTGGCATCTTGTTCCCAACAACTGGTGCTAAGGGCCTGCTTGCGCACCCCTGCATAGGGGTCCTATGAGAGCAGTTTTTTTCTGAAACAGCTTTTACAATTGAAAACAAACAAACAAAAAAATCAATTTTCTACACTTTCTAGCCTGATATATTTTTTAGAGAATCCCATAGGTATAACTTTCTGAGGCATCAGAATTTTTGTTCAATGTTGTTTGCCATACTCAGATACCACACGATTACAGCTATGTACAAACTTGAACGGGAGACAGTTCATGCCATGTTATCAATGAACTGCCCAGCTACCTGGGGACACGAAACACTTCAGTGCCCAAGAAGTAAAATATGGTGGTGGAAATGGAGGAGGAAGAACACAAAGGAGAGAGTACGTGGGGAAGCAGAAAGATGCAAAATAGTTGGTACTGTTTAAAGTTATCTATTTGCTGTTTGCAATGCTTTCTGAGTGTAGTTTTTTCTTATGTCTTTGCAATTGCTGATGGGTGGTGACTCTATTATGTCAAGTGAAGGGCGGTTCTTTCGATAACAGATGAGTGCATACTAGAGGAAAAAAAAATGCATCTGATGACGAACATAGAATCATAGAATAATTTGGGTTGGAAGGGACCTTTAAAGGTGATCTAGTCCAACCCTGCAATAGGCAGGGACATCTTCAACTAGATCATGCTGCTCAGGGCCTCGTCCAACCTGACCTTGAATGTTTCCAGGGATGGGGCACCTACCACCTCTCTGGGCAACCTGTTCCAGTGTTTCACCACCCTCAGTGTAAAAAATTTCTTCTAAATCTAACCTCTTTTATTTTAAAACCATTACCCCTTGTCTTATTGCAACAGGCCCTGCTGAAAAGTTTGTCCCCATCTTTCTTACAAACCCCTTTAAGTACTGAAAGGTCACAATAATGTGTCCCCAGAGCCTTCTCTTCTCCAGGCTGAACAACCCC
>RSEF01000002.1:27440977-27484234 GCA_003993805.1 Himantopus leucocephalus
GCAGGGCTGCTCTCAATCCCTTCATCCCCCAGCCTGTGTTGATGCTGGGGGTTGCCCCAACACAGGTGCAGGACCCTGAACTTGGCCTTATTGAACCTCATGAGGTTCACGTGGGCCCACTTCTTGAGCTTGTCCTGGTCCCTCTGGATGGCATCCCATCCCTCAGGTGTGTCAATTGCACCACTCAGCTTGGTGCTGTCCACAAACTTGCTGAGGGTGCACTGGATCCCACTGTCTATGTCATTGATGAAGGTATTAAACAGCACTGCACCTCTCCCAGAGCTCCACAAGGACTAAGCTGGGCTGCCAGCAACCTGCATGTTTAAAACAGCAGGGAAATAAGCAACTCCTTACTTTAAGGGTGTCAAGGAATCTAAAAGCGGACTGAAGGGAGAAAAGAAAGAGTAACTGAACTGAACACCATTCATTTGGATGTGTGCTGTCACGGTAAAACTGCCTGGCTTTGCCATGGGGAGCTGGGGTTTCAAACATGACAGAGAGATTAGTTCTGCAAGGGAAATTGTGTTCCTCATCAAGCTGCTGCTGCTAAAATCATTGTGCTACCCCTTCCCTTCATCAGCACAAATGTCCTGCATTTCTTAGACCTTCTGAGAGCGGGACTCATGTTGTATGTATTCACTTTGTATAGTCAGCATATTTGCTATGGGTTCCCTTTGACACACTTACAGCTGCGAAAACCAAGCATCTATTGCTGCTTTCTTGGCATATTTCCTCTCCCTGATATTCATAAGAAAAGCAATATGGCACAACTCGGGCAGCACAATGATCCCTTGGACTGCTTGGCGCACAGCTCTCTCTGTCTTAGAGCCCGGAGTCTCTAAAAGTGTCCGTGGTTGGCTTGGTTTTTACTTTGATTGATAGAGACTTTTTTAAAAATCTACAAAAAGCAATCTGAGTGCAAACTGTCTTGTCCTGATAAAGTTCAATGTTCTAAGATGAAGGAGTAAATCTGAACAGATGAATGACCGCCAGCAGCGTTTCAAAAGGGCAAACCTAACAGCCTCCAGAAACTGGGAGGAGAGGTGACCGAGGAGAAGAGTCCCAAGGGGAAAAAATAGTTCAGGAGAGATGGCAATTCCTATACAAAGTGATAACAAGGACACAATGCCATTCTGTCCTCGCATTCAATAAAAATAGGAAAATGCTATAATGGCTAATCGAGCTGGATAAGGCATACCTGGAGAACCAGAAAATGAGAGAAAAAGTGAAAACAGTGCTAGTAACTGTGGATATCTATAGTTTATTGCCACAAGCAGAGGCCTAAACTTAATTTCAAAGACAAAGGAGCAAAAAATGCAGCTAAAACCAATGTTTGCTAAATGCATAAGAAGTTAAGTAATAAACTGTAGTTTTGCCCATACATGTCTTATGAGGAAGGGAGAGAAAATAATCATCAGGAATAGGATTAAACTGTTTAGGACCTATTTGGTGTAGCTTTCACAAAAATATTAATAGCGACTGTTGTTTAAGCAGCTAGAGAATATTGAGGAGGTGATTGCACATCAGGAGAGGGAAAGAGCAGACTGAAGACTGTTTAGCTGAGTGGGATACATTCAGAATGAAAGCACAAGATGAACATTCCCTTGATTCCATATGGAACTGGTCAAACTGTATCTGCTTGAATAATTATGTTTAACCAGAAAATATATTTACAAAAATAGCTAGGTACCAGAAGACTGGAGAAGGACAAATATTATAAAGAGAAAGAAATTTTTTAAAAGTGAGGGAAATTGTGAACTAGGGAATTACAGCTTAGACAGCTTAGGGTTTGTACCCAGAAGGAATCTAGAAGAAATTGCCTTCAAAGAACAGCAGAAATTATTTAAGGTTTAGAGAATATAAACCTAAACAATAAGAAAATTAGATTCATTTAGTATAGATATCTAAATGAGGACGTAATTGAACAATATGAAAAGAGTTTGGGGTGGTTTTCTAGGCAGTCTGTGGGGGCAGAGCAAGACAAAATATCAGTTTAAATAGGAGCAGAGAAGACTCATTTTAGATATTAGAACAAACTTGCAAATTATAAATATGTCTAAGTAGTATCATTTACAAAATAGTTTGTAGAATTGCAGTTGCCAGGTCCCTGAGGAAGACAACCAGCTGCATTTTGCTACATAAAGTTTAATTTCACACTTTCCAGAGGTTAACTTTGCCGTAAGAGTTCCCCACAGACTGACTGTGCAAGGACAGCTTCAACGGGTTGCCTCTGCCTGTGGTCATTCTACTTTGAAACGGGAACAGTTGTTTCAGAGACAATATCTCTTAGATTTGAGTTGGCAAGACTGCGAGTTGTAGAAGTGCCCATTGGGAAGGGCTGGGAGAGAGGTGAGCCTGCGAGGGTTTCTGAGTCTGCTCAGAGAAATAGCCCTTGCCCATGCTATATCAGAAGGGTAGTACAGGCTGACACCCATATAGCACTGCCAACTCTTGAGCTTAGGGAAAGTCCCAAGGACAGTTTTTGCACAGCAGAGGATCTCTTTTTTGGTCCTGAAACATTGCTATCAAAATATACAAGAAGTGTTGCAGGGTTCATCTAATCTTAAAGGTCTTTTCCAACCTAAATTATTCTATGATTCTATGAAATGAGACTGACCTCAAGGTTAGGCAAATCAATATATCATTTAAAAAACATTAAAGAGTTACAGTTTGTGTTAGGTAAATACCCCTACCATGTACAGAATATACAGGGTAATGGATATACTTTGACCCAGATAAAAGAAGTAAGAGAGATGCAAGCACAAAATAATAGCTAAGTCTCACTTACATTCAATTAAACAGTAGAGTTCCTCGAAGGGATGCTGAAGCTGTGCAAGAGGTAAGCAGCAGCATCACACATATATATAGTGATCAGGCACATGCCAGCCTTGGCTGTCTGAAGAATGCATTGTTTGTGCACCTAAACACGGGGTTTGTTGGAGCACCAAGCAAGCTTGTATCTGGAAGATGGATACATAAACATGGGAATTGGGAGGGAAGGGAGGTCTCCCCACCCAGTGCATATGACTGGAAATGACCAAGACTTTGCCTGCTCAGAAAACCACATCTTAAAATCTCTTTTACGAAAAGAAAAAAAAAAAAGGCTAAAGTCCCTCTTAAAACTAATAAGGACTTTTGGCTCCCTTTTTTTCTCAGCAGCTGCTCCAAAATCTCACTGCTCTCATGATCCACATTAATTTTGAATTTCTGTCCTAGACTGGCCGCTATGTTTGTTCCATTTGTTCTTGTGCCAACATTGTCGTCCAATCATCATGGCCAGGGAGGAGCCGTATCCTGTCTCAGGCTTTGTTTTGCTCTTCATGTGAGGAAGGCAAGCATCCATCATGCTTTCAGAGCTATGTATGGCGTAATGACCCCCATGCTAATGCTTGAAGGAGCTGGCTTGACAAAATAGGACTGATGCAGCCATGTCACTGAGTTGAAGAGCCCTGTTAAGCAGTAGAGTGATGACAGTACTGCTGGGGTCATTCAGTTCTTCCTGGAGGATATTGTGAGGTAAATAACAAATTAAGACTGAATTTCAGCTTCCCTGAGACACTGGGATGAGGGGAGCCAGCAGCGGTTCCCATGCTGTGGCTGAAATCCAGAAAAGGACTTCTTGCTGGCAGGAATTTGATCCAATATGCGCATCCAGAGCAGTAGCTCTGTAGTTCTTGGGAAGGACGCAGCATGGATCCCTGTCAGTGACTGGCCATCATTGTTGACAAAGACAAATTAGGACTGAGGAAAAAATGCAGTTCTGTCCTGCCTCTAACTCTGCCTTGAATTCTCTCTTCGACAGGTAACACCTGGGGAGAAATCAGCAGGGAAGAAATTCTGCATTCTCCAGTGACCCTTGGCCTTATCCTGTGGATAGGGTTTTTCTGTCTCACACTTCTGCATCACTACAAGATCCAGGCAGAATTAGTCCCTTACTACATGATCTTCCGTGAAATAATAAGGTCAGTCTGTCAATTACATCTCACTGGTGACTACAATAAAACTCAGATTTTCTCCTCGTCTCCACCTCTTGTCAGCAGCAATTTTCACATTTCCAAAATGTTCACATTTGGCTGCTAAAAATGCATTCCTAAATCTAGATATAGATACCCAAATAAATACAGGCTCAGACACAGTGCTCTCAGTTCCTCAGAGAGGGCTGCAGTCAGTTGATGTCTGAGAAAACCAGGCCACTTTTGCTTAGCAGTGAACCCCATGTAGAGCACCCTCATTTCTCTGAACACATGGCCCTCTAGATATAAGACCATTGCTAATGCAGTGAAAATATTATTCAAAGACACAGGATAAATGTTACAGATCCTGGATTTTTAAAACCTCTCTCCAAACCGAACCATAACCTTTAACTTAAAAAAGTGACTGTGTATTTGAACTACGAGTACCTAGTAATATTTTTCTTATAGGCTGTTTAAAAGAAGAGTACATCTGTGTTTTTGTTCTTTTCCTTTATTGCTTAGGAATAGAATAACACAATATATATATACATGGAGAAGAAAAAACACAGCAAGCTTTGCAGATAGAAAAACACAGCAAGCTTGCAGAGCCATCACATTTTTTCTGTTCTATGGATTTGGCTATTTATTTTTGGTGATGTCTTATTTGGTGACAGAAGACACAAATGACAAACAACAGCAAACAGTGCTGAGACTGGCAGCTGTCTGCATGAAATACAACAAGGCTTGTGCAACCAGCTTTGGCTCATTTCTCAAATCATTATTCAAGAACTGTCACACACTGAACGTGCATGACTCTGGCAACAGGCAGGGTGCATTCACATCATCTCCAGGGGCTGACGACCAAGACCACGAGTCACTCAGGTCCAGGACAGCAAGACAGGAAGCTCAAATTCCCTTTCCATATTGCTTGTTCTTGCCCTTTGTGTGGGCTTCCAGTTCCTCATGAATGAGAGGGGAAACCAATAATTCTTAAGTAATTTGTATATTAAACTGAGTTAAAAACGCAAAGCCATACTCTCACCTGTTGTGAGAGAGCACAAAATCCAGCATTTTTTTCTTTATTTACCATTTCTTATGAAATAATACATGTCCATTGCTACAGAACTTATTTCACCAGGAAATACCTGTTTAAGCGGAGGTTTAGAGCAATTTGTTTTCAACACAACCATTTGGAAGGCTGAAAAGGCAGAGGAGAGAACTGAGTTGACCTGCCATAATCATAACATCTAATAATGCCTCCAAGATAAAATATCAGCAAAACAATCACTGTGAAATGCAGTTTGTAGACTGGCAGCTGGAAAATGAGTTCTCACAGTTAAGTGCCATAATATTCCAAGGAAGTACTTAGATATTTGGAAAACTACTTGATGAGTCAATGCAAGTACCTATCTGTATCTCCGTCATAGGCCTGCCCTGCTTGGATGCAAAGACAGTCTGAGGTGGGCTCCAGCCCACAGGTTTGGACGTTGGCCAAGCACTGGATCCTGATGGAAAGCAATACTTAAAATCATTCTATCCTTTAACAAATAAAGATGCTGAGGCAAAAGCTCCATAAGATAACTGAGTCAAGCTTCCTCATCAAAGTGTCTGGCATCACCTCCTGCCAGAAACGATATGTTTTGTAGGCATTAGGCTTCTAAAGTGCATATGCTTGTGCATTACGTGCTTTAGTCATTCTCGGACTCTCAGAGCACTATAGACAAAGCCAACTGTGGCGTAACGCTGCACTTGATCTGAGTCTCCATGTTTAACGTAGAATACCTTCTTATGTATAGATTATTTCTAGAGATTTTTACACTGCTGTCAGCACAGATAACAGTTTCAATGGCTTTAACATTTTCAGATTCTGCTTCTTTAAGCCAGTTGCATTGTGAAATGCAAATGCACACTGGGTTAACTCTTTGATCCCTATTTGCCTATCGGGCACAGCGGCCAAGGACTGTTGTCCAAGAACAGTAGTATTCTCAGGCTTTGTCCCAGAGCTGTTCAGCATCAGCGAGTAGGTGGTGACATTACATTTCTAACATCAAATTAGTGTTAGCAGTGAACAATGAGACCCACACAAATGCACCAGAAAAGCAAAACAGAAGGACTTGTTTCTAATAATTGGGCCTAGAAAGAAAAGCATAGAAGCAATACCTTTTCTCATATGAAGAGTAGTTCAGGTTAATCATAAATCACTTCTCAGTGTGATCTTCCGCATCCACAAAAGGTTCTCAGCAATAGAATTTAACTCACAATGTAGAGGTTCAGTCTCTAGCAGGAATCAGAGGTGATTTCTCTAGACTTTATTTGGGGCGTGTTGAGTAGAGGTCTTTCCTGCATTTTTGTGCATCTAATAACATAAGAGCACATCCGAAGTCGCAAACTCCAATGAGGATGGAAACTCTCTTGCATAATGAACTTTGTTGGCACTGAGGCTTTCCTAAAGGATCAAGAAACTGAGGCCAGACCTCTCACTGTCCTTGGATTAGAACAGCAAAAAAAATAATCTCTTTTGAGGCTTGTAGCACTATATCCATCATCAGAAACCAAGGCTCTTTTTGGCTTTATACTTTTCCCAGCATTGGTCTCGACATGACTAACACTGTGGGTTTATACTACATGCAAACCATCGGTTCTCAAACAATAACTCGTCTCCTGGATCTGGGTACGCAAGCTCACTGCATCTTGGTCTTCACGCTCTTTCCTTCTCCATCCCTCATTTTCACGCAGTACAAACTTTACTGTACAGGTGGGAGCCATGGTGCACCCCAGGGAGCCTCCCACCGGGACAGTCAGGGATGCTGGGGCCGTGCAGCTGCTTCACCAGCTGTGTGGGCACAGTTTAAATACCTTGCTGTGGGTGATTGAAGTAGATCTTTCTCAGAGTCCTTGGCTCTGGCTTTTAAATAGCATAGTATTGGCCTGGCTCAGTAAAATTACTTTCCTTTGATAGCAAACTGAAAAGTCATTTATAGATCTTCCCTGTCTTCTGCTGAAATCACTAATACAATGAAAATTTGGTCACATGAATATCATGCACCCAGTGGAACAGCTCTGAATTTCTCATTTCGTTTCTGCTCCTGTTATAATTAAAATAAAATGTTTGATCTCCTTTTAGACAATGTTTGGACCTGGTTTTCTGCCATGGATTGACTGGATTCTTGAAAACATTTTATCCTGTGGTTTTACAGATGAAAAACTATCTAGGACCATCTTTCAAGTTAACAGCATAATCCTCTATGTTTGCAGCAGAAAGTGACTTTTCTGCAGCTGAAATAGCATGAAAAATATATGTGTAGAGAAAAAAACATATGCTGTCAGTCATCTGTTAAGCAGAGAAATGCCCACAGACCTGTGGGCATGGATAATACTGTGCACAGAATGAAAAATTAAGTTTTGAGGTGGGGATGAAGAACAGGTTATATTTTATTTATGCATTCTCAGGTGCTGACTGATAACTGCTAAGCTTAAGTACATAAACACCATAGACACAAAGAAGAGAGTCTAAAACATCCCCGTGAGCTTGCCTGCTCTGTGTTTCCTCCCAACCATCACACTCATGATTGCCCCCTGCTGCATAAGTCAACCGCTTCTTCCAAATCTCTCCTGACAGCTGCAGCACCTCATGGGGAGTTGACTGACCATGATGTGCAGAAGCACAGTGATTCTACCAAAGCGTGGTCGACTTGGCCAGCAGCAGGTCCCATTGGTACAACTAGTAAATGCCAGCATATGTCACTGGGTTTGTCCGATATTTTCTTCTTTATGAACAATTTTTTTTTTTAATACACTTATTCCATCACGTGAAAGAATTGCGTTACGTTATTCTGTTTCCTCTATGTATCATCCAGGTTTGTTCTTCAACAGATCTACTATATTGTTAGTAGGTTTAACTGCATTTAAGGAGGTGAATGAATCTTCCTGATCACCCCTTGAGCCCTAGTCTTGTCATGGCTTTTTTGTTAGATGACAGAATTTCTCCAGCTTTACATTTGCTTTAAGGTCAAAAGGTTGGGTTTGTTTTCAGAATGCTTTTTGCAGGGACCCTGTCACCCTCTGCTCATGAATCTTTTGTTCTGTACCTATGAAAGAATTTCAAAACAAACAGACACAGATAGCTTAGATCATTAGAAGAACCTTTCCTAAATAGCTGGTGGGACTGATGATGTAGTTCAAGCTGCTTGTGTAAAGTGCTCCTGCAGTCCAGTTCTCTCCTAACTTAATACAAACCGGTGGTTCCTTATAGGCTCTAGTTAATGGAGAAGACTCTGAGCAGCTGCCAAACATAAAAGCTGTATTGGTATTGGCGCTATAAACTGTTTGATGCGATATTTCAGAAGGTCTTGTGTGGGTGGGAAGAATCACCGGAAGGAGAAGAATCACCAGGAGATGCCCCGAGGAGGGTTAGAGCTGGAGAAATAATGACTCATCATAACAATGCTACAATTTCTTTCTTTCCTTGCCTGCTCTCCCACACAGAAGGGGTGAGTTCAGCACTCGTGGCTCCCAGGACAGCTGTATTTTGTAGCAGCACCACTTTCCTCCAACAGTGGACTTTTCATTCTTGAAGATGACACCTCACTTACTGCCACACGACTAGTTTAAATGATGAGTCTCTTCTAACTCTGACCCCTTCTCTGAAAACCTAAAATGCTATGATGAGAGGAGCAGTGATAACACCATCACATCTGACAGTCAAAACTCAAGTTAAGGATAAAATCCATGTTTTGGACCCTAGCTGTTCCAGTCAACTCTGTTGTATCACTTGCTTCATGAACTTATTTTTGTCTTATTTTGAAATTACTAAGGCTTCTCAACTTATTGTTGACCTACCATTTCCCAGCAGGAGGCTGTTAGGAATGGCATTTATGCAATGGGAAGAAACCTTTTAATCTCTAGTCTGTCATTGCAAGAACAAATTTAAATTATCATTGATAAGCCCCATCTTAGCTGGATGAAATATTAAGGAAGCTGGGCAGATATGTATTTCTTCCGTAACTATGCAGAAAATGTAAAGTTGCTTAATAGATTCTGCTTCTGCTCAGATTGCTGCAGCAAATCTCTGATTCTGAAAATGTGCTGCGCAATATAAAGGCTTGATTTCCGAAAGGGCTGGAATTCAGAACTTTCTAGAAATGAGATGCTTTTAAAATGTCCTACTTTTACTCACTCAAAAGTCTTGAACTCTGTTTCTCCACAGATTTTCCTTGCATCAGTTATAATTTCATTTGTGGTATTTTTCTCAGGTTTCCTGTACATCTGCAAAGTCTTCATTCTAGGATGGAATCCTTTTACTATATCAGGCTTAGCATCTAAAGTTGCTCTGTTGGCAGTTCTTGCCCTGTAGAGCCTGTTTGCCTGCACCACTGGTGCTTGCTCACAACCCTCTGCTTGCAAATCCAAGGAAACAGCATCGAAATGCAATACTCAACTCCTGCTCTCCAAAAAACCCTTGCAAATGAGTTCAGGAGCGGTACTGCTCACACAGGTGGGAGCTTGCTGTCTTCTAAAGTCTATAATGCAGCATACTCTGCTCCAGAAGGCAAGAGGCCGATCTTTCCAGCTGTTTGTTGGTAACACATGCAGTCAACACCGCTTCCTCTATGTGCAGCGACCATATGGCCTGGACAGTGTATCAGTGCCCCAAAAGGATGAAACTGTGATCAGGACTAGTGACAATATCCTTCAAGTTCAGTGGTTTAAAGCCTTTTGTTTCTTTCTTTTTTTCTTTTAAAGAGAAAGCTGAGCATGGACTTCCATCACTTCTATCTTAGGTCATCTGGTGAAATTCTCCTTGATTTTATGGGGTTAAAGCAGGGAAGTAGCTTTCCCTGCTCCTCGGTTATGGAAATGGAGTACGGATCTGGAAGGTAAGTGCTGCCCAGAGGAGAAATCACTGCCAAGGCTTTGCTGGCGGATGCAGGTAGACTGATATCTTCCCATCTGAACTCTGCAGCTCTCCTTCTCCTCTCGCTTATTCTCAGAGGTTGCCTGAAGCTTTACTTCTGCCTCATTTAATCTCATTTAATGATGAAAATCATTTATCTCTATTTAGCATAATTCACTGTCTCTATAACCTGGCAGTGGTAATAGAGATTCAACTGGCTAATCTCTGTATAAAATTCCCAGTTTAGGTTTTATTTTACTTCTATCAGTTCAAACCTTTTTAAGGAACCTGAAGGGAATTCCCACTGAAATGCCCTTGTGAAAGCTCAAATGCCATTTTTGAAAGATAAACTTCCCTTTTTCTCAACTTTTAAGCATCCTACATAACTCAATATTAACTATTTAGACGTATGATGGAAATGTGATACTTCAATAAACACACAATAAAAGTTAAAATGAAACTACGCAATAAAGTTTGATATATCAGAAAACATTTTGATATTTGCAGAATAAAAGGGAAAAAATAAAAACAAACTTGTGAAATTTCCTCTGAGAAAATGCATCAAAATATGATCATCTTCACTCTTAACCTCACTGAATAATATCAGTATCCTCTGGGTCAGTTTTGCAGTAGTGGCTCCCACTTCCTCTCCTCTTCTTCCTTTGCCGACTGCTTCCCTCCCCCTCTTGAGTTTCTCAACATAGCTGGTATTTCTCTTATCTCTGTTAGCCATTCCCCACATCTAAATTCCCCCTCACAACTCCCCTAAATCACTGGCTCCTGGTAGCTTGTGCGCTCTCCAAATAATAATTCTTGCCGACCTTAGCAAACCATATTGCTCTTCTGGCTTCTTGGGTCCTCTCCAGGTGATTTGACTGACAAATATGTTTCTGCAAAAGAACTGGGCTTGTATCAAAGCTCCTTTCTGTAATGGCTTCAAACTGGAAGAGGGTAGATGTAGATTAGATATTAGGAAGAAATTTTTCACTATGGGGGTGGTGAGGCACTGGAACAGGTTGCCCAGAGAACTTGTGGATGCCCCATCCCTGGAGGTGTTCAAGGCCAGGCTGGATGGGGCTTTGAGCAACCTGGTCTAGTGGGAGGTGTCCCTGCCCATGGCTGGAGGATTGGAACTAGATGATCTTTAAGGTCTCTTCCAACCTAAACCATTCTATGGTGATGATTCTATGCTCTGTATTGCTATAATATCCAACCAGTCTGTAAAACGTGAAGTAATTTCTTACTATTTCAATAGTGACCATGAAGTTTATTCAGTTTTATAAAACAGAAGGAAACAAATTTTTTTGCACCTCCTCTCTGTTGCTATTAACAATTTCTTTCTTTCTCTTTTGCAAAGTGCTTCAATTCCATATTACTGTTTTCCTGTTATTCATTCCTTACACTGTTAGGACATCATCAAACACCACATTGAACATCCTCCACAGTTAACTCAGTTTGCTGGAAGCACTTTTTCAGGAGATCTATAAAACTGAAGTAGAAAAGTGATCCCAGATCTAGTAAGTGTAAGAGAGAACTGCCTAAGGATGCATCGCCATTTGCTACCAAATGGGAGTTCATTCAATAGTCAACATTACTGTGACTGGTTTTGTTTTCCAAGACTGGAGTGCCTGGGAGCTCTCGCCAGAGCAGGGCACTGCTGTGGGAGGCATGGTACAAGCAAAGGGCAAAGAAAAAAATAACACCCCAAAAGCCAAGTCACACAATAAACCATTTGTAATCTGCATAGATATGATTGCTGGAGTAACAACAGTCATTGTTTTGTCTGCTTTTGTCAAAAAGTGATATAGAGGCCCCACACCAGAGAGGGATAGTCTCTCATAGTGGTGGGTATGAACTCATTAGACAAAATATCTGGCTCCTCATAGTCCAGCCTGAACTGTGAACTCCAACAACCTAAAAAAAAAAAAAAATTAAAAAAAAAAACCCAACCAAAAAACCTGCAAGAACATAAGTGGGACAGAAGGACAGCACTGCTGTGGGAACAAACATAAGAATGACAATAAAAAATAACTCTGCTTAGATGTGGACTTTGCCATCGGGAGACTAGTCTCCTTACAGGACAGATATCATACCCTAGCTAGCAGCTACAACTGTTGAAGGCTGTGGTTTCCCATCTACCCAGCAGTGATAATGGTGGGAAATGAATGCCACTTCTATTTGGCAGACAATATTAGAGGTTCCAGGTGAGGTATAATGCCAAGTTTTAACACCCCTCTGTCTGGTTTGGTGTCAATTACCACTTATTTCCTGCAGACCCAGAGCTAGAAGTGGAGACTAAGAACTTTCCTGTCCAGCAAAAGAGAGAAGTTGCTTTCCATGTAGAGTTAGAGGAAGTTTTCAGTAGAAACAGCATCTTTCTTAGCCTTTTTTTACCCCTTGTTTTTTACTTGTTTGTATAAACGAGGATGCTCTACTCTACTCAGTTTTTTCCTGTAAAAAATAAAAGTTGAGAAAGGCTTTCGATGTGCACATCTATTAATGGCTGAGTGCAAGTTTTCTTGAAGGAGCAAACTTCACAAAAAGTTTGCATCCACATGTTAACTCTCATTAGATGTTTAAGCCTGTCCAGTTGGCAGAAACAAATCTAGAGTTTGTAAGCCATTTCCTCTTCCATTTCTGTCTCCTCAATTTTTGACAGATGTCTGAGGTGGAGTAAAAACATAATAGCATAAAAGTGTATAAAACAAGAAGGAAAAGGTAGAGAAGATGATTTCCTTCACCTCTCCAGGGTAGCCCATAATAATGTACACAGCAATGGTAGGGTGTTATTGAGAGTCCTGCATGCTCTATTTCAGGCAACTAGTGGTGCTTAAGATATGGAGCAAAAAAGAGCAGGATTTGGAGGTGCAAAGAAGTCACTATACCTGTGATTAGTAAGATATTTCAATTTCTGAGACTCCTCAACTTCTGAGATAAGCACTGAACCACCTTTTGTCTTTCAGATTCACATCCATTTTCCGTATATTCATGATCATCTGCTTTTGAGACTAAATGTAGGAATCAATCAGTATTTTAATGTAGATGAATAATCATTGGGGATTTTATTCATGTTGTGTTCAGTTAATGATTTCAACATTCATTTAGTTTAGAAGAATATATCTGGAGCCTACTTGGGCAGGTGAGGTAGTCAGCTTTCCTAGAAGCATAAAGAAATAAGGTGAAACACTAGACCCAGACTGTGTAGATTATATCCACCCACTGATTTCAATAGGAACAACACTTCATCCATGACCTTATTTTGGTAGGAATAAATGCATTCATTACTTTACTAAGCTTTATTTAAAAAGTCGTCTGAGAAAAAATTTAACCGGGACATTATTTGTGCTATTTCTACAGAGATAGTCAGGAATGAACTCATCATGGCAGTATTTTGTTTGCCAGAATTCTTTTCTTAGGCATTTAATAATGATGATTTGTCCAGGGAATACAGCAGGGACTTAAGTATAATTTAATAAATCACTGAGAAAGCAGCATTTCATATGCAATCAAATTAATTTACTCCCCAAAACCAAGAATCTTTTTTTACAAAGATATGGTGTTCAGCGTTTAAAATAACTGTCTCCATAAAGGGATCTGCACTCATCTGTCCTCACTGTCTTCTAAACTGATTCATTTAAACCTCCCCCACTTCTCACAGCAGGCCGAGGCGCAGCCTAAGGGGGGAGTTTGCTGCGATGGTGTAAGGCAATTGAAATCACAACACCAGTTGACGCTTTACTTTCCATGGGACAGGGATTTGGTCTAGCAATTGGCCTGGACATATTGCTGTAAAAACAGATCTGCAAAAAAAAAACCAACTGTAAAAACAGTTGTGCAATGTTTAGTTAGAACCGACAAACCAGGATTGACTATCAGCTGCAATTATTTAACCTATGGGATTTATTGCATTTGAAAACTGAAGTCAGGCTGATGATACTGTCTGGAGGCAACATGCAGTTACTTAGAAATATATGTGAAATATTTAGGGTGAAGTCATTCATTTGGCATGGTGAACATTCCGTCACTGTAATTTAGTCCTTGATCCGTAACTGCACTTTGTTTCACAGGCAATTTTAGGGTTTTTTTTATTTGATTAGCAATATAGAATAAAAAAATGAAATTGTTAAAAAGAGGCTAGTGCTGAAAAGAGGCTGGTGCTGAAGGTGTTCACTGCAGAAGCACATCTGAAACAGATGTGACAGGCCCTACCAGCAGAGTACGCTGGTATAACAGCACTGGCCCCAGAGGAGTAGTAGAGTGGAGAACCAACCCAGGAAATTGTTATTAAGACATACAAGAAACTTTGTGTATTTGTCAGTGGCTGCTCTACAGCTGTCTGCGTTCAAAATTTACGTCCTCAGATTTCCGGCTAACTTTGGAGATTCTAAATTCTGTAGATGCCCACATTTTTTTCTCAAAAGACCTCAAGTGAATAAAGGTCTTTCAACTGTGGTCAGAAGTAAACCAACGTCTCACTCATAACCACCCTGGTGAGATTGACCAAGCTGTCATTCTTTCATGTCTCATAATGATCTAGGCACTGGCATTCTTACATCCAGGTGCTGGAATCTGACTGTAAAATTGTTTTTTTTTCTGGAGAGGCAGAGATTCAGGTGGCAGATACTTATGTTTTTCATATGAAATGGTCACTGAAGCAGGTGTCTGGAATCCAAGTCTCTTTTGCTATATTCCACTGGAATTTAGTTATGTTTAATGACATCTTTCTCTTTCAATGAATAGTGGATTATGGAACAATTTCAACAGGAGAGACTGGGAGAGACCCAGCGAAAAACAGGCTGCATTGTGAGGCTAGAGTATTTATGAAGGGTGTGTGGATTCATAACTCTTCAGAGCAGAAGGAACTGACTGGGTCTTCACATCTAGTTAAGGGCTGTAACCATTGAGGTGGTGGATGAAACAGTAGGAGTAATATTATTTATTGCAGACTTTTTTCCAAGGAAGGGTTCAGGGTGGTGATTCCTAACTGGAATGACAGGCCAGTACTCTGATGAGACTGAATTGAGTCCCACTGTCCCACTTGCAGCCCACTTTTTACCAGTTACCTTAAATATTAGCTTTGATGGAGCCTATTTGATGGCAGTTAACCCTTCTTATGCACTTTTTAGGTGCCTTAAGAATGTCATTGGAGGTTATGGTTTCCTACATTTGGACTGTGATGAGGCTGAATAAATGCTTGAATTTATTTTTTCTTTTGTTTGGTGAATCATCTTTTAACTAATGATGAGGATTTTGAACATAGCTGAAGTATTCCTGTACACTTCAAAGCTTCTGCTGGCACCCAGACAAGCACACATCGTGGTATCTGCTCCCCCAGACAGGAGGTTGGGACATGCAGACTCCCCCAACGGCAACAATCAGAGTGCTCCATCACTTGCTTGGCCAGTGGTTGTAATGTGTTTGTGTTGTCTCTCTAGAAACTATCTAAACCAGCTTCTAAATGTTCCCAAATTCTTTTGCCTGGGGAGCAGAAATCTGACAGTGGCTCGGAAATGCAAGCCTCCCACAGGATACTCTACGTCAGCCTGCCACGGGGCCCTTCTGCCAGAAATATTTCTTGCTTGTTTGTCTTAAGTCTTTATGTGGGCTTTTGGCAGGTTGAAATAATGTTTTCTACCAGTCCAGGTATAACATCCTTTTAAATGTTTATTTATCTGTTCAGTGCAACAATGAGATCTGGGGTTAAATGCTACAGACAAAAAGGAGATTGAACTGACACGCACAGAGATGCAGCTAATACCTCTAAGTAAATGCCATGTTCATAGGACTCTGGGTGAAATGGCATTAACTAGAACAGTGTCATTTCTCTCGTGTCTTCCCAATCATTCACTGTTCCTTTCTAACCTGATATTCTCCCTATTCTTGCTCTCTGTATCTAGGCAGAGGCTTTTCATTGTACAGGCAGAATTTCTTCAGGTGAGCTATTTACAGACAAAATTAGATAAAGGAGCCATTTTAGCCTGGCTTACTGAAGCATTTCCCTCCCTTTCCTTGTAATTCATCTGAAACAAGCATGCAAGAGGTTAAAGTGAAGGGGGAGCAAGGGAACGTTCCGTTACCTGTCCATCCTTGGGGTATTTCTTGAGATACTAGATGCAGTTACTCCGAAAATCGACAGTTCATGAAACAAAGAAAATGTAGCTTACGCCTGGGAAAAGACTCAGACAGAAGCTCAAGTACTATTCTAAATATTTAAGCCATCCAATTCAGAAGAGATCAAAATGGTTTAAAACAGTTCCTTGCCTTATTAAACAGTTCCTTGCGTTATTAAGCCACTGAGTCACTAATTTCCTTGTCAGCAGGAAAGCAGCTTCTATGTAAAAGACAGCAATGAAATCAGAAGATTTGCCGAAAGGTAGCTCTGTAGTACTGTTTCACGAAGGATATGGCACAGGTCTTCAGCTGACCCATCCAGCTGACCAGGGCCAATTTGTAGCAGGTAAGGAACTTTTCACAGCAATAACATGATAGCAGTCAACGTGAGATGTCACAATCACTTTGCTGTGATTGTTAAACAACTAAGCCTTGTTGGCTGCATTCATTACAGCCTAACAGTGCTTTACCTTGCCAACTGATAGGCAAAATTAGCCACTCACTATATGGCAATAGCAGGTCACGATCAAGGCTTATCGTTAATTTTCATGGATATAAAATATTAATTTCTTCAGATTACCTGCATATAAGCCAAATATCCCTCACATGAAAAGAGGGATTGCATTTTTCTGTGCAAAAATAACCTCAAAGTCTCCAGGGGCTCTGAAGATAAGCTCCCTGGTATTTCCAACAGGCTGGAAGGAGAGGAGGAAAAAAAATTCTGCCTCGGTATAATTCAAATCTTGTCTTTTTGAACCCCCTTTTCGAGCTGCTGTGCCTCAGGATCCAGCAAATGTGGGATTTGGCCACATGGCACACACGCCTGTGTGCAAGAAGGCAACCTGTGGAGCACGTGGGGAAGGTGTCTTCTCATCAGGTTTTGCAGAGTGCAAAGCAGGATCGGGATGGGGGGCACGCTGCAGCAGCTGGGGCCAGTGCTCACCGCGCTTGGTTGGGAGGCAGCATGTCTCACAGGGTTCCTGCTCTGGAGAAGAATAACGCAGCCCAACACAGCACTTCTGGGAGGTTTCCAAGTCCCTGCACACTGACAGGGAGGCACAATACAAGGAGTTGTGCGTATATCACAGGCAAGTGGACAGCTAAATGCTTCTGAGGTTCTTGCCGTATTACAATGTACAGGTTGGGTCTCACAGAAAACTGGCCTTTGTGGAAGATGAAGGAATTTGTGCTTTGCAGTAGTTCAGCATTTATCAATAATCATCTCTGATCGTAATGAGCAATGAGATAAATCTGCTTTTTTAATGATTTTCAAATTGGGTTCAATTTTGTGTTTTTAGAAACTTCTCAGTCAAGATTATTGAGCATAATTGCCCATTCTGTTTTCCAGTAATTAGTGAAATAGTATCTCATTTCATTGTGGAATATGTCAGCTCTACGTGGCATTGGAACCGGCATGAAATAACAGGAGGAATTATATGGGATAAGGTCTGCTCCATAGTGGAAATTCAGACTGTGTGGTTGTCCCGCAGTGCCATGTGCGGTTGGACTCGATGATTTTCAGGGTCTTTTCTTTTCCAACCTAAATGATTCTATGATTCTGTGTTACTGGCCTGTCCAAATCCAGCCCAGCATGATCCAAACCTTGTTTCTAATAACACATAAGGTGATCACTTCCTCAGCCCCGTCCGCTGCCAAACCCCAGTGGAACAGAAACGGTACCACAAGGGCTGAGCTTCACAGCACTGTGACAGCAGGAACTGAGAAATCTGATGGAAATCTGTTTCTAAAAGTGAATTTATTCCCCTTCTGAGCCATAAAAATGGTTTCTCAAAAACATTAGTGAAAAGGAATGATTTTACAGAAGGAAAAGTTGTATTTCAGAGACCATACATTACAACTTTCAGAGTCATAAAAATCAAAAGAAAAAAAGAAAATGGACAGTCCTCAGGACAATTCAAAGGACTTTTTAAACTTGGAAAGTAAACTTTGTTACAATACCAAGAGAATTATTTTAGAATTTTTCCTGGTTGTTATTTTTTTAAGAACATTTCCTGGTTTAATTGGCAATGCTAACTGATTTTCATTTTTTACGAAACATGTGTGGGAAGAGTCACTAAGTAGTGTCTATCAATAGTAAAAGGCAGTAAAGTATGAGCTGAATTACTTGGGGTACAACAGTGCAAAGCAAGATTTTAGGAGGAGCAAAGCTAGTATGATTTTCTGAAATATGTTGTCAACATATTTGGTTGTGGCAGGGCATGCCTGAAATTAAAACTGCTGAAGCAAATGGAAAAGTCAAATTAGCTAAGAAGTTTTTAAAGCCAAAACCTGTAGTATGAAGTAGGCTTTACTCAACTGAAATTCCTACGAATAAATGCTTGCTCCTAAGACTATGACTTTACAGGTATAGCGTATTACTCACATTTCGTTTTCTCAGCCCACTTTGTATGTTTAGCAAAAGGAATCCAAGTAAGTTCACTATGCTTACACATTTCTTGGCATAATTTGTGTTCTATAAATCTGTCTTTTAGATGAAAAACCTTTAGGGACCAGATCTTTTGTAAAATATCAAATCAGTTGTTCATCGAAGTAAAAAAGCATTGACTCGTGTAACACAAGGAGAGAAGAGTTAACTGAGTTTAACTGAGTTAAATCTGCTGAGCACATTTAACTTCGAAAAAATAGCATTGTTATTTCTGCAGCTGGTCAAAATTGGTGGGATTTTATTTTTTGAAACACTTTTGAGGTATGGGAACAGGACAAAGATATGTGAGAAGACACCTACCTGTGTCTGCCCATGTCAAATACTACTGCAGTATCTGCTCTTTCCATTATATCAGACTCTAAACCTACATGTTTAAAGGAAAAGAATCCAAATATTCAATATAAACCAGAAATAAGTATGTAAGAAGACTAAATATAAAATAAAATTGCATTGACATAGAAGCTTGAAATAGAAAACACTTGGCTGAATAAACTAAGAGTGTGTCCGTCTCCCTTTCTGCAGACAGACCAACTTTGCCTTGCTTGTGCTGTGATCTGGCTGGACGTGACTGTATTAGTGCTAAAAGCAATAACCGATTTGAGAGGCTGGTTTTCTTGGCATTAGGTACCAGAATTAACCAAACTGAAGTTTGTCTTCTACCACAGTCTTTCTGTTCTGTTTTAGGTAAATCAGTTAGGTCTTCTATGATCTAACTTGTAAGTAACTTTCATTAACTTTGTGACAGTTACATGTCTAACTGTCCTTCAGGACATTGCTCCTCTTTCATGCTCCTGACAATCGTCATGAAAGGACCTCCCTTCTTCACAGGGAAGCATAAGTAGAACCCACAACGCATCAGCTGGGAGACTGTGCCTTGACGCTTAGCCGTGTGCTGCCTGCAGAGATGTCTCCGGTTTCCTGTTGGTAGGATTTCTTAGCTCACGTGCAGGGTCAAGAAAATGCAGCTTCACTAAGTTTTCAAAGCCACTTCATGCCAGCAGCAGCCTTGGTGCTTTCATGCAAGGCTGAGACTGGGCAGGTAACTACTGACTCTAGGCTGAAAGCCCTGGGGACACAACGCAGAGACAGACGATATGGCTCTGCAGGAATCTGTGTGCCTGCAGAAGCTGAAACACTTTCTTTACATTCACGTACCACTCAACCTCAGCCCCATCACCTCAGATAAAGGGCACCCATCTGTAGATTAAACATCCCTTATAACTGCACTAATGGTGGACATATAAGCACCCTGAGAGGATTCCTAGGCCTTGTAGATCTTCAAATGATGTAACACTGTTTTTTTTGCCCATATTTCTTTGTGATCTCCTCAGTCAAATGATTTTTCATCTGCTTCCAATATTTCTCATTGATATGAAAAGTATATATGAACAAGGCATGCATGAAATCTCTGAGGAGGCTTTGTCACAGCATTACAAAAGGAACAAACTTTTTGTTGAGAAAATCAGCCTGAGTGAGACTGACTATTTAGTGAGAACATAGTTCTCCCCACACTTCATAGGGGAGAAAAGAACAGAGCATTTTTCTTCCTTACATTCAATACTTTTTGGTCAGACTTGATTACTCTTGTACTTCTTTTAGTAAAAAAGGTACATTTGGAATGCGATTCAATCTTACAAAACTAGTCTTTCATTAAAAACCTGATATTTCTACTTTTGTTTTTGTTCCAGCCCAGCAGTGGAAGAAAATATTGGAACTTCAGAATTACCCAAAGGACAGGAATTTTGGTTTTTGACAAGCAGTACTGCTTACCAGACCTGCATTTCACACATACTGAGTGCTCTGATTGCTTCCAGACCGTGGTCTTGGAAGTTCAGGAAGTTCCTTTCTGGGTGGCTTCTGCAAGACAAATTCCACCAGTTTGTGATTTATTCTTATGTTGGCCATTCTCAACCATCAATGCACTCGTGAACCTCCCTGCTGTTTTATTAGCATGACTGTATCCACATGAACCCAACTCTGGCCTTTCCCGTAATCTGCTACAAGGCCACCCCAGAAGAGCTTTCTGATTCAGCTCATGTGCAGGGAACCAACACAAGAACCATTACACAACACGTAAGGTGTATATGTATTTTCCCATGCTACTCTCCACCCATCCCAGCCACTAACCAAGTACTCTGTGTGACAGAAGACATCTTGTCAGACATGGGTAAATGTGATAGACCGTTAATCTTCCTTGTCTTTGATGTAGTATTTATATCTTTCCTCTTTATTCATCAGTCAATGTGCGAATTTAATTCTTAGAAACTAAATGCATTCCCTACAGATTTCCAGAATACAGAAGGTAATGAACAACATAGCTAGCATCTAAATTCTCTTTTGGGTTGAACTTTGAAACAAAAATTGAGAAATAATTTCCAGATATCACAGTCTGTGCCAAAAAATGTTAGCAAGAAGTCAAGAAGTCAGTACCAGAAAATAAAGTCCTCCCTGTCGGATGATGACAAGGATTGATACAGTTCAGCAGCACCTCCATTAGCTGAAAGGACTGAGAATGTGGGTGCTATGACAGAGACCTTGATGGTTACCACACGCTCACCTCAGTCCCACTTCTGAGATTTTGTGACATGACAGCAGAGTCAGACATAAATAGGGAAAAATCCCAAACCACCACCTAAGGACAAAAATTATAAAAATAAGATATTAAAACCAGACTGTGTACCCTGGCTTACCTTCTGACATCTTTAAAGCTAATTGTATCATTATGAATAGAATGGCAATGCTTTTATTGGGTACTTTTTCTGGTTTGCCTTTCAACTAGATGTTAGGTGGATATGAAATTCAGCTTCAGTTCCCCTCCCTCCCCCCAAAAAACCTATCACCCATACTTTGCACTGCTTTGTGGCCTCTTGACACAGTGTAGCTCCCTTAACTGATCTGACAGACCCATCTCTCCTTGCATTCTTCACCAAGCAGTCTGCTTCATCTCCTTCTCTTTCATCTATACAAATACATATATATGGCATGAGCTATTGAACTTTTGAATCGTAGTGCTCATGAAAAGCCTAAATGACAGCATTCAGATCTTTTAACATCTGCATATTTTTTAGTCAACTGTGCTTAAGGCTGCCAGTTAGAGGCACTTTAAATTTCTTTCTTCAGAGAGATCTGTTCTCTGCACCCCAGCCTTGGACCATGAGCTTATTGCATATTGTGCATCAAGTAACCTTTGAGAGCAAAAACATTCTGATCTTGGGTCTTACTGGAACTGGAAGCAGCAAGTGAAAGGCTGTGTATCCCAGGAATCTGAACTATTCAGTATGTCAACACTATTTGAAGGGCCACGTGTGCGTCATGTTCTTGTTTGCAAGCTAATTAGATTACTTGTTTTGAAAGATGGATTAATGAGTTAATCACAGGGTGCGGTGGATGTTTTTTCTTAATGTTCTGAGACCAATTTAATATGAAGGCTTTTATTTTTTATACGTACGATTCACTTCAGAAATGGAAAACACAGAAAATAGAAACATGAAAATGTTAACTGTGTTAAAAAATGAAAATTATAATCACTCCCATCTCTGGCACAGCAAGCTTTCTTTTATGTTATCTGAAACTGTAGATAGTACCAGCAACCGTGGAAAGAGGGAATGATATGAGAGCTTTCTAGTTAATAAATCAGTGCTGAATGGGGAAGGGTGTGGTTTTGATAGCACCAAATGCCGACAGGTTTCTGGTTTGCAAAACTGAAACCAGGGGTGGTTCACATCCTGATATCTTCTCATATTGCAGCATTTACAGAAATTCTACTATTTTTTTGTCTTTATTCAAATTAATTAAATTTTGGGCAACTCCTATTATTAAAAAATGCATGGACACAATTTTTTTGATTCAAAGGCAGAAGACAGCATGGACTGGGGTCTGGCACCGGATTCAGCAGAGAGGGAGGCACTCATTTCTGGCCAATTCAGCAGCTGCACCAGGTCAGGCATTTGTATGTTCACGTGCCTTTTCACTTACTTTCCTGCTTTTCAGTTTTCCTGTTCTAGGCAGCTGCCCACCTAATGAGCCAAATTCTGCACAGCCTTTTCTTGGTCACTGAGCCCACTGGGCACTGCATGGTGGGATCCTGGCATGCAGCACACAAGAAGAGAAAGAGTCTCAACATTAGGCAATGCCAAAGTGTTCGATTCTGAGCAGGACAATTTGCATGAACCATGAGTCATCTGGTCTTCAATCATTTTGAAAATGAGAGGTGGAGCCAGATTTTCAAAGATATTTACCTCAATAAATAAAGATAGAGATAAATGTCCAAGGACGGAGATAAGGTGCTCTAGACCCTTTTTAAAAGCGCCTGGGAAATTCCCCCTCTATCAATAGGAGTTAGGCAGCTAGATACTTGTTAAAATCCCACAAATCAAACACCTCTGTAAACTTGGTCTTTGTTTCCTGATGCCTTCTGTTTTCACCTTCAGCTGTACAAACAGTCTCTGTACAGATACAGGATGTGCAGTTCCTTCCCCAACAACCTGCTTTTGGTTCTTCTTCATTACTAATACTGAGAAAATGAAAGAGACCCAAGTACAAACTGCAAAATCTTCATTACTAGTAAAGGGGACATTGTAGAGACCAAACATACCCAATAAGATCTCTCTGAGACAAGGCAGAGCTTCCATACCTGTTGATTAGGATAATAACCATTTTTATTGAAAGTTGACTGACTGTTAAATGGAAATTTAGCAGACAAAACACACAGAAAGATTGAACCCTAATGATGTTTTGGAGCTTGACTAAACAACTGTCCGTAAGAGAATAGGAATAGGTTTGACAATGGTGAATGAATGCTATCAATAATGCATACCATCGCTCGGTATGTATTTAGTTATGTACCATAATTTCTCTCCGTATCTGCTTAGTTTGAATACAATAAAATAGAGGAAGAGCTGCCACAGTCATCAAGCAGCTGAAAAAATCTCAAAGTCATGCTTTGGTGTGCTTTATGGAGCATTGGCTTCAGGGCTGCTGAGATTTATTGTATCAGCTGGGAAACAAAATAGTCATTATTTTATGGTTTTGGATGTCTGAAGGAGAAAAATACTACTTTTAGGCTTTTGATGAGTACACTGATGCATTTCAAAGCTCTATTAATACTGTATACTCCCACCTGAGAGGCCAGATAGATGAATTTTTTATTTCTTTAGCTTTTTGTACATTAGCTGATGTATGACAGTGCTGTAATATGACATGTGGCCAACAAGTTTATCACATAGTGCTCAAAGGATGTAAATCGATATTGTTCCTTTGAATAAAAGATGCTGCTTTGACCGTAGAGCGCAATGTACAGAAAAGGCAGTGGGATGGATTTGCTGGAAGAGGCAGGGCAGGAGGGCTCCATCACCAGCCTCAGCACCCTGGCAGGCCACGTCACGTGGTGGGAGCTCCCCTGCTCACTCCTGCTCTCCTTCTCCCCATAGCCACCTCCCTATTCCCACCCAGAGTGGTGCGCCCAGCACTGCATCCTCCCCATGCCTTGCTCCTCTTGCTCTGTAACTCTCAGCCCGTCGTGTCCCCAGCACTGAGCTGCCCGTAGCTCTGGGCAGCACTGGGAGAGATGTCGTCCCTGACTCAAAGCGAAGCTCCCAGTGCAGGCTGTGACTTGCACTGGGAACAGGGATTTCCCCAGGTAATGGCAATGGGAAGTGTCCCGGGCGCCCAGAAGGAAGGACTCAGTTGGATCCTTAGTTTTTCTGTGATGTCCTTAGAAAACTTACTTACATTTTCAGAATTACATTACTCTTCACTTAAGGCAATCACTTATAGGAAAATTTGGGCTGAAAGGAGCTCGGAGGTCATCTGGCTAATTAGTACCACAACCACGGTCAGGTCCGGCGTTTCCTGGCTGTTGCTCAAACACGGTGCGGGCAGAGGCAGTTCACGAGGGCAAAGCAGGAGGAGGTGCAGTGAGTCAGAGAAGGCTCTCCCCTCCTCCTCCCAGCCCAGGATTCCCTAGCCAGGGAATGAACATCACTGCACAACTTGCAGAAATGTCCCTTGTGAAGAGGAGGGAGCCTGCAAGAGCTGTGACTATCTTATTTTCCTCTGATTTACCTTTCCCAAGTGCTTAAGATACGTCTTTTCTCCCCACAGAGCCATCTGAGCTGTTTCTCATTGGTTTCTTCATGGGGCTAAGCTTTTCAGCAATAAATAGTTCGAGGGAGTTTTTTGGCTCTGAGGTCTGGAACCCCACCCTCTGCAGCCAAGACTCAGCACGCTCCTCCCGAACGCCTTTGCAGCTGAAATGAGAAAGTGATAAACTGAGGAAAAAATATAACAAAATGAGGTTTTTAAGGAAGAAAACCTCAATCCTCAATGCTACTGAGTGCTCACTATCGCATTCAAAGGCATAATTCTGTTTGTTGAGGACAGAAATATCAACTACAGGTGTCTGTTCAAAAATGAGGCAATAAAGAGTTGGAGCTCTGTCAGCTCCGTTGCAATAGGTTTGGAAAGAGCTTCTTTATCGTGTATCTGGAGATCAAGAGCAGCTTTCCAACAGCATAACTGCAAAGCACAGTTGGTAATAATTTTTGGTGTTAGTTTTAAAAAGAAAATACAAAACTGAAAAACAAAATGAGGTGAGCTCTACTTCAGGACACATTTACTTTTTTCGGGTGTTTGTAGCTTTAAACAGTTCTATGAGAATTAGCACTTATTGCAGTTCATACTATACAGTTTTGTTTTCGTAATTCTTAGATTAATTCACACTAGAAGGGTGCAAAATTGCAAAATTAGGAGATCAGTTAAAGAACCCTGTTTATTTGCCAGTACAAAAGTGACACTTAAAATAGGTGTCTCTGAACACATAATATATCGGAATGAAGAATATCCAAGCTATCTGAGGACTTTAAACCAAACTGAAGAGATTTAAAAATTCCTCCTTCAATAGAAACTGATGTCTATTTATCTGAATATTGCTTTAGATTTTAAAAGAAGAGTCTTGAAAAAGTTGGAAGGAACAAATTCTGATAAAACCTAATCAAAGAAATGCCTTTAATGTTAAAACAGATATTTTCCAGCATTTTATATAATAGGCTTCGTAGCAGTTTTCGTCCTAATCCTGTTAGAAGACATTGGAGTAAAGAAAGGAGTTGATTTCCTCTCCCACCTGAAAGAAACCTATTGCTCCACCAGAGCACGCAACCATTCACATCATACATCCAGCAGCTGTGTGGGCACTGAAACAAAGGTCGGACATTTTTTGCTTACCCTTTCTTTATTTGCATGCACCCACTGATGAGCACTGACGAAGAAGAGCTCAAGTAAAGCAGACACACGTGCTGCTGCAGGACAATGCTGCTCTATGCGAGGCCACGTTTCTGCACTTAAAGGAGGTTATCGAAGCCTTTGGACTTGCTCCAGGTCTTGTTGAAATCATGGTAGAGTCCCTCTGGCTGGCACAGCGGCAACTTTATAGGCTCCTTGTGCTCCAGTGCAGCAGCCTGGAGCCATGAGAGAGTAGTAAATACCATTTGTCATCACTGTTTTTCTCATCAGACTTCCCTCCCACTTTCAGAGAGAAAAAAAAAGGGAAAAAAGCTTTGCTAGTCTCACTGCTTTCTACTGGAGGCATTTTTATAAAATATTCTTATTTAACATCAGTAAAACTCAGGATTCCTCCTTGTTGAAAACTACTGTGATGATGGAAAGTTTTTTTCTGGTTTGATAATGAGGTATATTTTTCCCCCTTTACTCTCTTGACTCTTTAAATACCTTTTATTAGTATAATCTTTATCTTGCCTCCCACACACAGAGAAAAATATCCCATAGAGAATAGCATTCATAGGCATTTATTAGTTACTATGAGTTTTATTACTGCATTTCCTACTAAGGTTTAAAAATTCTAATCATGCATTGTCCTCTTAGAAAAGATGCTGCACACTTGCTTAGTGAGTAGTTATCCTCCAAGAAAGCTCACTGAGCTAAAATATTGTAATTCAGCTGGCAGATATATGAAATAATTTAACCTGTAGTTAATATAGTAAGGCCTTTAATGAGGATCTAGCATGAGAAAAAATAAGGCTTAATATTACTGTATGCTCACCAGCTTGAAGTTTGGCCCCACCAAGTGAGACAATATGATGTATTTTGAGTTCAGATTGCATTTAAAACCCTTCCCACAAAAGCAGTTAGGCACCTAACCAGCTGTGTCTGGAAAAGCATCCATGTTGTCCATATTCATATGAAATTATGGTCAGCACTGCCAGTACAAAGGGAACCGTCATTAAAAAGGACTTGTTTTATTCCCACATAATAGATATCATGTTTTACATTTCATAAATTAGTCTTTAACTTTCCTGAACTATGTCTCTTTTATGAATAGTTCAGACATTAGCTAGGAATGCTCCTTTCTCCGGCATTTATTTGGAAATCACAGCTCACGATCACATCAGTTGCTAATAACTCAAACAGCATGCTTTTATGCATCTTGTTTACATAGGGGTTTTTTTAATATCATTGCTGTTCATTAGGCTTTATATACTGTGATTAACACCCCTTCTCCTCAGCAATTAAGTAATTTATCAGATGATAGACATTACTGTACAGGACCACCATACGCTGAAAAATTAAGCTCGCTTCAACAGAAGCGAGTATCTCTGCGCTCATTATCACCAGTGATAGTTATGCATAATAATAAAAAGCTTTCTAGAAAGATAATGAGGCAGATTTTACTCTCAATAACACTAATGTAAATGCATAATCATTCTGGCACATCCGCAAAGTGGTTCTTCCAGATATACCTACCCATAGCTGGACTGCGTTTATCCAGTAGAACAGATCTCTTGTCACTGCCTGGATCCAGAACAGCTGCCCTCAGCAGTACAGCTGACTTCAAGCTTAGGGACACAGTCTTTCACCTCTTATCTGAGACACAAGTTCAGTGATTTTTTTTTTAATGTGGCCCATTGTGTCTAATAAATGGGGGGTTTTTTTAATAAATGTTCCATGTTTTCCACCTCCTCAGCTGATGAGAAGGGATAGAGGAACAGGGACGCTTCTGCCAGTCAGAAATCTGACTCCAGGGATACAAGCCGAACTGATCGCTGTTTTGCTCCTAAAGTATGGAATTGTGAGAAAGCCATTTAATGGGGCAAATCACAGTTAAAATGAGATGTGGTGAAATTTTGCTTGCCATCATTTAGCTTATCAATTAAAAAAATTATGTGTTTCCACATAATTTTTTCTTTTCTCTTTTTGACACTTAAAATTCCACTGAAATACAAAGATGAAGGCACTTTCTTACTCTGGAAATACTTCACAAAGCAATTCCCTGAGTGTTGCCACAGACTAAGGATGAAGATACAGCACAGCCTTTCATTTTTATAGAGTCTTTGATATAGCTTTTCACAAGGTATCTCTAAGAAAAGAACTGGAATTATGGGTTGCAATGGAAAGTTCAAGGGCAGTGATGTTATTTGAAATGGATTTTGGTCAAATCTGCTTATTTCAGCAAACACTGTTCAGCGGCAGGTATGACTGTCCCTTGCAAATCACTAGCCATGAGTTTCAGTCGCTGTTTGCCTATGCAAGACAAGATGAACCCAACTGATTATAATCGCTGCTTCCCTCCTCTGCAGTAGAAATTTGCGCTGTGACACACGATACCAGCTGCTGGACACTGGCTACTATAATAAAAGTTAATTTGCAGGATGGTATGGGCTGCCTTAATTTTCAACGTGGCAAAATGCTAACAGTTGACCCAACCTTAGGCCAGTGTTGTTTCATCAGCAAACTGAAAAAGGAAGTAAGTCATGAGTCACATAAAATGCTGTAGATGACAGACAATTACTTAGATTAGTCAAAGCCACAGGAGCCTGGAGGGATATTAGGGTAACATAAGAACATGAAGCAAAGCAGCGCATTGGAAAATGAAATTCTTTGTAGCTAAAAAAACCCCAGAGATTAGGGCATTTACCTGGAAAGAAGGTATAATTTAGACAAAGTGGAATAGCTTCACTAAAGGACTGAAAGAAATTTCCATGGCCTTCTCCCTTCCTCTTCCCCTCCCAGCCTTCCAGAATACTCTACAGCCTGCTCACCAGGAAACTGTGCCAGAATTATGGATGGTTTAGGTTAAATTTCTGTGTAATATCAGGTAGATGAGAGATTAAAACCCAAGCCTCTGATATTTCATTGAGTACCCAAGCAGTAAGCCCTTGGACTTTGCATTATGTTCCTATGCAAGAAAAGGAAGAACATGTGGAGCAGCTGCATTGTGAAGGGCTGCAGTGGCCGCTGCGGCATCCTGGATGGAGCCCGGTCCATCAAGACAGCTCTCGCCGAGCCCCTGAGGGGGCATGAGCAGGAGATTATGAAAATCTGGGATCCCTTCCAGAGCACCAGCTGGGTGTTGCATTGCCCAGGGTATGTCTTGATGTGTGACCAAGCACCCAATTCTGAGACCAAAAAGTAACGTGAGATGGAGCTGCTCGCAGATTTTGGGCTCCCTTTAAATTCCAGGTCTTCTGTATGCCACCCCAAGATACTCCTATAAAAGTCAAAGACCCAGTGAGGTAAGGAGTAATAGCCCATTTCTCAGACACGTTACCAGAGATTATACCCCCCAGTGATGCTGTTAAAAGACAGCTATCCTCTACAGTTAAAAATAGTGTTTAATTTGAACTTTGATTTCTGAAATGGGCCTGGTTTTTTTAAGCCATGGTCAGAAAGCTGCAACAAGTGCAGCTGGGGTCCCCCAAATGATAGCGCCAGGTACGTAAAAATGTTCAGAGGGACACTCTGGGCTGCTGCTCTAGGCAGCATGGCCAAAATTCACAGCCCCAGGGAAGGGACACGGGCAGCATCCATGGGTAGGGTGCCCTGTCTCCCCCAAGGGAAGTTAGACTGTCCCCATTTCTATTTGAAGGCTGGTCACCAGAGAAGAGGTTTGCTATGGGACAAACACTCAAAACTGCATCACTAGTTACCTGTAATTTTCTGTCACAGAGTGTGCACATTCATCCACACTAAGAGATATGTTAATTGAAATAAGAAGGTTTTTTGAGATCAAGAACCAGAAGTGGAGTGGTAGAAAGACTAAGGCAAGCACATCTGACTGCTTTAATTGAAAACCCAGCTGTGAGAGAAAATCAGTAAGAAAAACAAATTTTGACTAGTTTTCCCATCGTGTTCCCTCTCTGAAATGGGGATAAAGCACACACCTGAAATTTTCTAACTGAAAGTCAATGTCATTTCAAGCAAATAGCCCGCTACCCACACAAAAGCTCTTCGGGTAGTGCAACATCAAACAGGAGACCCAGCAGCAGACAATCAGCTTAACTAAGCACCCCTTTGAGAGCAGCTCTTTAGGGAGAGCCAGCCGAGCCACAAAAACTGCTGGGGATGAATGACATCAATGCAATTTACTGGCTTTCTTCAAATAAAGACCTCAGCGTAAGGAAATGATTTAAAGGACAACTAAACTCTTTTAGAGTCATAATGAGTAAATAATAGGTTCCATTACACATATTGGTGTATACAACTAATGCAGGGTAATTAACAGAAGCATACGACGGAACAAGCTCTCTCTTTTTTCACAAAAACATTTTATTAACATTACTTATGAATTCATATTTAGAAAATATTGTAGGTGAAATTAATTGAAATTCAGACATGGCTCAAATACAAAACATAAAAGAAGGTGCAATAATAATACCACCATAGGCATAATCTACCATAAGAAATACAATAGTGCCTCCAAAGAGGGATTACATGAGATTTGCAGAAGCTGCTTCTTTTCTGCTTTAACAGCCACTGCATAAACACAAATATCAAGATCCTCAGCAGATGTAATCAGTGTAGCTCCATTAAAATCAATAAAAAGATTTATGCCATATGAGGATCTGGAGTGTAACTTTGCAGAAATTTCAAATGTCATGAAAAAGTAATGGCTACATTTTCATTTTAATACTCAAGTAGCTTATTCACTGCCTTTGTCAGAGTGTTTATCAAAGTACCCCTATTTCCAATTTTCTCTTGTGGGATGAGCCAGATTTAAGTTTGTGCTTCTTTTACTGTTATGAAAGCTTCTGAAAGCCTTGACTATGAACATAACTGTAAAGGACAGTATACTTAAATGATAGTGCCAAAGTATGTAAAATGGCAGGGCAATAAACCTCTGAACACGCTTTTGAAAGGTTCCTTATCTTTAGCAAGCAGAGGATGCCAAAACAAACCCATGGCAGAGATTCAGCTTTGTACTCTCCTTAGTTATACTATGAGACGATTGATTTTTCAAATCTGAATTGATTTGTAACAGCTGAAATATCCTCCCAAGGCAGTAGTAACGTTCCCCCATAAAAACATGGAAATCTAAATACCTGGCTCTGCCAAAGTATTACTGCAAAGACAACAGAGCAGAAGAACCAAACTTAGGCTCATTCTTCTTCTATTAAATGCAGTTCTTTATAAAAAGTAAGTTGGAAATAAAAAGCAGTTCTGAAAGACAGAACTATGTCAGTGTATAAAACTGTGTGGAAACTGTCTTACAAAAGAAGAACGTGGAATCAAAAGAAGGTGTTTCAAACATCCCAGTGCACATCAGTTTTAAGACTTCGGGTTATACGGCTGAGGTTTTTTAATCAGTTTTCTCATCATTCTTCTGCGGAATACATTCGTTGGCTTGTCAATTCTTGGTTTCTGAGTCCCTGCTAAGAAAACAAAGGAAACAGTTAGGGAAACAGTATGACAAAACTGTTACTACTCTTTATTGTTTGGGCTTTTCTTTTTTCATGTTATGCTGTTTAAGTAGCTGAGCCAATAATAACAAACACATCAAAAACCGTAAAATGTGTTCTGGACACCCAATTCTCACACACTGTACGGTCTCCAATGTGTCCACCTTTGGCACTGGAGTCCTATTTTGCTGCTCTTTTCCTGAGCAAGCATCAAAGCCTTTTCTAGCTCTCCTGCAGTGACTGCAGAATGGAAGTAAACACACAGCTCTAACTGAGAAGGAAAAAAAAAGCTATTACTACACTTCTCTGAACAACACTGGGGCAAAGTAGTCTTGTGGGAGATGAAAAGGTGAAATGATTTGGATTTCTGCACAAGACTGTTTCACACAAAAGCTGCAGAGTGGTCAAAGAGTCAGGGTAGTCAGGGTTATCTCCAGGAATGCTTATGAAGGCCATGTGAAATGTGTGAATGCAGTTCAGAAAACACGTACTTTGCAAACCTGACTGAAAATCTTATGTCTTTATGCCACCTGTTTACCTGCACGCAGAGCCCCCGTGGCCAGTTCCCAATCCTTTTGCTGTCACCCCAACGTATTTATTTTGTTTTCCAATATAATTTTTTGTAATGAAATGAACCAGAAACCTTTTCACTCCAAAAGCTATAGATCAGTTCAAACAGCGGTTGCATATTTGCACAGGGAAGGTCAACCAAATTCAACTTGAGACTCCAAAGGTAAGTGGAAAGATGCTGGGGAGGGAATTATAGGAGCGGGAGAGAAGGAGTGGCTTAAGTTGCCTTTAAAGATTTGCTTAATGTTGCTGTACACTCCCAAGCTATAGAAATGAATATGTATAGCACAACATTAATTAGCACTAATTATGCCCTTAACTATGGGCTTTGGTTGTACCAAGCCATACTGAATTGTGAAATCCACGTGTTAGTGAAAAAGCTTACAACCGATCCTTTACATTTGGCTACCTGGTGCTCCAGTTACGAGACAGACAGCGTTTCCTTACTTCTTGCTTCCACAAAAAAGAGTGAGGAAGAGAGAACCCCCAGGTGGCTCTGGTTGGGTGTGGGCAGGGGCAGAGTGCAGAGGTGGTTTCCTTCCTCCTCTCTCTTTGCACGCTTAGGCTGGAGCCTGGCCCTACCATTTCCCGGGTACTAATAGATGCAAATTAGATAATCACAAGCATCTCAGACTTAGCATGCTATTAAAGACTCCCTTACCATACTAGAATGGCAGACACACTCAGACTTGTCACCCACAGAAATATTACTGCCATGACTAACCGGCAGACAGTATTTTTACTTCTGAGGACTGTGCTCAGGGTGCAGTCCTTGCTCCAGCCCTGGATTTCTAGCCCAGAAATGAAGAATCATCTCCTGACTTAAGCATTCTGACTACACATCTTAAATCATGAAGTACTCAGGCCTTGTGCATATCTCATGTTTAAAACAGAGCTACTTTTTGGCTTTTTTTTTGTTCTCAAAGTCAATGTACGTGCTAGATACAGCCTTAATTTTTTTCCCCATTAGTAACAATTTTTTAAATATTGTGCTGTGACTGCTTCGTGAGTGCTCTGAGGGTCAACATTAATTATGCTTTTCTCTCTCTCATTGATTTACATATCAAATTAATTAAACTAGAGTATTAAAACTTGCAATAGATGGTATGAACACAGGGCTGCTGGTAAAAGCACAACTATTTTGACCTACAAGCACAGCCAGTAGCTGATTTGAATAAAACCATTAAGAAAAATCAATTATCATTCCCAACCCTTCCCCCCACAGCCACAGAAGCAGTTGACTCAGCACAACTGATGAGGCAGAAGTCTTCAGTAATGGGAATGGGAAATGGGAACAGGCAGCAGGGAATCAAGGGTGGATGGTAACTGCTGAAAACGTGAAGGAAAAAAGCAAATTGATTTCACAACTCACTTTAATCCTACTTAACAATATCTGGAAGAAAATGATACATTAATTAGTGTTCATGCTGGTACTGAACAGTTTAAAGACTGGTTCCTTGTGGGCTCCAGTAAATTAATTAGTCTTTTTGTGTGCCCTTCTCTACACTTCATTCAAAAATTGTGTAATCACCTCACATCACACTGTTCTTGTCAGAAGGATTTAGTGTTGCATCTCAGTTTTCCCTCCCTTTGAAAACACCGAGTCCAAAGTGCAAAAAGCATACTCCGGTAGCAAGTCAAGGTGAGTAAAAGAACACCGAGAACACCTGTTATTTGGACTACTTTATCTGCTTATGACTGACAAAATACAGAAAAAAATCTTACCTATTCTGCAGACATTGTAGCAATCCGTTTCAGTAACGAAGTTATTGGCATTTCCACCACAGCCGGTATATTTGAACTCCTTACATGATTTAGTCTTGGTGTCATAGTAATAGCGAGACACAGAAGAAGAACACAGTCCTTCATCCTTTGGGCTGTAGCATAGCAGGGGACCAGCTTGAAAAAATAATAAAAAAAAAAGGGGGAAGAGAGAAAGACAAATTACATAAATGTAATCTCTATGCCTGGCTCCTTAAAATGTACCCTGCAATAAATTTTGTGGCTAAACAGCACTTGTTCCCACTGACATGACTGGTACCTCGGACTTCAGAGGCTTACTACATCTTATTCCTCTGAGTTATGAATTTGAGAAAGCAACAGACAGTCCCAGAAAATAGGATTACTATCCCACAAGTGAAATTCATCAGCTTTCCCCATTTGTGGTGCCATGCATACAACAGCCGAGATATTCACGTAGTCTGGCCAGAAGTTATATTCCATATACATAGGAATAAAACAATAATGCCAGTGGAACTACCTCTGTAGAGGAAAAAGGCACTATTTTATTTATCCTTGCTATGATTTTGCCAGCAAAGCCTGCCCGCTTGCAGCAAAAAGTACAAAACCCACCAAGAATCGTGTTTCATTTTGCCTTAACAAAATTTTACTTTTCTTGCTGGAGATCTTTTACCAATTTATGGATGTGCAACAGAGAAATTAAAAATAGTTCAGCATTCACCTAAAATGCTGACAATCTGCCATCAGCCAAAAATAACTGTCTCATCAAGCACTAATAAAGCTTAGCCAGTGACAGCTTTTACACATTCTGGTAGATCTCTGTTCTTCAAAGATCCCGTCTTGCACCGGATATTAACCTGGTGTTTATGACAACACTTTGGTATAGTCACCTGCTTATAATTGCTATCTATCTTCTTGACAGTTCATATGGAGAGACAGTGAAGAATCATGTCAGGCAAAAAACTTTTACCAGTTAAGCTGGCAAGTGCGGAAAAAACCCAAGCCACCTAATACCATCTCCCAGGCCTGAATTTTAGAAAGGCACTTCTGCTTTATAATAGGATATCACTGCCCTGAACGTGGCTGCCACACATCTCATCCATCTGCCTCAACACAGAACTCCAACCTTATTTCCCTTCAAATTACACATGTACAGCTCTCTAGAAGTCAAGCGATCGGTTGAGTGCAGCTGTGGGCACATTTAAGGTCACAACATTAAACCAACACAGCTTTTTGCTCTTTCAGTAACAGCTGAGGCAAGTACACCTGAAAGCCTGCAGACAATATGAACACCTGCTTCACAGAAATCTTCAAAAATACCACTGTATGGATATCCAGAGGAAAATATCAAATAAAGTATCATCTTCATACCGCTTTCAAACCATCTATTTTATTAAAAATTCGGAACAACCATTACTTTTCTCTGGGAGACAGTAGTCCACACAAGACTGCAGATCTCTGAAGTTGTTGCCATTTCCATAACAGCCACCGTAAATGAACTCCTCACACCTCATTGAGCTCAAGTTAAAGGCGTATCTTTTTAGATGACTCCTGCAAGGTCCTCCATCAGCCTCCATCCGGCATAATTTGGGCACTTCTGCAACAAAAATAATTTCATCTTCTGTAAAATCAACCCTTCGTGCTCCCCCTACTCAACAACATGGTAGTGTAGCCAAAACACTATCACTCCGCTAACAGGCAAGTCCCACTACCTGTGCTCTTTAATAAAGTGGGATAAGCTTTACAGGAGGAATCTGATGCCTTAATTAGCAACTCGTTATGATGCTAAATTAAATTCAAAATATTAATAGTTAAATTCCGCGTGTCGCCTCTGAGACGACTCGCTCCGCTTTCTCTGCATCAAATTGACATCAGCCAGCCAGTCGCGACACGCAGGAGGGACCGACGACGGGGTGGGTACGAAGCATCCCGCCAGCAGCGCAGCCTCCCCGCTGCTCCCACAAGCCCCCTCCAGCCCCCTGCCACCCCGCGGGGGGCCACGTCGGGGAAGCGGGCCCCGTCGGCTCGTCCCCCCGGGGCTGAGGGCGTCAGGGCCGGTCCCCGCACTCACTCTTGATGGTCCAGCACCTCTTCTCGCAGTCGTCGAGGGTGAGGAAGTTGTTGGCGTTGCCGTGGCAGCCCCCGTAGGTGAACTCCTGGCAGCTCTGCGTGTACCTGTCGTAGTACCAGCGCGGCACCAGGGCGCGGCAGGGGCCGTCGTCGGGGGGCAGCAGGCAGGAGCGCTGCTTCTCTGCGGGAGACACCAGCGACCGGGGCTGAAGCCACCTCGGCGGCGGAGGCGGCCCCGGCCCCGCGTAGCCGCCCGCGGGGTCCCTACCTGTGAGGGTGCGCGGGGCCAGGGCCGCGCAGGCCAGCGGCAGCAGCAGCGCGGGCAGCGGCAGGCGGCGGGCGGCGGCCATGTCGCGGCGGCAGACGGGAGGGCGGGAGGGAGGGAGAGAGGACGGGCGGGTGGCAGCGGGGTCCCGGGAGCGAGCGGCGCTGCCCGGCCCGACGGCAGCGCTTTATATGCGCCGACACGGCTTCCCCGGGCCGCCTCCCTCCTTGCGCATGTGGTGGGAGGGGAAGGTCTGATTCAGCGGGGCCGCAGGTCCCCGCTGACCCGGGCCGTCACCGGGGCGCGGCGCGGTGCCCGCCTGCGTGAGCCCCAGCGCCGGGGGGCGCGGGGCGATCCCCGCCCCGCCGCCGTCGGGGGGGCCCCAAGGCCGGGGCCGGGTGTGGGGGGGCGCCGCCGGGGCCGGCTCGCCGTCGGGCTGCGCCTCCCCACGGCGGAGGGGCCTCCGTCGCCGGGAGCTGCGGGGAGCTGGCCGGGGTCCACGGCTGTCCCGTCGTCCCCCCCCCCCATTCCTCCCCGCACATTACGGGATGATGCTCAAGGAGCATTTCCTGTTAATCACGGCGAAATCCGGGACGGGTCACGAAGGGAAAGTCCTCTCCCCCCCTCGCCCCCGTGGCGGCCGCTGAGCATCAAACAGGGGAGCCTCCGGCCGGTCCCGATCCAGGCGGGTGAAGCACGGGCCGCTTGGCCAGCGCCGCTAGAGATAACACCGATAAACCCGTTTACTAGTTTAATACCGTTGTGTGTAACGCTAAAGAACTTGTGAAAACCGAGGCACCATCAGCGGGGCTTGGACTCCGGGGAAACCCGAGGGGCTGAATGGAGGAAACCTCTGGCTAGTTCGGAGAGCTGGAATCCAGAAAATACCGTGATTTGTCTTATTCTGTAGATTTTAGCCCCACCAGGCAATCCGGAGTGATCAGGTGGAGGAGGGGGTGAGCAGCGAACAGCATACTTTCCTTCTCTAATCTATTAGAGCCATTACATTAATTAGTGTTTACTCCAGATTTAATACAGTAAGAGAGATGAGTGGCTGCAAATTAGGCATGCTTTCTATAGATAACAATAAAGTAATCAGATCTCCTATTGTTCTTCTCCACTCCCTGTACAGCCACGGTGCTGGGCCTCAGTCCTTCAGGCAGGTGCTGCCGTCGATGGGATTGCGATAGCGGGCCCTGGAAATCCGTGGCCTGCAGGAAAGAAGCCACAGTCCGTACCGGCTGTAAGGAGGAGGAACTTCATGGCACCCTGATTATTTCAGGAATCGACTTTCCCTCCATGGCTTCTCTGCTTGTCTAATCTCATGGAGGATTACAACAAACATTAGTTTTCTGACACAATTTTATTTTTTCATAAAGGCAAGAAAGAGGAGCAAATTCAACCCCCACCCCACCTAGGTGGCTTCTGGGAGGATATGAATGGCGTCTCTCTCCCTCCTTTTTCAGCACTGTTCCTTTTTTCAGAATCTTCACTTGCCAAGGAAAAAGTGGGTGCTTTAGTGACAAAAAAAAAAAAGCCCATAAACCCTGATACAGTTTGAGACATCACCATGGGACATATCTGCCTTATTTTGAAATCTTATAACTACAACTGTTAGTAACAGGTGTCCTCCTCTGTATATTTTTAAGCTTATTAAGCACAGCAACTATAATAAAGCTTAGGTTCCTCCGGGGGGGGGGGGGGGGGGGGGGGGGGAGGGAGAAAACCAACATAAATTTTCTATTTCCAGAAAAAAATCAAAAGACCATCTTTCTAATATTAGGAAACTCTCAAGTGATTTTAATATTACTAGACCAATGTCCTTTAGTTTTCATCAGATTTCGTTGGAATTGCAAAGAAAGTCATTGAAATACCACTTTAAACAAGAGCAGCAAAATGAATGTTGTCATGCAAATACCATTTTCCATATTTTCCATTTCCTCTGTGCACGCACACATACAAATCAAAGTTTGCACTAAACCCACCTATCCATCAATGCCGCAGCACAGTGCAGTATTTATTCAGCGGCTCCTTTGCTTTAACAGCAAAGAAGTTCACTTAGATTAGGCAAGTATCTTTAAAAATATATGACCTAGAATAAAAGTTATCATAGCAAGCGGTAGAAAGTCCTTTACTAACTGCCGTCAGCAGAGCCAGCCATGTCAGCAGACAGCTGACTGCAGGCTTCCCATCACAGGGTTATCAATACCAAGGTGCGACTGTTCTTCCCACTCTAACCATGCTAACCGTGTGCCAGAGCCCACCCTCAGCTCACTCCCGCACCCTACACCGGCCACCACCACACCATACGCTGTCTGTCTCTCTGCACCGCAATAATTCTGCTCCCACCCGCAGCCTTGGCTCCCCTGAGACCCTGACCAGTCAGCTCCTTCCACCTGTTCTGACTGACCATGGAACCAGCAGCTGGTGGGGTCTGCGATGCAGCTGCCGGTGTAGATTATGGGGATGTAGAAATTGCATACCGACAGCTGGGAAGGGGGAGATAATAGCCAGAGGGAGGGGAAGAGGAACTGATGTCAGTGAACTGGCTAAAATAAAACAAATACAAACCCCAAAAGCACTATAGGAGCAGCACTGGAGAAGACAGATGTAAATCTTACATACTGCTGACAGCTGCTTACATCTGGTGAGTGGGGAGAGGAGGAGAAAGGAGTGTCTTTAAGGGGAAAAGCCAGAAATAGAAAGAGAGAGGAGCGACTGCCTATAGGGACCTTTGAAGTGCCAGATAACAGAAGGACTCATACAGGCCCATTTTAATGGCCTGCAGCTTTGTTCAGCATAACGGGTCCTGGATTCTGCCTCCACTGTTTTTGCAGGAAAGCAGCTGCTGGGATCAGAGATGCTAGGTGCTGTACAAACACACATGGAGGGATCACCCTGTTCCAAAGAGCGTAGTGCCCTGTTTGGAAAGCTAGACCTCAGAAGTATATGCAACCATGGGAGAAGAATGGCCTAGTTCCTTCTTTTAACCCATAATTTCTCTTACAGACAGTGCCCCATCCTCAACACCCGTCATAACACCATGACTCCAGAGATGCTCTGTGCAGGTCGGGCATGACATCCCTCCCACACGGAGCGGCAACTCCACTTTGCAGACATAGCTACCAACAAAAGTTGCTGTGTCTGCCATTGACAGCCTGGCTGCCTGCCGGGACACTTGACCTGCGAGCGGTTCCTTCCCCTACCTTTAGCCCAGTCTATTCATAGCTTCAATGCACAAGTATCGAGTAATGTGCCCACGCAAACCACCTGCTGCTGCCTTAGCTGCCGGGCAGAGGAGCGCAGCCCCGAGGGATGCTGGTGGCACGGGAAAACAAGAAACCATCGCGAGGGCCAGGAGGAGCAGAAGGAGGTGGCAGTGGGAAGAAAGACCCCCACCGCTGGGCCAAAACACCCGGCCCACCTCGCTGCGTTTGCCCCACGGTGGTGGCGGAGAGGGAGAGGAGGGGGGAGACCGGCACGGGAGGGTCGCTGCAGCTCCCCGCTCCCGCCGCCGGCTCTCCCACGGGGGGCCGGGGCGATGCGGCGGCGGGGCCGAGCGCCCGGTGCCGGGGCGCCGCGCCGGACCCTCCCTGTGCAGGCAGGGCCCCCGTCAACGCCCCGGCGCCCCGGCAGCGGGGCCGGGTCGGGCGGCGGGATTTAATCCGGTTAGGGGGGGATTAGCGTGGCCGTTTAAAGGCCGGAGCGGAGCGGGGAAGGGGCGCCAGGAGCACCGGAGAGGAAGCGGCCGCCGCGGCCGCCGAGCAGCGGGGCAGCCCGGACGGCACCGTGTGAGTGAGCCCCGGGGGCGGGCCGGGGGCGGCCGTCCCACCGCCCCGCCGCTTCGCTCCCTCCCGGGGGCTCCGGCCCCGGCGCCCTGGCTGCCCAGAGGTAACCTTTTGTCCTCCCTCCCTCCCTCCCTCCGCGCGTTGGCAGTGTAGACGATGCCAGCCATCAACATCGAGGACCTGAGCGAGAAGGACAAACTGAAAATGGAAGTGGAGCAGCTCCGGAAAGAAGTGAAGCTGGAGAGGCAGCCGGTGAGCGGCCGCGGAGAAGGGGCCCGGGCCTGCCCGGCCGCCGGGGCGGACGGCGGGACCGGGGCAGGGAGAAGCCCGTTACTCCCCGGGCGGGGGTGCGGGGGCTCATGCGGTTCCCGGGGGCACGTCGGGCGGGCGGCGGGGCCGGGCCGCGGCAGCCCAGCGCGGAGCGGAGCGGGAGCGCCCCGTCCCGCCGCGGCGGGCCCGGCGAAGGCAGGGAGAGCGGGGCTTCGGCAGCCGCTCTCCGGGGGAGCCCCGGCCGTTTTGGGGCGACCGGAGTTTACACCGACGGGTCCAGCCACCCCCTTTGGGGCAGGGACCGGGGAGGGCGCTGGTGATACGCAACCGCTAGCACCGTGTGGGAGCGCGGGTACTCCGCGGGGGTGGCTGTGGAGCGAGGGGGGGGAAAGGGGCGCACCGTCCCCGGGGTAAGGCGCCCCGAGGGGGCCGGTACGGGCCCGCCGGCTGCGGCTGTTCCCGTTGCACTTGTCCCCCCCCGTTGGCTTCCCCTTCTTTGCGAGTGCCTGTAGCCCAGGGCCAGCACCAGGCAGCCTTGCCTGGCGAGGGAGGAGCGCGTCGAGCTCGGTTCCCCTCCTCTGTAAAACGCGTTGGGATCTGCCAGTGCCAGGTGAGGGGGCGGTGTGCCGGCGGGACGCCCTGCGGCGGCACCGCTCCCTGCCCCGTCCCGTCCCGTCCCGTCCGGGAGCGGACCGCAGCCGGCCGGGCTGCGGGAGAAGCGGCGGGGCCACGGCCGCCCTCTTGCCCGGGTGGGCACCGTGCGGTGCCCGGGCAGAGGGCAGGAGCTGAAGGACTGCTGGTGCAGAGCCATGAGCCATCCATTGACCCACAGGAACACCGCATTTTTAGTCATTTACGCTGATTGTTCCTTTCCGCAGGCGAAAATTTCCAGTGAAATTTTTGTATTTTTGCACATTTTCTGTAGAGGAAAGAAGTGAAGGGCTGATCTTGCTCCATGATAAAACTACTATCCTTTCTCTTTTCTTTTCCCTTTTTCTTTTCTTTTCTTTTCTTTTCTTTTCTTTTCTTTTCTTTTCTTTTTTCTTTTCTTTTCTTTTCTCTTCTCATGCCAGCAGAAGCAAAATACATATAAATAAATGCTTCTAGTTAGGACTAAAAATACATTTATATGTGGCGTTAGTAGCATTAGTCACATGAATTACATTTCAAGTCTAGGTGTTTAGCCCAGAAAATAAGAAAGACACAGTTATGTTTTAGCTGTCAGTCAGGTATCAGTGATTGTAGATGTTATGGTATAGTCTGAAGCTCCAGCAGTGCTGAAGACTCTACATCCAAGTACCATAGATACCTCTATCATCCCTCACAGAGTTCCCAAACAACTGGAATATACTCTGTAGGATGTACAGATTTCAATAATAATAGTAATTGTTGTTATTGTTGTTGTTATTATTATTTCTTGCCTAAATATTCGAAATAAACCAAAAGCCTCATCACTTTATGGAAAGGGATATTTTCAAATCACCTGTAGTAAAGCACAAACAACAGCCTCAATTTTACCAGTGCATTACAACAGAAGTTTCACTGTGAGAATGAAATCTGTGTTGCAGTTGTCACAGTCCCCTGGTACCTGTATGGGTGTTACAGAGGCAGGGAAATGCAGAAGCCACACTTCTGTGGTCACCAAAAGTAAAAACGTTTAGCCAAAGTTTTCTTGACCCTTTCCTATACTTTTACAGCACAAAGAGGAACTATCCTTTTGAATAATTATTTTTAAATAATAAAAATGTCTGAATGGGTATTTAAGCAGACATTTTTTTTCTTATTGTGAAAAAGATCCTGATAGTGCCGACTGAAGTAAAACAAATCACAGTCCTGTCTATACTTTGGAGCACACCCTTACTATGTAAAGTATGTCTAGTTACGTAAGGTGCCTCAATTTGAATGAACAGGTTTGCGAGGCACAGAAAAGCAAGGCATATGTAATGGGATTTGCAGGTCCAAATCTCTGCTGGAAGGCAGCTAGCGGTAGTTAGACCTTATTTTATGCACTGTTTAATTGGGAATTAACTCCGAGTTTTTTCTGATGGCTTAAAGCTTAGTTTTGCACAAGCCACGCTGCGTTGGTCTGCGATACAGCAGGCAAAATCATTGTTTCTCTTGTCATAATTTTACCTATGGAGTAAAATATAATTAACAAAGAAGGCAAGGGGCCTTAAATTAGAGATACTAGTCATTTAGTGGCCTGGCCAACAGCTGGTTCCTGCTGCTGACTCTGCACTGCTGTGCCTCCGCAGGGACTGCGGGTAGGAAGGGAGGAGACGGGGACAGAGCCAGGAGCGTGTCCTCAGACATGTCAGGTATTCAAACACCTAAGGACAGTTTCTGCTGACATAGGGAAGGGAAACAAGAGATGTGCGTGGACAAGGATCCTCTGAAGCTGGTGGGATTTGCTTGTGCACCCTCAGGCTTTGCAGACACTGTTAGTACATGTGCTGCGTGTGGTCCTGTCTCGGTGAACGCAAAGTAAACCCGTTTCGTCTTCACAGACAGGTTCTGTGCGGGCTTACCTACATCAATGCTAGTCTGCTATGAATGTCACGCAAAGTGTCATGCATAGTATGTTCTCTTATAACACAGTAGGCTGTTTTATTAACCGTTGTTCGAAATAACCCCAGGTAACTTGTAAGTAAATAGTCTTTCCAAGTCAGGTCTTTACTCCCATGGTTGCTATTACAGAACCGCAAGGTGAGAATTTCTATTACCACTGAAAAATCATTACTGAACGTTTTGTTTGGGAAAAACACACAAAGTCGTAAATACTTTGAAATTGAATTGAAAGTTACTGATCCGGAACCCATTGACCGTAAGTCATGCTGATGTCGAGGGAGAGTGTGACCTGCAGCTTAATAAAACTATATCGGCTAATTTAAAAAAAAAAAAAAGGGCAAGTTTAACTATGCAGCAACAGCTGTTCTGAGTGGCATATACATTCCCAGTGGTCCTCACGCGTTCTGTGAATGTCGGGGCTGTGAAAAAGTGGAAGGCAGGCGAGTCCGCACATGCTTTAAGTGCTGCTGGCTCTGTGGTCAGATCTTTTCTGTTTGTTGGGACGGTAAATGAGGGGAAGCAGGGTGCGAATTCGCTGTTTTCGCTGTTCTGACGTGCACGGTGAGCTCGGGCCGTAACGCAGCCGCTTCTCTGCTCTTTCGCGGCAGGTGTCCAAGTGCTCCGAGGAGATCAAGAATTACATCGAGGAGCGCTCGGGCGAGGACCCGCTGGTGAAGGGGGTTCCCGAGGACAAGAACCCCTTCAAGGAGAAGGGAGGCTGTGTCATCGCTTAGGAGGACGAACCCAGCGCCTGCCACCGGAGCAGACGCTCTTCTTGTACCCGTAGGGAGTCACTAGCGTGTCCCCACCGCCGCCGGTCCTTGTTGAACGAGCACGGGAGCGGATTTCTTTTTTTTTTCTTTTTTTTTTTTTTTTTTTTTTTTTTTTTTTTTT